>JAFJYI010000421.1:0-32500 GCA_019022655.1 Acacia acuminata | reverse complement strand
TAAAGGAGGAGGTGAAGAGCTTATAGAAGGAGGTGGGGCGGAATTCGGTGCGACGGGTCTTTGGACGTATGTGCTCTTTGGGTGTGTGGGAAGTCGAAGGGCCAACTCTCGGTTTTTGGTCGAGTTCCCCGACCACCCTCTTTAGAGCCAGGAATGGCGGATGATGGTGTGACCCTCTTTTTGGCCCCAGAAGTGGTAAACCTGATATTAGCCAAGTCGTGTGCAAAGACGGGGAGTACCACCACTGGAGGAAGTTCCATCACGTGACCTATAGAGACCAAGCAAAAGGTAAGCCCAGTAATAAATCAAGGCGTAAACGTCATAAGGTGAATAAGTGCCCATACCCTGGATGGATCGTTTCTTGATCCAAGCTTTCGAGAATCAATCGGCCGGGTTTAGCGGGCCACGTTCTATGACATAGTGCTCCAGAATGGATATCGTTTTAATATCGACATCAGACAGTTTGTTGGCACTAAATGCGAAGTCAGATAGGGAAAGTTGGTAATGATCATAAGTCCAGTACATGGGGAATTTTTCTTCCATTGCACCAGATTTTGCAACTTCAAGGAACCAAGGAAGTTTCTTAATCTCAAATGCCACCTTAAAGAAAGCCGAGGAAAAATTCTCAAACGAATGAGTTAGAGGTTTGAAAAGGGGGTGATCTCGGGATACTATGAATGGAGATCCAGTCTTCCTAGATGGGGTGTTACCATTGACATCATCAGAAGTACGTTGAACCTCAAAGAAATAGAAAAAGACGAGAATGGTTCGTGGCCAATTTTTTGGCATGACAAATTTTTCAAAGGCTACGGCAAGTGCCCAACCCTTGGGATGGAGATGAGAAGGAGCAAGACCGATATGATTCCCGAAAGAATAGGATGATTGGATCGCTAGGAATGGAATTTCGCTACTGAAATTCGGCCACCAACGCGTCTCGATAAGAATCAAACGTATCCCGTGCTACAGACCTCATAATTGAGTGATTCCAAAACGAGGTGAAAGTTCGCTTTCAAACACGATTTTGACTCAAGAAACACCGAAAAAGAATAAGAGAATCGGAGTTACGAAACCAAGAAATATGGAACGAAAACCGTAGTGTCCCGAAAGAACGAATGTATCTCGTGCTACGCACCTTGGATCCAAGTGATTCCAAAACGAGCGAAAGATAGCTTTCGAACTACGAATTTGGCTCAAGAAACACCGAGAAAACGATAAGGGAATCTGGAGATACAAAACCGAGAAATTTCGAACAAAATCGTAGGCGCCACAATTCCAAGGAATTGATAAGCCAGAACGCCACAAGGATTGAAACCCTTGATAAGTTCGTAGATTCTCAAAAGAACCCTAAAGAAGCTTGTCTCTCAACCAAAAAGGTTAACTCTTCATTCAAATCTGCCGTCTCAAAAGCTATGGTGTTCCCTTATATAGTGGACAACACCCATATTAAGTTTAACCTAAATCGCTTACACACAAAGCCCAATAAGCGAGCCCAATAAGCCTTATTACAAAAGTTTAACTAAATGACTGAAAGATAAAACTAAGTGCAGAATTTGGGCCAAGTAAATTGAAGCCTTCATGCATATCCATTGAGGCTTATTCTTCTTCTACTTTCTTCTTCCTTTAGACTTGGGCTTGTCTCAAGTAAGGTGGTCACCGGAGGTTTAGGGCCTCTTTAGCCTTTTTAGCTTTTGCTCTTGTCATTGGGCCTCCAAGACCTTGAATGTCCTCAAAGTTTGTTGCCTTGGTCATGCTGCCTCCTATGTCTTTATCATTCCCTCCTTCTTCAGAAGAATTTGTCCTCAAATTATAATCCCCTTCTCCTGCATCAAAAAGGGACAAATCAGCCACATTAACAGTAGTGCTTACACCATACTCACCAGGGAGATCTATTTTATAGGCATTATCATTAATCTTGGATAGCACTTGGAAAGGAACTACTCCCCTTTGTTGAAGTTTAGATTTCCTTTGGCGTAAAACCTCTCTTTTCTCAAATGAACCCAAACCCAATCACCTGGGTCAAACACTACCTTTTTCCTTCCTTTGTTTTCTTGCTTGACGTAACTCTCTACCTTTTTTTCAATGTTTGCCTTTACCTTCTCATGTAGTTTCCGCACATATTCAGCCTTACTCTTACCATCTTTATGCTGAAAAACAGAGTTGTTAGGCAATGAAGCTCCTGGAATGAGATCAATTTGATGTTCTATGCCTCTTAGAGGTGGTAGTCCGTGAGGTACCTATTTAGGTAAAACATCTTTAAATTCCTGCAACAAATTAGAAACCTCATTTGGAAGAGAGTTAGTAGGACTTGCATCTGTAAAATTATTATCTTTACTCAAAAGTAAGAGCATTGGCTTTTTCAATTGCATTGCCTCTTTCACCTCTTTTTCTTTTATAAACAAGTTTGGTGCTTTTCTCTCTTTTTCTCTTTTTTTCTCTTGCTCTCTTCCACTCTCTTTTCTCTCTTGCTTTCTTTTTTCTCTCATTTTTAAATGATCCTCACTAACTTCTCTTGGTGTCAAAGGTGCAAGAATAGTCTTGCGTTCTTTATGTACAAAAGAGAACTTGTTGGTTGAACCGTCATGCATAACTTTCTTATCATATTGCCAAGGTCTCCCAAGAAGCAAATGACAAGCCTCCATTGGTACCACATCACATAAAACTGTATCATCATACTTTCCTACGGAGAAGTTCACCTCCACTTGTTTGCTTACGGTCCACTTCACCATCCTCACTAAGCCATTGAAGCTTGTATGGCAGTGGGTGAGGTTTGGTTTCCATGCCCAATTTAGACACCATTCTAGCACTTGCAACATTGGTACAACTCCCTCCATCAATAATTAAAGAACATACCTTCCCTTGGATAAGGCATCTAGTATGAAAGATGTTCTCTCTTTGACTATCTTCCATGTCTTTTGCTTGGCTTCCCAACATTCTTCTTACCATAAACAAATCTCCGTCTGGAATTATTTCTTCAATATACTCATCTTCATCATCATGTGAGGAAGAATCAAGAAGACTCACTAGTAAGCTCTCCATCCTCTTTAAGTAACATAGTCTTCTTAGTAGGACATTCTCAAGCTATGTGACCTCTCCCCAAACACTTGAAGCATTTTATTTCACTACTCCTTGTCTTTTTAGGGATCTCATTGGATTTAGTTTGAGTCCTTTGAGGTGTAGCAAGTGGGATTGCTTGATGAAGAACCTCCCTCCTTCTTATTTCTATCCTTCCAGCTTGAAGAATTAAAATTTGAAGAGTTTTTCCTCATAAAACCCTTTCTCTTGAGTTGTTGTTCTACCTTACTAGCTTGTTGCACTAAATCCTCCAACTCCACATAATTTTGCAACTCCACAACATCCCTTATATCACTATTCAGCCCATGCAAGAAACGTGCCATAGTAGCCTCCCGTTCTTCACTAATATTTGCTCTAATCAAGGACACCTCCATCTCTTTATAATACTCATCTACACTCTTGTTACCTTGTGTGAGTCTTTGAAGTTTATTGTGAAGGTCTCGATGATAATGGGAAGGAACAAATCTTCTTCTCATTAGCCTTTTCATCTCCACCCAACTATCCACCAATGGTTCTTCATATCTCACCCTCTCCCTTTGCAATTGGTTCCACCAAATGAGAGCATAATCACTAAACTCCATGGCTGCCACCTTCATTTTCTTCTCTTCGATAAATTGTGACATGCAAATAAGTGCTCAATCTTCATTTCCCACTCTAAATAGGCCTCCGGATCACTCTTTCCTTTAAAAGATGGTATATTAAGCTTCATTCCCTTAATTCTATCCTCTCTAGCATCATTCTCATTATCTCTTCTTCTCCTTCTTTCATCCCTCCCTCTCTCCTATCTTCATCATGATTCCCCCGATTTTCTATTCGTCCATTCTCTCATATAACTCCTCCGTGTGTTCCCTCATCATCCTTTGCATTTGAGTTGTAATGGCTTCAATTAGCAATCTGTTATCTCCTATAGGAGGAGGAACACCTTCACCACCTGTACCGCCATAATTCAAGGAAAAGAACAAAAGTAATAGGACCTCACCACTCGCTCACGTGTTTACACTCTTAAAAATGTATCACTCGTGTTTGTTGCTCTCTATAAGGCTTTTGTGTAGTGTGCTCTCTTGCCTTTTACCACTCAATAGCTCTCTTTAAGTTCTTAACAGAATCTCCAAGAACACTCAAGAGTACAATCCCAAGCTCAAGAATTGGTGGTGACTCACAATACAAATTGGGAAAGATGTCAAAGAAGACAAGACAAAGAAAACAAGACAAAGAAAACCCAAAACAATTTGGAGGAATTATTCAAGGAAGACACTTTGGACTTGATTCACAAGTAGAGTAGTGTGTAATGGAATAGCAAGGTGCTGTATAGTTTTTTTTTTTTTTTTTCTTTTTTTTTTTTTGCTCTTTTTTTTTTTTGCTCTTTTTTTTTTTTTATAACACCTGATTCTTCAACACAAGGAATTTGTGATTTTGGAATCAAACTTTGAAATTCTACTAATTCAGAACTTCTTTAGATAGAATTCCCCACAAACCGAGCTATTACTTAACACACTAACAACACACTACTCAAGAAACATGAATTGAAAGGATTACAATTCAAGAACAATGATGAACACCAAGAACCAAGTGCGAAATATGTGAACTGAACAGAAATTGAAAGAAAAACAACCGAAGATTGAAAGAACAAATTAGGAATAAACAACAACGGCTAAAACAGAATTGCACAATTCAAAAATCAAAAACACAAATTTAGGGACTAGGGTTACCAAATGTGTGACCCAGATTGGATGTAAACAATGGAGAAAAGATAACCCAATTCCAATCCTAGAACCTTTGCTTTGATACCAGATGATAATGCCTATAAAATAGATCTCCCTGGTGAGTATGGTGTAAGCACTACTGTTAATGTGGCTGATTTGTCCCTTTTTGATGCGGGAGAAGGGGATTATAATTTGAGGACAAATTCTTCGAAGAAGGAGGGAATGATAAAGACATAGGAGGCGCATGACCAAGGCAACAAACTTTGAGGACATTCAAGGTCTTGGAGGCCCAATGACAAGAGCAAAAGCTAAAAAGGCTAAAGAGGCCCTAAACCTCCCGGTGACCACCTTACTTGAGACAAGCCCAAGTCTAAAGGAAGAAGAGGCCGAAGAAGAATAAGCCTCAATGGATATGCATGAAGGCTTCAATTTACTTGGCCCAAATTCGCACTTAGTTTTATCTTTCATCATTTAGTTAAACTTTTGTAATAAGGCTTATTGGGCTCGCTTATTGGGCTTTGTGTGTAAGCGATTTAGGTTAAACTTAATATGGGTGTTGTCCACTATATAAGGGAACACCATAGCTTTTGAGACGGCAGATTTGAATGAAGAGTTAACCTTTTTGGTTGAGAGACAAGCTTCTCTAGGGTTCTTTTGAGAATCTCGAACTTATCAAGGGTTTCAATCCTTGTGGCGTTCCCCGGCTTATCAATTCCTTGGAATTGTGGCGCCTACGGTTTTTGTTCGAAATTTCTCGCTTTGTATCTCCGATTCCCTTATCGTTTCTGGTGTTTCTTGAGCCAAATTCGTAGTTCGAAAGCTATCTTTCTGTTCGTTTTGGAATCACTTGGATCCAAGGTCTGTAGCACGAGATACATTCGTTCTTTCGGGGACGCTACGCTTTTCGTTCCATATTTCTTGGTTTCGTAACTCCCGATTCCCTTATTCTTTTTAATTACTGACCCTCAAAAGAGAAGAAAGAGTTCTATTCACTACCTCGGTCGGCCATCGGTTTGTGGATGACAAGTAGTAGAAAAGAGAAGTTTAGTTCCCAAACTTACTCCATAATGTCCTCCAAAAATGACTTAAGAATTTAGTATCACGGTCAGAGACAATGCTTCTTGGAAGCCCATGGAGTCTTACCACTTCCTTGAAGAACAAATCAGCAATGTGGATTGCATCATCAACCTTTTTGCACGGGATAAAATGTGCCATCTTAGAAAACCTGTCCACCACAACAAAAATATGGAAGGAGATTGATTTGAAACTCGGTGAATGGAAAATGAATACCAAGCCGGGTAATGCAATCCTGATAGAAGAAGAAGAAGTGAGGCTCGTTCTCCTTAGTCCGATAGCGGGATCTGAGACTCTTGATTTTGGCGAGCGAATAAAAAGTCTTCTCCACTACGGAGACTGTCCCAAGCTCTTTGAAGGTCATGGAGTTTTTAATACTTAGAACTTCTTTGGTAACCCATGGATTTGGAATTTTGTGGGCCACGGCCGAACAACTGCGTTAACCTTTTCCTTTAGTCATGGATCATTTTACACTATGAGGGGAAGGGCTCACTTGTACCTATATCAAAAAGAAAGGTTAAGGTCAAAATCAGAGGTGATACCAGCAAGAAACAGGTTATTACGTGGAACATCAAAAGATGGTGGACCCGACCAATTCGGGTTGACGTAAGTTTGTGGCCTCGGCTTGCGGCAAGGAGTTGAGGTTAGACCTCTGAGAAATAGTGTTTGCTAGGCAGGCCGTGCACGGCTTGACCTATTATTGTAGGCTTCGGGAATGAGTCTACCTCTCATAACCATGACACCACGAGTGTAAAGCGGATCTAACTAGAAAGTTGCCATAGGAATATGGAAGGAGTATAGTTAGCATCATATGTATCGGACGGAAGCATCGATAGACTATAGTGGTGGGTTAACCAAATAGCTTTGTAGTTAGTAGCTATGTTGTTGCATTGCGCAAACTATGCAAAGATAGATGCTATAGCAATGGGTAGAACAACTGGGATTGATGCACTTAAGGGTGATTCTGAGTCCAGCCTAACTTCTTATTGATATCTTCTCAAGTTTAATTCACTCTGTTTATTTCTATTATTAGCATAACCACAAAAACCTCTCAAACCAATTGTATTTTCTTTCTGTTTGCACAACTATCATAGCAATCAAGCGTCACTCTTTGGTATCTCAGTCTCTATGAGACGATACCCTTGCCATCAAGGAAATCGACCAACAGGTTGTACTTTAGTTTTCAAAAAGTCCATCACGATATCAGAATCCTCAGATTCTGATATGACTCGAGTTATTTATTGATTAACTCGAGTCATGCATAAGACAGAGAGGAAACTAAAAATGTGGACGCCTGAGGAGGACAAGGTTTTGGTCGACTGCCTTGTAAGTCTGAAGGTTGACCAAAAGTTCATGACTGATAATGGCTTCAAGTCGGGATTTGCAAATGCGCTACAGTCTATGATGGAAGAAAAGGTTCACAGATGTGGGATCAAGGCATGTCCGCATATAACATCCAAAATTAAGGCACTGAAGAGATTGTGGCAAGCGACTTACGACATGGTATACGAGACCAACACTTCAGGCTTCGGATGGGATCCTGACACAAACAAGGAGGAAGAGGAAAATGTGGGAGTAGATAAGACCAGGTCGAAATTGTACACAAAACTGAGACTGAAATAGAGGGAAAATGTGGCCCCTGAAGCAAAGGCTGACTTCAACCAGACAAAGCTTGAATATTGCGATATCAGGTTAGTAGGTTGTCGTCTCTGAAAAATGAGTAGAATTAAGATGGATTCAAATAATTTAAATAATATAAATAAAATTCAGCAACTCAGTGTGGTACAAGAAATAGAATAAGAAAATAAATATTTGGAACAAATAACTAGCATGATACTAAGTTAAATAATTTAAACAACACAAACATATTATGCAACCTCATTAAGTTATATAAAGTTATAGATAAAAGAGAGAAGCAATTAATATAATTCCAAATTAATATAATACGAACGAGGAAGGATAAATTAGCATGAAAATAAAAAGATCGAAGAAAAACAACTAAATAATAAATAGATAGATAAATATGATAAATAAAAAAACTTAACTAATTAAATAACTGATTATTTATTAACAAACATGACAACAAAACAGTAGCATCTAAATGAAATACCACAAAAATATTAATTCAAATAATTTAAATAAGCACAAGCATCTTGGGCAACATAAATTACTCGAAAGCCCAGTAAATAAGTCCATTAAAATATAAAGTTAGGTAATAATTATAAATCATAAATATCTATTAACTACTAAATAATACATAACTTAATATCAAACAATTTAAATACTACAAACGTGACAACAAATAGTAAGAAATAATTTAAGTCAAATCGACAAAAAAAATAGAAAATCAAAATCAAATAATTTAAATAGATACACATGAGAAGAAACTGGCGAAAAACAAAAGAAAAGAGAAACACGTGAGAAGAGAGTCATGGATAAAAGAGAGAACAAACAGAATACAAATGTAAGAAAATAAGAAAAATCAGCAAATACAAAATCAAATGTAAACAAAAAAGCTCATACAACTCAAAAAATTTAATTAATAGAAATAAAATTCGACAACTCAAAGTGGTACAAGAAATAGAATAAGAAAATAAATATCTGGAACAAATAACTAGCATGATACTAAGTTAAATAATTTAAACAACACGTTATTAGGCAACCTCATTAAGTCATATAAAGTTATAGATAAAAGAGAGAAGCAATTAATATAATTCCAAATTAATATAATACAAATGAGAAGGGATAAATTAGAATGAAAATAAAAAGATCGAACGAAAACAACTAAATAAAAAATAGATAGATAAATATGATAAATAAAAAAACTTAACTAATTAAATAAATGATTAATTATTAACAAACATGACAACAAAACAGCGCATCTAAATGAAATACGACAAAAATATTAATTCAAATAATTTAAATAAGCACAAGCATATTGAGCAACATAAATTACTCGAAAGTCCATGAAATAAGTCCATTAAATTATAAAGTTAGGTAATAATTATAAATCATAAATATCTATTAACCACTAAATAATACATAATTTAATATCAAACAATTTAAATACTACAAACGTGACAACAAATAGTAAGAAATAATTTAAGTCAAATCGACAAAAAAATAGCAAATCAAAATCAAATAATTTAAATAGATACACATGAGAAGAAACTTACGAAAAAACAAAAGAAAAGAGAAACACGTGAGAAGAGAGTCATGGATAAAAGAGAGAACAAACGAATACAAATGTAAGAAAATAAGAAAAATCAGCAAATACAAAATCAAATGTAAACAAAATAGCTGATACAACTCAAATAATTTAAATAATTTAAATAAAATTCAGCAACTCAATGTGGTACAAGAAATCGAATAAGAAAATAAATATCTGGAACAAATAATTAGCATGATACTAAGTTAAATAATTTAAACAACACAAACATATTAGGCAACCTCATTAAGTCATATAAAGTTATAGATAAAAGAGAGAAGCAATTAATATAATTCCAAATTAATATAATACGAATGAGGACGGATAAAATAGAATGAAAATAAAAAGATCGAATAGAAACAACTAAATAATAAATAGATAGAGAAATATGATAAATAAAAAAACTTAACTAATTAAATAACAGATTAAATATTAACAAACATGACAACAAAATAGCCCATCTATGTGAAATACCACAAAAATATTAATTCAAATAATTTAAATAAGCACAAACATATTGAACAACATAAATTACTCGAAATTTCATTAAATAAGTCTGTTAAATTATAAAGTTAGGTAATAAATATAAATCATAAATATCTATCAACTAGTAAATAATACATAACTTAATATCAAACAATTTAAATACAACAAACAAGACAACAAACAGTAAGAAACAATTTACGTCAAATATGACAAAAAGAATAGCAAATAAAAATCAAATAATTTAAATAGATACACATGAGAAGAAACTGGCGAAAAAAAAAAGGAAAGAAAGAGAAACACGTGAGAAGAGTGTCATGGATAAAAGCGATAACAAAATGTAATACAAATGTAAGAAAATAAGAAAAATCAGCAAATACAAAATCAAATGTAAACAAAATAGCTCATACAACTCAAATAATTTAAATAATACAAATAAAATTCGCAACTCAAAGGTGGTATAAGAAATAGAATAAGAAAATCAATATCGAAACAAATAAAAAGCATGAAAAACAACACAAACATATTAGGCAACCTCATTAAGTCATATAAAGTTTTAGATAAAAGAGAGAAGCAATTAATATAATTCCAAAGTAATATAATACGAATGAGAAAGGATAAAATAGAATGAAAATAAAAAGATCGAATTTAAACAACTCAATAATAAATAGATAGATAAATATGATAAATAAATTACTCGAAAGTCCATTAAATTATAAAGTTAGGTAATAATTATAAATCATAAATATCTATTAACTACTAAATAATACATAACTTAATATCAAACAATTTCAATACTACAAACGTGACAACAAATAGTAAGAAATAATTTAAGTCAAATATGACATAAAAATAGCCAAACAAAATCAAATAATTTAAATAGCTACACATGAGAAGAAACTGGCCAAAAAGGAAGAATGAAAGAAAGAGAAACACGTGAGAGAGTCATGGATAAAAGAAAGAACAAATATAATACAAAAGAGGGAACGAACAGAATACAAATGTAAGAAAATAAGAAAAATCAGAAAATACAAAATCAAATGTAAACAAAATAGCTCAAACAACTCAAATAATTTAAATAATACAAATAAAATTCGGCAACTCAGTGTGGTACAAGAAATAGAATAAGAAAATCAATACCAGGAACAAATAAAAAGCATGAAAAACAACACAAACATATTAGGCAACCTCATTAAGTCATATAAAGTTATAGATAAGAGAGAGAAGCAATTAATATAATTCCAAAGTAATATAATACGAATGAGAAAGGATAAAATAGAATGAAAATAAAAAGATTGAACAAAACAACTCAATAAACAATAGATAGATAAGTATGATAAATAAATTACTCGAAAGTCCAATAAATAAGTCCATTAAATTATAAATCATAAATATCTATTAACTACTAAATAATACATAACTTAATATCAAACAATTTAAATACTACAAACGTGACAACAAATAGTAAGAAATAATTCAAGTCAAATAATATGACATAAAAATAGCCAATCAAAATCAAATAATTTAAATAGCTACACATGAGAAGAAACTAGCGAAAAAGAAAGAATGAAAGAAAGAGAAACACGTGAGAAGAGAGTCATGGATAAAAGAGAGAACAAATAGGATACAAATGTAAGAAAATAAGAAAAATCAGCAAATAAAAAATCAAATGTAAACAAAATAGCTCAAACAACTCAAATAATTTAAATAATACAAATAAAATTGAGAAACCCGAGTGTGGAACAAGAAATAGGATAAGAAAATAAATATGAGGAACAAATAAAAAGCATGAAACTAAGTTAAAAAATTTAAACAAGACAAACATATTAGGAAACCTCATTAAGTCATATAAAGTTATAGATAAAAGAGAAAAGCAATTAATATAATTCCTAAGTAATATAATACGAATGAGAAAGGATAAAATAGAATGAAAATAAAAAGATCGAACACAAACAACTCAATAATCAATAGATAGAAAAATATGATAAATAAATTATTCGAAAGTCCAATAAATAAGTCCATTAAATTATAAATCATAAATATCTATCAACTACTAAATAATACATAACTTAATATCAAACAATTTAAATACTACAAACGTGACAACAAATAGTAAGAAAAAATTTAAGTCAAATGTGACATAAAGAATAGAAAATGAAAATCAAATTATTTAAATAGATACACATGAGAAGAAACTGGAGAAAAAAGAACAAGGAAAAAAAAAGAGAAACACGTGAGAAGAGAGTCATGGATAAAAGAGAGAACAAACAAGATACAAATGTAAGAAAATAAGAAAAATCAGCAAATACAAAATTAAATGTAAAAAAAATAGCTCAAACAACTCAAATAATTTAAATAATACAAACAAAATTCAGCAACTCAGTGTGGAACAAGAAATAGGATAAGAAAATCAATATGAGGAACAAATAAACAGCATGAAACTAAGTTAAATAATTTAAACAACACAAACATATTAGGCAACCTCATTAAGTCATATAAAGTTATAGATAAAAGAGAGAAGCAATTAATGTAATTCCAAAGTAATATAATACGAATGAGAAAGGATAAAATAGAATGAAAATAAAAAGATCGAACAGAAACAACTAAATAATAAATAGATAGATAAATATGATAAATAAATTACTCGAAACTCCAATAAATAAGTCCATTAAATTACAAAGTTAGGTAATAATTATAAATCATAAATATCTATTAACTACTAAATAATACATAACTTAATATCAAACAATTTAAATACTACAAACGTGACAACAAATAGTGAGACATAATTTAAGTCAAATATGACATAAAAATAGCCAATCAACATCAAATAATTTAAATAGCTACACATGAGAAGAAACCGGCGAAAAGAAAGAATGAAAGAAAGAGAAACACGAGAGAAGAGAGTCATGGATAAAAGAGAGAAGAAATAGGATACAAATGTAAGAAGATAAGAAAAATCAGCGAGATACAAAATCAAATGTAAACAAAATAGCTCAAACAACTCAAATAATTTAAATAATACAAATAAAATTGAGAAACCCGAGTGTGGAACAAGAAATAGGATAAGAAAATCAATATGAGGAACAAATAAAAAGCATGAAACGCGAAGTTAAATAATTTAAACAACACAAACATATTAGGCAACCTTATTAAGTCATATAAAGTTATAGATAAAAGAGAGAAGCAATTAATGTAATTCCAAAGTAATATAATACGAATGAGAAAGGATAAAATAGAATGAAAATAAAAAGATCGAACGAAACAACTAAATAATAAATAGATAGATAAATATGATAAATAAATTACTCGAACGTCCATTAAATAAGTCCATTAAATTATAAAGTTAGGTAATAATTATAAATCATAAATATCTATTAACTACTAAATAATACATAACTTAATATCAAACAATTTCAATACTACAAACGTGACAACAAATAGTAAGAAATAATTTAAGTCAAATATGACATAAAAATAGCCAATCAACATCAAATAATTTAAATAGCTACACATGAGAAGAAAGCTGGCGAAAAGAAAGAATGAAAGAAAGAGAAACACGAGAGAAGAGAGTCATGGATAAAAGAGAAAGAAATAGGATACAAATGTAAGAAGATAAGAAAAATAAGCAGATACAAAATCAAATGTAAACAAAATAGCTCAAACAACTCAAATAATTTAAATAATACAAATAAAATTCAGCAACTCATTGTGGAACAAGAAATAGGATAAGAAAATCAATATGAGGAACAAATAAAAAGCATGAAGCTAAGTTAAATAATTTAAACAACACAAACATATTAGGCAACCTCATTAAGTCATATAAAGTTATAGATAAAAGAGAGAAGCAATTAATCTAATTCCAAAGTAATATAATGCGAATGAGAAAGCATAAAACAGAATGAAAATAAAAAGATCGAACAGAAAAAACTAAATAATAAATAGATAGATAAATATGATAAATAAATTACTCGAACGTCCATTAAATAAGTCCATTAAATTATAAAGTTAGGTAATAATTATAAATCATAAATATCTATTAACTATTAAATAATACATAACTTAATATCAAACAATTTAAATACTAGTAACGTGACAACAAATAGTAAGAAATAATTTAAGTCAAATATGACATAAAAATAGCCAATCAAAATCAAATAATTTAAATAGCTACACATGAGAAGAAACTGGCCAAAAAGGAAGAATGAAAGAAAGAAAGAGAAACACGTGAGAGAGTCATGGATAAAAGAAAGAACAAATATAATACAAAAGAGGGAACGAACAGAATACAAATGTAAGAAAATAAGAAAAATCAGAAAATACAAAATCAAATGTAAACAAAATAGCTCAAACAACTCAAATAATTTAAATAATACAAATAAAATTCCGCAACTCAAAATAGTGTGGAAAAAGAAATAGGATAAGAAAATCAATATGAGGAACAAATAAAAAGCATGAAACTAAGTTAAATAATTTAAACAACACAAACATATTAGGCAACCTCATTAAGTCATATAAAGTTATAGATAAAAGAGAAAAGCAATTAATATAATTCCTAAGTAATATAATACGAATGAGAAAGGATAAAATAGAATGAAAATAAAAAGATCGAACACAAACAACTCAATAATCAATAGATAGAAAAATATGATAAATAAATTACTCGAAAGTCCAATAAATAAGTCCATTAAATTATAAATCATAAATATCTATTAACTACTAAATAATACATAACTTAATATCAAACAATTTAAATACTACAAACGTGACAACAAATAGTAAGAAAAAATTTAAGTCAAATATGACATAAAAATAGCCAATCAAAATCAAATAATTTAAATAGATACACATGAGAAGAAACGGCCAAAAAGGAAGAATGAAAGAAAGAGAAACATGTGAGAAGAGAGTCATGGATAAAAGAGAGAACAAATAGCATACAAATGTAAGAAAATAAGAAAAATCAGCAAATACAAAATCAAATGTAAACAAAATAGCTCAAACAACTCAAATAATTTAAATAATACAAATAAAATTCCGCAACTCAGTGTGGAACAAGAAATAGGATAAGAAAATCAATATGAGGAAGAAATAAAAAGCATGAAACTAAGTTAAATAATTTAAACAACACAAACATATTAGGCAACCTCATTAAGTCATATAAAGTTATAGATAAAAGAGAAAAGCAATTAATATAATTCCTAAGTAATATAATACGAATGAGAAAGGATAAAATAGAATGAAAATAAAAAGATCGAACACAAACAACTCAATAATCAATAGATAGAAAAATATGATAAATAAATTACTCGAAAGTCCAATAAATAAGTCCATTAAATTATAAATCATAAATATCTATTAACTACTAAATAATACATAACTTAATATCAAACAATTTAAATACTACAAACGTGACAACAAATAGTAAGAAAAAATTTAAGTCAAATGTGACATAAAGAATAGAAAATGAAAATCAAATTATTTAAATAGATACACATGAGAAGAAACTGGAGAAAAAAGAACAAGGAAAAAAAAAAAGAGAAACACGTGAGAAGAGAGTCATGGATAAAAGAGAGAACAAACAATACAAATGTAAGAAAATAAGAAAAATCAGCAAATAAAAAATTAAATGTAAAAAAAATAGCTCAAACAACTCAAATAATTTAAATAATACAAACAAAATTCAGCAACTCAGTGTGGAACAAGAAATAGGATAAGAAAATCAATATGAGGAACAAATAAACAAAGATGAAACTAAGTTAAATAATTTAAACAACACAAACATATTAGGAAACCTCATTAAGTCATATAAAGTTATAGATAAAAGAGAGAAGCAATTAATATAATTCCAAAGTAATATAATACGAATGAGAAAGGATAAAATAGAATGAAAATAAAAAGATCGAACGAAACAACTAAATAATAAATAGATAGATAAATATGATAAATAAATTCCTCGAAAGTCCAATAAATAAGTCCATTAAATTATAAAGTTAGGTAATAATTATAAATCATAAATATCTATCAACTACTAAATAACACATAACTTAATATCAAACAATTTAAATACTACAAACGTGACAACAAATAGTAAGAAATAATTTAAGTCAAATATGACATAAAAATATCCAATCAACATCAAATAATTTAAATAGCTACACATGAGAAGAAACTGCGAAATAGAAAGAATGAAAGAAAGAGAAACACGTGAGAAGAGAGTCATGGATAAAAGAGAGAACAAACAAATACAAATGTAAGAAAATAAGAAAAATCATCAAATAAAAAATGAAATGTAAACAAAATAGCTCAAACAACTCAAATAATTTAAATAATACGAACACAATTCAAAGAACTCGGTGTGGAACAAGAAATAGGATAAGAAAATCAATATGAGGAAGAAATAAAAAGCATGAACCTAAGTTAAATAATTTAAACAACACAAACATATTAGGCAACCTCATTAAGTCATATAAAGTTATAGATAAAAGAGAGAAGCAATTAATATAATTCCAAAGTAATATAATACGAACGAGAAAGGATAAAATAGAATGAAAATAAAAAGATCGAACAGAAACAACTCAATAATCAATAGATAGATAAATATGATAAATAAATTACTCGAAAGTCCATTAAATTATAAAGTTAGGTAATAATTATAAATCATAAATATCTATTAACTACTAAATAATACATAACTTAATATCAAACAATTTAAATACTACAATCGTGACAACAAATAGTAAGAAATAATTGAAGTCAAGTATGACATAAAATTAGCCAATCAAAATTAAATAATTTAAATAGGTCTTACATGAGAAGAAACTCGCGAAAAAGGAAAAAAAAAAGAGAAAAAAGTGTGAAGAGAGTCATGGATAAAAGAGAGAACAAATAGAATACAAATTTAAGAAAATAAGAAAAATCAGCAAATACAAAATCAAATGTAAACAAAATAGCTCAAACAACTCAAATAATTTATATAATACAAATAAAATTCAGCAACTCAGTGTGGAAAAAGAAATAGGATAACAAAATCAATATGAGGAACAAATAAAAAGCATGAAACTAAGTTAAATAATTTAAACAACAAGAACATATTAGGCAACCTCATTAAGTCATATAAAGTTATAGATAAAAGAGAGAAGCAATTAATATAATTCCAAAGTAATATAATACGAATGAGAAAGGATAAAATATAAAATAGAATGAAAATAAAAAGATCGAACGAAAACAACTAAATAATAAATAGATAGATAAATATGATAAATAAATTACTCGAAAGTCCAATAAATAAGTCCATTAAATTATAAAGTTAGGTAATAATTATGAATCATAAATATCTATCAACTACTAAATAACACATAACTTAATATCAAACAATTTAAATACTACAAACGTGACAACAAATAGTAAGAAATAATTTAAGTCAAATATGACATAAAGAATAGAAAATCTAAATCAAATTATTTTAATAGATACACATGAGAAGAAACTGGAGAAAAAAGAACAAGGAAAAAAAAAAGAGAAACACGTGAGAAGAGAGTCATGGATAAAAGAGAGAACAAATAGGATACAAATGTAAGAAAATAAGAAAAATCAGCAAATAAAAAATTAAATGTAAACAAAATAGCTCAAACAACTCAAATAATTTAAATAATACAAACAAAATTCAGCAACTCGAAGTGGAACAAGAAATAGGATAAGAAAATCAATATGAGGAACAAATAAAAAGCATGAAACTAAGTTAAATAATTTAAATAACACAAACATATTAGGAAACCTCATTAAGTCATATAAAGTTATAGATAAAAGAGAGAAGCAATTAATCTAATTCCAAAGTAATATAATGCGAATGAGAAAGGATAAAATAGAATGAAAATAAAAAGATCGAATAAAACAACTCAATAATCAATAGATAGATAAATATGATAAATAAATTACTCGAAAGTCCAATAAATAAGTCCATTAAATTATAAAGTTAGGTAATAATTATAAATCATAAATATCTATCAACTACTAAATAACACATAACTTAATATCAAACAATTTAAATACTACAAACGTGACAACAAATAGTAAGAAATAATTTAAGTCAAATATGACATAAAAATAGCGAATCAAAATCAAATAATTTAAATAGCTACACATGAGAAGAAACTGGCCAAAAAGGAAGAATAAAAGAAAGAGAAACACGTGAGAGAGTCAAAGATAAAAGAGAGAACAAATAGAATACAAAAGAGGGAACAAACGAAATACAAATGTAAGAAAATAAGAAAAATCAGCAAATACAAAATCAAATGTAAACAAAATAGCTCAAACAACTCAAATAATTTAATTAATAAAAATAAAATTCAGCAACTCGGTGAAGTAAAAGAAATAGAATAAGAAAATCAATATCGGAACAAATAAAAAGCATGAAACTAAGTTAAATAATTTAAACAACACAAACATATTAGGCAACCTCATTAAGTCATATAAAGTTATAGATAAAAGAGAGAAGCAATTAATCTAATTCCAAAGTAATATAATGCGAATGAGAAAGCATAAAACGAATGAAAATAAAAAGATCAAATTTAAAAACTAAATAATAAATAGATAGATAAATATGATAAATAAATTACTCGAACGTCCATTAAATAAGTCCATTAAATTATAAAGTTAGGTAATAATTATAAATCATAAATATCTATCAACTACTAAATAACACATAACTTAATATCAAACAATTTAAATACTACAAACGTGACAACAAATAGTAAGAAATAATTTAAGTCAAATATGACATAAAAATAGCGAATCAAAATCAGATAATTTAAATAGCTACACATGAGAAGAAACTGGCCAAAAAGGAAGAATGAAAGAAAGAGAAACACGTGAGAGAGTCAAAGATAAAAGAGAGAACAAATAGAATACAAAAGAGGGAACAAACAGAATACAAATGTAAGAAAATAAGAAAAATCAGCAAATACAAAATCAAATGTAAACAAAATAGCTCAAACAACTCAAATAATTTAAATAATAAAAATAAAATTCAGCAACTCAAATGAAGTAAAAGAAATAGAATAAGAAAATCAATATCGGAACAAATAAAAAGCATGAAACTAAGTTAAATAATTTAAACAACACAAACATATTAGGCAACCTCATTAAGTCATATAAAGTAATAGATAAAAGAGAGAAGCAATTAATGTAATTCCAAAGTAATATGATGCGAATGAGAAAGGATAAAATAGAATGAAAATAAAAAGATCGAATGAAACAACTCAATAATCAATAGATAGATAAATATGATAAATAAATTACTCGAACGTCCAATAAATAAGTCCATTAAATTATAAAGTTAGGTAATAATTATAAATCATAAATATCTATTAACTACTAAATAATACATAACTTAATATCAAACAATTTAAATACTACAAACATGACAAAAAATAGTAAGAAATAATTCAAGTCAAATAATATGACATAAAAATAGCCAATCAAAATCAAATAATTTAAATAGCTACACATGAGAAGAAACTGCGAAAAAGAAAGATTGAAAGAAAGAGAAACACGTGAGAAGAGAGTCATGGATAAAAGAAAGAACAAAAGAAATACAAATGTAAGAAAATAAGAAAAATCAGCAAATACAAAATCAAATGTAAACAAAATAGCTCATACAACTCAAATAATTTAAATAATACAAATAAAATTCCGACACTCGGTGTGGTACAAGAAATAGAATAAGAAAATCAATATGACGAACAAATAAATAGCATGAAACTAAGTTAAATAATTTAAACAACACAAACATATTAGGCAACCTCATTAAGTCATAAAGTTATAGATAAAAGAGAGAAGCAATTAATATAATTCCAAAGTAATATAATACGAATGAGAAAGGATAAAATAGAATGAAAATAAAAAGAACGAACAGAAACAACTAAATAATAAATAGATAGATAAATTACACAAAAGTCCATTAAATAAGACCATTAAATTATAAAGTTAGGTCATAATTAAAAATCATAAATATCTTTCAACTACTAAATAATACATAACTTAATATCAAACAATTTAAATACTACAAAAGTGACTACAAAGAGTAAGAAATAATTTAAGTCAAATATGACAAACAGAATAGCAAATCAAAATCAAATAATTTAAATAGATACACATGAGAAGAAACTGGAGAAAAAAGAAAAAGGAAAAAAAGAGAAACACATGAGAAGAGAGTCTTGGATAAAAGAGAGAACAAACAATACAAATGTAAGAAAATAAGAAAAATCAGCAAATACAAAATCAAATGTAAACAAAATAGCTCATACAACTCAAATAATTAAAATAATACAAATAAAATTCGGCAACTCAAAATAAGTACAAGAAATAGAATAAGAAAATCAATATGAGGAACAAATAAAAAGCATGAAACTAAGTTAAATAATTTAAACAACACAAACATATTAGGAAACCTCATTAAGTCATATAAAGTTATAGATAAAAGAGAGAAGCAATTAATGTAATTCCAAAGTAATATAATACGAATGAGAAAGGATAAAATAGAATGAAAATAAAAAGAACGAATGAAACAACTAAATAATAAATAGATAGATAAATATGATAAATAAATTACTCGAAAGTCTATTAAATAAGTCCATTAAATTATAAAGTTAGGTAATAATTATAAATCATAAATATCTATTAACTACTAAATAATACATAACTTAATATCAAACAATTTAAATACTACAAACGTGACAACTAATTCAAGTCAAATAATATGACATAAAAATAGCTAATCAAAATCAAATAATTTAAATAGCTACACATGAGAAGAAAGCTGGCCAAAAAGAAAGAATGAAAGAAAGAGAAACATGTGAGAAGAGAGTCATGGATAAAAGAGAGAACAAATAGAATACAAATGTAAGAAGATAAGAAAAATCAGCAAATACAAAATCAAATGTAAACAAAATAGCTCAAATAATTTAAATAATACAAATAAAATTCAGCAACGCAAATGTGGAACAAGAAATAGGATAAGAAAATCAATATGAGGAAGAAATAAAAAGCATGAAACTAAGTTAAATAATTTAAACAACACAAACATATTAGGCAACCTCATTAAGTCATATAAAGTTATAGATAAAAGAGAGAAGCAATTAATCTAATTCCAAAGTAATATCATGCGAATGAGAAAGGATAAAATAGAATGAAAATAAAAAGATCGAAGAAAACAACTAAATAATAAATAGATAGATAAATATGATAAATAAATTACTCGAACGTCCATTAAATAAGTCCATTAAATTATAAAGTTAGGTAATAATTATAAATCATAAATATCTATTAACAACTAAATAATACATAACTTAATATCAAACAATTTCAATACTACAAACGTGACAACAAATACTAAGAAATAATTTAAGTCAAATATGACATAAAAATAGCCAATCAACATCAAATAATTTAAATAGCTACACATGAGAAGAAACTGTAAAAAGAAAGAATGAAAGAAAGAGAAACACGAGAGAAGAGAGTCATGGATAAAAGAGAGAAGAAATAGGATACAAATGTAAGAAGATAAGAAAAATCAGCAGATACAAAATCAAATGTAAACAAAATAGCTCAAACAACTCAAATAATTTAAATAATACAAATAAAATTGAGAAACCCGGTGTGGAACAAGAAATAGGATAAGAAAATCAATATGAGGAACAAATAAAAAGCATGAAACTAAGTTAAATAATTTAAACAACACAAACATATTAGGCAACCTCATTAAGTCATATAAAGTTATAGATAAAAGAGAGAAGCAATTAATGTAATTCCAAAGTAATATAATACGAATGAGAAAGGATAAAATAGAATGAAAATAAAAAGATCGAACAAAACAACTAAATAATAAATAGATAGATAAATATGATAAATAAATTACTCGAACGTCCATTAAATAAGTCCATTAAATTATAAAGTTAGGTAATAATTATAAATCATAAATATCTATTAACTACTAAATAATACATAACTTAATATCAAACAATTTCAATACTACAAACGTGACAACAAATAGTAAGAAATAATTTAAGTCAAATATGACATAAAAATAGCCAATCAACATCAAATAATTTAAATAGCTACATATGAGAAGAAACTGCGAAAAGAAAGAATGAAAGAAAGAGAAACACGAGAGAAGAGAGTCATGGATAAAAGAGAGAAGAAATAGGATACAAATGTAAGAAGATAAGAAAAATAAGCGAGATACAAAATCAAATGTAAACAAAATAGCTCAAACAACTCAAATAATTTAAATAATACAAATAAAATTCAGCAACTCAAATGTGGAACAAGAAATAGGATAAGAAAATCAATATGAGGAACAAATAAAAAGCATGAAGCTAAGTTAAATAATTTAAACAACACAAACATATTAGGCAACCTCATTAAGTCATATAAAGTTATAGATAAAAGAGAGAAGCAATTAATCTAATTCCAAAGTAATATAATGCGAATGAGAAAGCATAAAACAGAATGAAAATAAAAAGATCGAACGAAAAAAACTAAATAATAAATAGATAGATAAATATGATAAATAAATTACTCGAACGTCCATTAAATAAGTCCATTAAATTATAAAGTTAGGTAATAATTATAAATCATAAATATCTATTAACTATTAAATAATACATAACTTAATATCAAACAATTTAAATACTAGTAACGTGACAACAAATAGTAAGAAATAATTTAAGTCAAATATGACATAAAAATAGCCAATCAAAATCAAATAATTTAAATAGCTACACATGAGAAGAAACTGGCCAAAAAGGAAGAATGAAAGAAAGAAAGAGAAACACGTGAGAGAGTCATGGATAAAAGAGAGAACAAATAGAATACAAAAGAGGAACAAACAGAAATACAAATGTAAGACAATAAGAAAAATCAGCAAATACAAAATCATATGTAAACAAAATAGCTCAAACAACTCAAATAATTTAAATAATACAAATAAAATTCGGCAACTCAGTGTGGAAAAAGAAATAGGATAAGAAAATCAATATGAGGAACAAATAAAAAGCATGAAACTAAGTTAAATAATTTAAACAACACAAACATATTAGGCAATGTCATTAAGTCATAGAAAGTTATAGATAAAAGAGAGAAGCAATTAATCTAATTCCAAAGAAATATAATGCGAATGAGAAAGGATAAAATAGAATGAAAATAAAAAGATCGAACGAAAACAACTAAATAATAAATAGATAGATAAATATGATAAATAAATAATCGAACGTCCATTAAAAAAGTCCATTAAATTATAAAGTTAGGTAATAATTATAAATCATAAATATGTATTAACTACTAAATAATACATAACTTAATATCAAACAATTTAAATACTACAAACGTGACAACAAATAGTAAGAAATAATTTAAGTCAAATATGACATCAAAATAGCCAATCAACATCAAATAATTTAAATAGCTACACATGAGAAGAAACGGCGAAAAAAGAAAGAATGAAAGAAAGAGAAACACGTGAAAAGAGAGTCATGGATAAAAGAGAGAACAAATAGAATACAAATGTAAGAAGATAAGAAAAATCAGCAAATACAAAATCAAATGTAAACAAAATAGATCAAACAACTCAAATAATTTAAATAATACAAATAAAATTCCGCAACTCGATTAATGGAACAAGAAATAGGATAAGAAAATCAATATGAGGAACAAATAAAAAGCATGAAACTAAGTTAAATAATTTAAACAACACAAACATATTAGGCAACCCCATTAAGTCATATAAAGTTATAGATAAAAGAGAGAAGCAATTAATGTAATTCCAAAGTAATATAATACGAATGAGAAAGGATAAAATAGAATGAAAATAAAAAGATCAAACGAAAACAACTAAATAATAAATAGATAGATAAATATGATAAATAAATTACTCGAAGGTCCATTAAATAAGTCCATTAAATTACAAAGTTAGGTAATAATTATAAATCATAAATATCTATTAACTACTAAATAATACATAACTTAATATCAAACAATTTAAATACTACAAACGTGACAAAAAATAGTAAGAAATAATTCAAGTCAAATAATATGACATAAAAATAGCCAATCAAAATCAAATAATTTAAATAGCTACACATGAGAAGAAACTGGCGAAAAAGGAAAAAAGAAAAAAGAAAAGAAAAGAGAAACACGTGAGAAGAGAGTCATGGATAAAAGAGAGAACAAATAGTATACAAATGTAAGAACATAAGAAAAATCAGCATATACAAAATCAAATGTAAACAAAATAGCTCAAACAACTCAAATAATTTAAATAATACAAATAAAATTCCGCAACTCAGTGTGGAACAAGAAATAGGATAAGAAAATCAATATGAGGAAGAAATAAAAAGCATGAAACTAAGTTAAATAATTTAAACAACACAAACATATTAGGCAACCTCATTAAGTCATATAAAGTTATAGATAAAAGAGAAAAGCAATTAATATAATTCCTAAGTAATATAATACGAATGAGAAAGGATAAAATAGAATGAAAATAAAAAGATCGAACACAAACAACTCAATAATCAATAGATAGAAAAATATGATAAATAAATTACTCGAAAGTCCAATAAATAAGTCCATTAAATTATAAATCATAAATATCTATTAACTACTAAATAATACATAACTTAATATCAAACAATTTAAATACTACAAACGTGACAACAAATAGTAAGAAAAAATTTAAGTCAAATATGACATAAAAATAGCCAATCAAAATCAAATAATTTAAATAGCTACACATGAGAAGAAACTGGCCAAAAAGGAAGAATGAAAGAAAGAGAAACATGTGAGAAGAGAGTCATGGATAAAAGAGAGAACAAATAGCATACAAATGTAAGAAAATAAGAAAACTCAAAAATACAAAATCAAATGTAAACAAAATAGCTCAAACAACTCAAATAATTTAAATAATACAAATAAAATTCCGCAACTCGTGTGGAACAAGAAATAGGATAAGAAAATCAATATGAGGAAGAAATAAAAAGCATGAAACTAAGTTAAATAATTTAAACAACACAAACATATTAGGCAACCTCATTAAGTCATATAAAGTTATAGATAAAAGAGAGAAGCAATTAATCTAATTCCAAAGTAATATAATGCGAATGAGAAAGCATAAAACAGAATGAAAATAAAAAGATCGAATAAAAAACTAAATAATAAATAGATAGATAAATATGATAAATAAATTACTCGAAGGTCCATTAAATAAGTCCATTAAATTACAAAGTTAGGTAATAATTATAAATCATAAATATCTATTAACTACTAAATAATACATAACTTAATATCAAACAATTTCAATACTACAAACGTGAAAACAAATAGTAAGAAATAATTTAAGTCAAATATGACATAAAAATAGCCAATCAAAATCAAATAATTTAAATAGCTACACATGAGAAGAAACTGGCGAAAAAGGAAAAAAGAAAAAAGAAAAGAAAAGAGAAACACGTGAGAAGAGAGTCATGGATAAAAGAGAGAACAAATAGTATACAAATGTAAGAACATAAGAAAAATCAGCATATACAAAATCAAATGTAAACAAAATAGCTCAAACAACTCAAATAATTTAAATAATACAAATAAAATTCCGCAACTCAGTGTGGAACAAGAAATAGGATAAGAAAATCAATATGAGGAAGAAATAAAAAGCATGAAACTAAGTTAAATAATTTAAACAACACAAACATATTAGGCAACCTCATTAAGTCCTATAAAGTTATAGATAAAAGAGAGAAGCAATTAATGTAATTCCAAAGTAATATAATACGAATGAGAAAGGATAAAATAGAATGAAAATAAAAAGATCGAATTAAACAACTAAATCATAAATAGATATATAAATATGATAAATAAATTACTCGAAACTCCAATAAATAAGTCCATTAAATTACAAAGTTAGGTAATAATTATAAATCATAAATATCTATTAACTACTAAATAATACATAACTTAATATCAAACAATTTAAATACTACAAACGTGACAACAAATAGTGAGACATAATTTAAGTCAAATATGACATAAAAATAGCCAATCAAAATCAAATAATTTAAATAGCTACACATGAGAAGAAACTGCAAAAAAGGAAAAAAGAAAAAAGAAAAGAAAAGAGAAACACGTGAGAAGAGAGTTATGGATAAAAGAGAGAACAAATAGGATACAAATGTAAGAAAATAAGAAAAATCAGCAAATACAAAATCAAATGTAAACAAAATAGCTCATACAACTCAAATAATTAAAATAATACAAATAAAATTCGGCAACTCGGGGCAGGTGTTACAAGAAGTAGAATAAGAAAATCAATATCGTGAACAAATAAAAAGCATGAAAAACAACACAAGCATATTAGGCAACCTCATTAAATCATATAAAGTTATAGATAAAAGAGAGAAGCAATTAATATAATTCCAAAGTAATATAATGCGAATGAGAAAGGATAAAATAGAATGAAAATAAAAAGATCGAATAAAAAACTAAATAATAAATAGATAGATAAATATGATAAATAAATTACTTGAACGTCCATTAAATTATAAAGTTAGGTAATAATTATAAATCATAAATATCTATTAACTACAAAATGATACATAACTTAATATCAAACAATTTAAATACTACAACGTGACAACAAATAGTAAGAAATAATTTAAGTCAAATATGAAAAAAATATCAAATCAAAATCAAATAATTTAAATTGCTACACATGAGAAGAAACTGGCGAAAAAGGAAAAAAAAAGAAAGAGAAACACGTGAGAAGATAGTCATGGATGAAAGAGAGAACAAATAGAATACAAATGTAAGAAAATAAGAAAAATCCGCAAATACAAAACCAAATGTAAACAAAATAGCTCAAACAACTCAAATAATTTAAATAATACAAATAAAATTCAGCAACTCAGTGTGGAACAAGAAATAGGATAAGAAAATCAATATGAGGAAGAAATAAAAAGCATGAAACTAAGTTAAATAATTTAAACAACAAAAACATATTAGGCAACCTCATTAAGTCATATAAAGTTATAGATAAAAGAGAGAAGCAATTAATGTAATTCCAAAGTAATATAATAGGAATGAGAAAGGATAAAATACAAAAGTGAAAATAAAAAGATCGAATAAAAAAACTAAATAATAAATAGATAGATAAATATGATAAATAAATTACTTGAACGTCCATTAAATTATAAAGTTAGGTAATAATTATAAATCATAAATATCTATTAACTACAAAATGATACATAACTTAATATCAAACAATTTAAATACTACAACGTGACAACAAATAGTAATAAATAATTTAAGTCAAATATGACATCAAAATAGCCAATCAACATCAAATAATTTAAATAGCTACACATGAGAAGAAACTGCGAAAAAGGGAAAAAAAAAAAAAAAAAAAGAGAAACACGTGAGAAGAGAGTCATGGATAAAAGAGAGAACAAATAGAATACAAATGTAAGAAAATAAGAAAAATCCGCAAATACAAAACAAAATGTAAACAAAATAGCTCAAACAACTCAAATAATTTAAATAATACAAATAAAATTCGGCAACTCAAAGGTGGAACAAGAAATAGGATAAGAAAATCAATATGAGGAACAAATAAAAAGCATGAAACTAAGTTAAATAATTTAAACAACACAAACATATTAGGCAACCTCATTAAGTCATATAAAGTTATAGATAAAAGAGAGAAGCAATTAATGTAATTCCAAAGTAATATAATACGAATGAGAAAGGATAAAATACAAAGAAAATAAAAAGATCGAATCGAAAAAAAACTAAATAATATATAGATAGATAAATATGATAAATAAATTACTTGAACGTCCATTAAATTATAAAGTTAGGTAATAATTATAAATCATAAATATCTATTAACTACAAAATGATACATAACTTAATATCAAACAATTTAAATACTACAACGTGACAACAAATAGTAAGAAATAATTTAAGTCAAATATGACAAAAAAATAGCAAATCAAAATCAAATAATTTAAATTGCTACACATGAGAAGAAACTGGCGAAAAAGGAAAAAAACAAAGAAAGAGAAACACGTGAGAAGAGAGTCATGGATGAAAGAGAGAACAAATAGAATACAAATGTAAGAAAATAAGAAAAATCCGCAAATACAAAACCAAATGTAAACAAAATAGCTCAAACAACTCAAATAATTTAAATAATACAAATAAAATTCAGCAACTCAAAGGTGGAACAAGAAATAGGATAAGAAAATCAATATGAGGAAGAAATAAAAAGCATGAAACTAAGTTAAATAATTTAAACAACAAAAACATATTAGGCAACCTCATTAAGTCATATAAAGTTATAGATAAAAGAGAGGAGCAATTAATGTAATTCCAAAGTAATATAATAGGAATGAGAAAGGATAAAATACAAATGAAAATAAAAAGATCAATTTAAAAAAAACTAAATAATAAATAGATAGATAAATATGATAAATAAATTACTTGAACGTCCATTAAATTATAAAGTTAGGTAATAATTATAAATCATAAATATCTATTAACTACAAAATGATACATAACTTAATATCAAACAATTTAAATACTACAACGTGACAACAAATAGTAAGAAATAATTTAAGTCAAATATGACATCAAAATAGCCAATCAACATCAAATAATTTAAATAGATACACATGAGAAGAAACTGCCAAAAAGGAAGAATGAAAGAAAGAGAAACATGTGAGAAGAGAGTCATGGATAAAAGAGAGAACAAATAGCATACAAATGTAAGAAAATAAGAAAAATCAGCAAATACAAAATCAAATGTAAACAAAATAGCTCAAACAACTCAAATAATTTAAATAATACAAATAAAATTCCGCAACTCGATGTGGAACAAGAAATAGGATAAGAAAATCAATATGAGGAAGAAATAAAAAGCATGAAACTAAGTTAAATAATTTAAACAACACAAACATATTAGGCAACCTCATTAAGTCATATAAAGTTATAGATAAAAGAGAAAAGCAATTAATATAATTCCTAAGTAATATAATACGAATGAGAAAGGATAAAATACAGTGAAAATAAAAAGATCAATTAAAAAAACTAAATAATAAATAGATAGATAAATATGATAAATAAATTACTTGAACGTCCATTAAATTATAAAGTTAGGTAATAATTATAAATCATAAATATCTATTAACTACAAAATGATACATAACTTAATATCAAACAATTTAAATAGTACAACGTGACAACAAATAGTAAGAAATAATTTAAGTCAAATATGACATAAAAATATCCAATCAACATCAAATAATTTAAATAGCTACACATGAGAAGAAATCAATAAAAAGAAAGAATGAAAGAAAGAGAAACACGTGAGAAGAGAGTCATGGATAAAAGAGAGAACAAATAGAATACAAATGTAAGAAGATAAGAAATCAAGCAAATACAAAATCAAATGTAAACAAAATAGCTCAAACAACTCAAATAATTTAAATAATACAAATAAAATTCCGCAACTCAACAAGAACAAGAAATAGGATAAGAAAATCAATATGAGGAAGAAATAAAAAGCATGAAACTAAGTTAAATAATTTAAACAACAAAAACATATTAGGCAACCTCATTAAGTCATATAAAGTTATAGATAAAAGAGAGAAGCAATTAATGTAATTCCAAAGTAATATAATACGGATGAGAAAGGATAAAATACAAGAAAATAAAAAGATCGAATTTAAAACAACTAAATAATAAATAGATAGATAAATATGATAAATAAATTACTCGAAGGTCCATTAAATAAGTCCATTAAATTATAAAGTTAGGTAATAATTATAAATCATAAATATCTATTAACTACTAAATAATACATAACTTAATATCAAACAATTTAAATACTACAAACGTGACAACAAATAGTAAGAAATAATTTAAGTCAAATATGACATAAAAATATCCAATCAACATCAAATAATTTAAATAGCTACACATGAGAAGAAACTGGCGAAAAAAGAAAGAATGAAAGAAAGAGAAACACGTGAGAAGAGAGTCATGATAAAAGAGAGAACAAATAGAATACAAATGTAAGAAGATAAGAAATCAGCAAATACAAAATCAAATGTAAACAAAATAGCTCAAACAACTCAAATAATTTAAATAATACAAATAAAATTCCGCAACTCAAATGTGGAACAAGAAATAGGATAAGAAAATCAATATGAGGAAGAAATAAAAAGCATGAAACTAAGTTAAATAATTTAAACAACAAAAACATATTAGGCAACCTCATTAAGTCATATAAAGTTATAGATAAAAGAGAGAAGCAATTAATGTAATTCCAAAGTAATATAATACGAATGAGAAAGGATAAAATAGAATGAAAATAAAAAGATCGAACATTTAAACAACTAAATAATAAATAGATAGATAAATATGATAAATAAATTACTCGAAACTCCAATAAATAAGTCCATTAAATTACAAAGTTAGGTAATAATTATAAATCATAAATAGCTATTAACTACTAAATAATATATAACTTAATATCAAACAATTTAAATACTACAAACGTGACAACAAATAGTGAGACATAATTCAAGTCAAATATGACATAAAAATAGCCAATCAACATCAAATAATTTAAATAGCTACACATGAGAAGAAACTGGCGAAAAAGAAAGAATGAAAGAAAGAGAAACACGTGAGAAGAGAGTCATGGATAAAAGAGAGAACAAATAGCATACAAATGTAACAAAATAAGAAAAATCAGCAAATACAAAATCAAATGTAAACAAAATAGCTCATACGACTCAAATAATTAAAATAATACAAATAAAATTCGCAACTCAAAGGTGTTACAAGAAGTAGAATAAGAAAATCAATATCGAACAAATAAAAAGCATGAAAAACAACACAAGCATATTAGGCAACCTCATTAAATCATATAAAGTTATAGATAAAAGAGAGAAACAATTAATATAATTCCAAAGTAATATAATGCGAATGAGAAAGGATAAAATAGAATGAAAATAAAAAGCTCGAACAAAAAACTAAATAATAAATAGATAGATAAATATGATAAATAAATTACTTGAACGTCCATTAAATTATAAAGTTAGGTAATAATTATAAATCATAAATATCTATTAACTACAAAATGATACATAACTTAATATCAAACAATTTAAATACTACAACGTGACAACAAATAGTAAGAAATACTTTAAGATAAATATGACCAAAAAATAGCAAATCAAAATCAAATAATTTAAATTGCTACACATGAGAAGAAAACCGAAAAAGGAAAAAAACAAAGAAAGAGAAACACGTGAGAAGAGAGTCACTGGATGAAAGAGAATAAATAGAATACAAATGTAAGAAAATAAGAAAAATCAGCAAATACAAAACCAAATGTAAACAAAATAGCTCAAACAACTCAAATAATTTAAATAATACAAATAAAATTCAAAGAACTCAAAGGTGTGGAACAAGAAATAGGATAAGAAAATCAATATGAGGAATAAATAAAAAGCATGAAACTAAGTTAAATAATTTAAACAACACAAACATATTAGGCAACCTCATTAAGTCATATAAAGTTATAGATAAAAGAGAGAAGCAATTAATGTAATTCCAAAGTAATATAATACGAATGAGAAAGGATAAAATAGAATGAAAATAAAAAGATCGAATTAAACAACTCAATAATCAATAGATAGATAAATATAATAAATAAATTACTCGAAATTCCAATAAATAAGTCCATTAAATTATAAAGTTAGGTAATAATTATAAATCGAAATATCTATTAACTACTAAATAGTACATAACTTAATATCAAACAATTTAAATACTACAAACGTGACAACAAATAGTAAGACATAATTTAAGTCAAATATGACATAAAAATAGCCAATAAAAATCAAATAATTTAAATAGCTACATATGAGAAGAAACTGCCAAAAAAGGAAGAATGAAAGAAAGAGAAACACGTGAGAGTCATGGATAAAAGAAAGAACAAATAGAATACAAAAGGGGAACAAACGAAATACAAATGTAAGAAAATAAGAAAAATCAGCAAATACAAAACCAAATGTAAACAAAATAGCTCAAACAACTCAAATAATTTAAATAATACAAATAAAATTCCGCAACTCAAAGGTGGAACAAGAAATAGGATAAGAAAATCAATATGAGGAAGAAATAAAAAGCATGAAACTAAGTTAAATAATTTAAACAACAAAAACATATTAGGCAACCTCATTAAGTCATATAAAGTTATAGATAAAAGAGAGAAGCAATTAATCTAATTCCAAAGTAATATAATACTTCTAATGAGAAAGGATAAAATAGAATGAAAATAAAAAGATCGAACAGAAACAACTAAATAATAAATAGATAGATAAATATGATAAATAAATTACTCGAAACTCCAATAAATAAGTCCATTAAATTACAAAGTTAGGTAATAATTATAAATCATAAATAGCTATTAACTACTAAATAATACATAACTTAATATCAAACAATTTAAATACTACAAACGTGACAACAAATAGTGAGACATAATTCAAGTCAAATATGACATAAAAATAGCCAATCAACATCAAATAATTTAAATAGCTACACATGAGAAGAAACGGCGAAAAGAAAGAATGAAAGAAAGAGAAACACGTGAGAAGAGTCATGGATAAAAGAGAGAACAAATAGCATACAAATGTAACAAAATAAGAAAAAATCAGCAAATACAAAATCAAATGTAAACAAAATAGCTCATACAACTCAAATAATTAAAATAATACAAATAAAATTCGGCAACTCATTGTTACAAGAAGTAGAATAAGAAAATCAATATCAGGAACAAATAAAAAGCATGAAAAACAACACAAGCATATTAGGCAACCTCATTAAATCATATAAAGTT
>JAFJYI010000431.1:0-312557 GCA_019022655.1 Acacia acuminata | reverse complement strand
GTACTATGAGCTATACTTTGGTGGCACCTAAATGAAAAAGATATTACTCTATCTTTCTCTCTAATAATTCTCTCTTCATCTCTTTCATTACATCTCTTGTATTTTCAGATTTTTTTTATAAACATGTTATCTGCACGCCACTCAAACCAAGGTATATCTTTTCTCATCCTTGTCTCAATCATTTCTTCCATATTCTTTTACCGTTTGTCAATTTAATCTATCTGGGATAATCTAAGTCATAGTATGGAATTAAAGAGATACTTTTAATCAATAATTTTTAATTAATTTTGCATATTTTTACTATGACGATAACATTAATTATAATTCAAATAATCTCAAATACTCTTTATTCCTTCATTAATTAAGGGTGTTTTATTCATATAACATCAAACTTTTGTTATCATTTGAAACAATTTTTCTTAATATTCTTTCTTCTTTTGAAAAAAAAAGTACTTCCTCCTTTGTCCCTTTTTTAATAAGATGTTTTGACGAAAATAATGATTCACTAATAATAAAGCTTATTCCCGGGCCACTCCAAAAAAAAAGTCATTAGTCATGGTTAAAATGACATATTTGTAGCGGTTTTTGGCATTACTAAGGCCTTTTGTCCTGGTTAGAGAAACCGCTACAAAATCTACCGTGGCAAACATATTTGTCGCGGTTTTAAAAACCCGCTACTCCATAAACATTGACCGCTACTGTATCTGTAGCGGTTTCAATGACCACCACTATATGAGGCTGTTCTGACTCCTTGTTTGAATGTTAGTCATGGTCACAAAACTGCTACGAATTTGAATTTGAGCAGATTTGTAGCGGTTCCATAACCGCTACTAATTATATCAAAAAGTAGCACCAAACGTTTGAAAATATTTTGTAGCGGGCGGATAACCGCTACAAATTTCCCACCAAATTTTGGGAAAACATTTTGCCGCCAATAGTTTGAATTCTTTAGAAATTTGTAGCGGTGATTAACTACTACAAATAAATCCTTCCATATTTTTGAGGAAAAAAATTTTGCCGCCATTTTTTCATTATTCTCTATTTGTAGCGGTTAACAACTACTACAAAATACTCCCGTCATTTTTCAAAAGTAGCTTTGGCTCGTTTTGTATCTTTTTCATGTTTGTAGCAGTTATTTAACCGCTACGGATGCATGAAATTGAAAAAAAAAAAATCTTTTTAATTATTATAGTGATTAAGTAAATATTGGATTATTAATCATTTATATTTTTAGTCAAAATAAATAATATTCAAATATGATATTTGACTATATAAGGTTATTACTAGGTTAAATCAATGAGAATATATAAGTATAATAACAACTAATTATGAGTTAATAAAAATAAAATTAATTCTTAAAAAAATGTGTGTGAAAGTGGATCCAATAATGTATGTGAAAGTAGAAAGAAAGTTGAAAAATAGACGTAATACAACTATAAAATAACAAAAGTTAGTATCAGAAGGGTAGAAGAAAAAAGAAATATTTTGATAATCATTAAATTTGATCCGGTTGAACGGCACTTACCCCCTTAAAACACTTAACCTCTTTGAGAAAATGTAAAAATATGAGAGAAGACGGAGAGAAAATGTGCGTTGAAAAGGAAACTGAAGCATATTAAATGAGGTTTGGTGGGGCTATTTATTTTGATATCTGGGCATACATTTGTAGCGGTTGAGTGTTCGCTTTTTGTAGCGGTTATAATTAGTAGTGGTTACTAACGCGTATTTGTAGCGCTTGTTTTTTTTAGCGGTTTAGAACCACTACAAAGTACTTTTTTTTTTTTGAAAAAAAATAATAAGAAGATTACATCGTGGGCATAATTTTTTCTCTCAATTTTCGTCACTATCCCTACAAAGAAAGATTGCATAAAATGTTACGTGTAAGTTGAATATGTTTGAACACAAATAAAACTTTAGTTAAATGTTATTATTCCATAAAGCGTGTATTAAAAAATGTACCGAACTATAGGTAAATTGTCATCGTCGTCTGGGAAGAAGTTTTCAAAACTGGCGGCCTAGAATGGCTCACTCTCGTAGGCGATGTTATCACCATCGCCCATGTTGTAAAGGTCCTAAGGCTTTAGGTGAACCACCATATTCCAATCCATGTGCCTCTCATCGGGGACATAATAAACCTGATGCGCCTCTGAGGCAATAATATACAGCTCGTCATCTTCAGACTGACCACTGTGAATAGTGATAATTGAATATTTCATACACTTCTTTTTATCTCTTAATTAATAATTTAGGACTCTTTAGTTAATAAATAATGACTTTTATACTTATTTGGGTTTTGGGCCTTTGATTATATTTTAGCCATTTTTAATAATAGAATTTCAGTTTTACATTGCTTCACTATTTTTACAATAACTCTTGAACCAGACATCAGATTTGCCTTATTTTTGTTTCATATTTCAGATGATTCAAAGAGATAAAATTGTTATGAAGACATGAAGTGAACATTCGGACAAGAGAGTGGTCGATTTTGGAGCCGAAGTCAGATGTATATTTCTGGATTTTATTTGGGCTCGAATTTTGTAATTAAAGTCACTTTTATTTTACTTCCGTTTTGGGCTGAACCATTGGAGCCCATTTACATTTTAGGTTAACTTTAAGTCAGATAGTGGCTACAACACTATGTCATTCACGTTTTTGAAAGTTTTGGATTAAATATAGAAGTTTTATTCTCTCTGCAATGTTCTTCGTGTTCTTTGTCTGTTCTTCATTTTTTCCAGCCATGCTAGGCTAAACTTCTGTGATTAACCCAACGTTGAGGATTCCATGATTCATCCAGAGACCTTGTGCTTAATCGGTAACTTTACTCGTTTCTGTTTTCATCTTATCGGATTCGATTTCTGGAAATAGTTCGAATATTAGATTTAATATTCGGTTTGGTTCATCCCAAGGACTAAGTTCGAACTAGGTTACAGTGTTACTATCCGATCGCACGATGAGATGCCACTGTTCGGACAAATGTGATGAGGGCTTTTTTGTCTTTAGCCTTGGGGTGCACAATCAAAAATAAACCAAGGATTGCTTATAGGTAAACCTAGGATCGTTCTCTCTCTCGAGGAGCCTTTTATTGAATCCTAAGTAATCTAAATGCCATGCAAATGCAATTAAAATAAGGGGAAAATAGGTTTTGGCTTTTCAAATTAATAAACTAGAATAAGAATGCAATTTAATTAAATGCTACCTAATATTTTTGGTATTTTTATAAAATTGGTGGATGAATGAATTAAATGATATGGGCTTGAAAATATGGATGATGGCGCTCTTGGTGATGAAGAAATGACTATCATTGCTCAAAAAGATTTTGGGAGTTAAAATTCATCAAGTCTTTAAGAAAAACCCCAAGATACCACTTGAGTCCAATATTCTCAATTAATAGTGACTCCTACAAACATAGCTAACCACTACCTCTTGAGAAATTGTTAAAAACCACTTGATGTGCAATTAAAATTGGAATAATGCAACATGAGTCTTCTTAAACTTGAGTACATAACAGTCCCTCAAATGGCACAAATCAACCACATTAATTAGACAATAACACGCTAATTAATATAATCTCAATGCAACCACAAGAAATTAAAAACAATATATTTTTCACATTGCAAAATCCAAACTCAACTACAATTATCAAACTAATAGAGACAATAAACATTAATCTCAGTTCCAGAATTTATACACAATAATTTCTAAAACTAGGAAACCTAAATGCATAAATCTAGACTAATAGATTGAATAGATTAACTCCCCTTTGAAGCTCTAAACTTTGGAACTCAAGCCAATATCCACCACCAAAAATTACAGGATCAGCCTCTCATAACTTGAATCAAACCAAGCTTTGTCTCCACAAAGCTTCCAAGCAAACCAACCACAGAACAACAATGATAGAGGAAGTAGATAGTAAATGGGAAAATGATAAAGAAGAGTGAGTGATGACAAATGGAAGAAGCTGAAGGTGAATATGGATATGGGGGTGAGAGGGTTGTTGGAAAATCTGAAGTGAACAAAGGTTGGTGGTCAGTAAGCTCAGAGAGGGTCGACTGTGAGTGTGAGATTGAAAGAAATTGATGAAGGTCCAAGGTGTGGTCGAATCTGGCCTGGGTGGTTGAGGTAGAAAAGCTCTCACCGGCGACTGAGGAGAAGGAGAAGTAGTCACCGGCGAGGTGGGTTTAGAGGTCCAGGAAGGGCGAGGGTGAAAGTCCCAATATCGCGTGTGTACGCCCCCCCAGCTCTGCGGCGCTGTTCTACAATTAAATTCCCCCCTCAGCTCTTCGGGTTTGTGCGTGTCGGAGCTCCATTATTTTTAGCCCTCAGCTCCACGGGTTTCCAATGATTAAAGCCCATTAATTCCCCTCGGCTCTCTTCACGCAACTCGAGCTCGAATTTTAGTAACCCACTAATTGCAGGGGTTTTGCCTCCACTCACGGGTCTCCATTGCTGAATTCAAGCAATCAAATTCAAACCTAATATCCAAAATCCAAAACGCACAGCTTCACATAAGGACCTGTTTGAACATTTTAAAACTTTTGCAGCAAGGACTCAATTGAAAATTATAAAACTTGAATTAAAACTTTTATTTTCAAATTTGATTTAATCTTTTCAACCTCCTACAATTTAAACCAATTAACCTAATGTCAAATATTCTCATAAAAATCAATAATTAAGAGTAATTACATTTTTTTGACAATTTTTCCCTTTTTAGCCTTGATCTCAATTTATCACAAGAAATACATTTAAAGCTCAATAACTATGACAAAAATACATTAAAAATCCCCATTTAATTACCAAAATTCATGTAAAAATATGGTTCAATCAAAATGCTAGGCGATCGTCTAGTCAAGGGAATTTTTGGATGAACGCATAGATTTCAAATCGTCTAGAACCAAACACGAGTTCGTTCATATTTCGTCAAATGATGAAAGTCTTTGGAATCTGAATGTTGGGTTGATCAATTTTAATCTATTTATGTTTATTCCGTTATGTCTCTGTTTATTTTCGTTTTTAATCTGTTTGAACCAAAAACCCCTCACTTTTACTATTTCTGTTCATTGTTACTGTACAATCAAACTCGCTGCAAATTCGTTCAAAAAACGATCTAGGTTTCCTATTGCTGCAAATCTTTTATTAAATCTGGTTATTTTGAGGGATACGGCAAATCTCTTCAAGTGAATAGGCCAAGAGAAATTCACTGATGTGATGCCTAAGTCATCAATCGTGAGTCCCGGGACATTGTCGTATTCGCCCACAAACACTTGAACAGTGTCACAGAGAAAATGCCTTGGTAAGTTATCTTGACCACATCAAGCATAATACGGGACACCACCGAACTCCATGTTCCCGTCACTTCTGCTCGCATAACTCCTTGTCCCAAACGTGCCATATACACCTGAGTTTTGGATCAGCAATCCCTGATCTCGTGAAACGGTGCAAAACTTGAAACCATGGACATTGTATGCCATAAATCTTTGGGTATGATCAAGGGGGCCGAGTGCGAGAGCTCTGAATTTTGGTGAGTGTGGGTTGTGGTCATTCATTATTCTCCTCCTAAACCAACCCGGGAATTCTCTATGGACCTTTCTATCAATTTTGGATGATGTCTTTGTACGGATCCTCAGTTGACGCTTGACATGACTCTTGAATTCCTTGTAATTAAACATGCGAAGACGACCAAGAAATGTGAGTATAACATGTAAGGAAATATATAGGATAACATATATTTGTGTGCAACCCTTATAGAAGGTACGGTTCAACTTTAGTACAATTAATCAAAACATGTCTATGTGCTTGAAACTTCTCAAGTGCCGTCAGTTTGAAGTTCTCAGTTCCGCCAATTGGTTTACCAACATGAGGGATTATCAACTCTATTGCTGATGGCTCTGGCTTAGGACAATCGTCTACACGAGGAGGTCGGTTGAATGACGTCTCAATTTCATCAAAGTACCTAGAACAAAAATACAAGACCTCATCCCCAATATAACCTTATGCGATTGAACCTTCAGGCTACGCCTTATTCCTCACGTAAGACTTCAGTTTCCCAAGAAACCTATAAAGTAATGAAGGAAAAATGTTAATACATTAATGCTAAAATGTGTGCCTAGGAAGTAATCATAAAATAATTAATTTTAAATGAGTACCTCTCAATAGGATACATCCATCGGTAGTGAATTGGGCCAGCAACTTTGTTTCGTGAACAAGGTGTACTGTTAGGTGAACCATGACCGTGAAAAAAGATAGAGGAAAGATCATCTTCAAATGACATAGCGTAAGAATGAGTTTCTGTTGCAGCTAGTCGAGCTCCTCCACGATCAAAACTTTGGAACACAACTTCCGGAAGAAAGAACACAACTCGACCAAAATGATCGACACCATCGAGAGGCAGTGTATTTTTGATGGCCAATGGAAGTAACTGTTGCATAAGCACATGTGAGTCGTGGATCTTAAGCCCAGCAACCTTTCGAGCCTGCACGTCAACACAGCGTGAAATGTTACTTGAATACCCGTCTGAAACTTTTATAGCCTTCAATGTCGCGAGGAAGATTTCCTTATTCAGTTTTTGTCAAGGTGAATTTTCCCAATTGAAATCTGTCATGCTCATCCGGCCACGCATCTCTATGAACTCTCATCTCTCGTAAATCTTTCCTCGCTTGAAGATGATCTTTTGACTTGCCTGGTTCATTAAGAGTCATGTACAACACATTGTCGCACACATTCTTTTCAATATGCATGACATCCAGATTGTGTCGGAGCAAATTATCTTTCCAATACGGAAGAGTGAAGAAGACGCTTATCTTCCGCCATTGCTAGGGCACAGAACCAGAAGCCCTGGCAGTCTTTGTCCTGGCCTTTGTTGGATCGTCTTTTTTCCCATACTCAAATTCAACATCCACAAGCTACTCTATGATTTCTGCACCAGATAAATTCCTAGGACGTCCTTTTTTTTCCTGTTGCCCATTGAAACGATTGCGTTGCAACCTAAACCTGTGCGTACCATCGAGAAACCTTTGATGACCCATGAAGCACCACTGACTGTGAGGAAGGCGCACTGAGTTAAAGTCAAAATTGCAAGCGGGACACGCAAGGCCGGTATGCACATTCCACCCGGATAATGTTTGTAGTCCAGGAAAGTCACTGATAGTCCACATCATGCGCGTCATACGTCTCGACGCCTCAAGTTGATAAGCGGTTGGAGATACACATCGATGTCATTTTTCGGTGCCATTTTGCCTGGAATGATGATGGACATAATGAAGGAGCTTTGATTCATACACATCCAAGGGGGCAAGTTGTAGGGTATCAACATAACTGGCCATATACTATAGCTTGTGCTAAGATTCCCAAACAGATTAAAACATTCGGTGGCCAAAGCAAGACAAACATTTCTAGGGTCCATCATGAAATCTGGAAAGATTGATTTCCACGCTTCACCATCCCATGGATGCTTGAGTCTACCATCTTCATTCTTGTCAGCTTCTTGCCACCTCATATGCTCAGCTATCTTAGACGACATAAACAATCTTTGAAAGCGAGGTTTTAAAGGAAAGTACTGGAGAATCTTTATGGGTTTCTTCTTCTATTTTTTTCCTTTCCGAACTGTCCTGAACCTCAAAGTATGACACTTCTTACAAGTCTCCCTCCGAGCATCCTCTCGCCAATAAAGCATATAGTCGTTGGGGTAGGCATCGATTTTCTCATAGTTCAAGCCTAATCTGTTGATTATCTTCTTGGTCTCGTAGAAGGTTGTGGGAATGTCTGCATCAGGGAAAGCATCTCATAGTAATTCAAGCAACATCAACATTGCCTTATCAGTGATCCCACACAAGCACTTGATATGGTACAATTGATCAGAAAAGATAATTTTGAGTAATTCTGACTACCCGATACAAAGGACGATCACTCTATCCATGAGGCTGAAAAATTCCAGAGTTGCATCATTCCTAAAGAAAACAGGTTCTACGCCCTGAACTTCTTCCGTAAAGTTGTTGTCTTGCTAACCAAAAGCATCGCGAACAGCTTCATTAACCGGATCATCTTGATTTACTTGATTTGCTACTTGTGAGCTTCGAGGGAGATGATCCCCATATCTCATACCACATGTCTCACCATGAACTTCCCAAAATGTATATGCTTTCGGGAATGGCGTCTGAAGAAGATGTTCCATAGCACCTTCTCGTGTCTACCACTTCTTAAACTTGCACCGACAATACAGACACTTGATCTTGCCATTAATGTTGGTGTGAGTAAAGGTGAAATCTAAGAAAGCTTTCAATCTGGCTAAATATACGAGAGAATTTCACTGCAACTTGATCCATGACTTATCCATATGTAGTAAACAAATCTAAGATAGAATACAAATGAAGAGAGAATGTTTAATTAGCTTCAATGCAAGCTTCAACATCTTTAAATGCAACATGTCTTAATTTGTAGCGGTTGCACAACCGCTACAAATATATACTTAGTAACCGTTTCAAAACCACGACAACAACCGACACAAATTAAAATTTGTCACGGTTATAAGAGAAACCGTGACAAATTTTGGCGCCTTTTTTCCATTTGAAATTCAAATTTGTAGTAGTTAATGAACCGCCACTTTAACCGCTGCTAAATTAAACTTTGTCTCGGTTACGAAAGAAACCACGACAAATGTTGGCGCCTTTTTTCCATTTGAAATTCAACTTTGTGGCAGTTGGGTTGTACTAACCGCTACAAATTTTAACCGTAACTACTTAAAATTTTTAAAAATTTTCTTTTTATTCACTAATTGTTAACTCCATTTATTATTTTACAATATCTTTTTTATTTAACTATAATAAATGTATATTATAGGTAACAGTAATTAATGACCTAATATAAATGAAAAAAAATTATTTAGAAACTACTGCAATATCAAAAAACGTACTAAAATAAAAGATAACGTTTAATTTGAAGAAATAAAATTGTCAACAAAGAAAATAATAATGTAGTCCTTGAGTAAACAAATTTAACCGGGGTGAGCAAACAAAAACTAACTATCAGGAGCCTGATGATCAGGTCCTGTCTCGGGCGGCTGTCTTAGGGGGGCACATCCTCGACCAGAGGTAACAACGCCCTTGTCATCTGCAGCAGTAGGACGCGGATGGGGATCCTCGTAGACGAACGGAGTGGGAGTCGGGGGGAATCCTCATAGATGAACGGAGGGGGAGGCTCGGGAGATGGAAACCATCTGTTATGAAACAACTCTGTCAAGGCCCCGGTAACAGCATCCCAGCTATGCCTCTGATTAGCGTACCAATGGTCGAGACTCTCCTGCATGCGCCTATTCCTGGCCCTCTCTACAGCAACCTGCTCGGCAACCTGCGCAGCAACTTTCTCGGCAATCATTACATCAACCGCCTCCGGTAGTGGCCTTCTCGAGCTAGAGGTTCTAGCCTCAGAGCAGGAGGCCTTGCTGTACACCATGCTAGGCCTGGCGCCTAGCCCCATACCCCTAACACGGCCAGGATGCTCGACTGGGCCATAGCAGCTTTCAATGGGGTCGTATGATCCACAGACCCCTGTGACTCTAGAGGCTACGATGCTCGCAGATCTGCCTGACTCTTCTCAATTCAGGAATGAAACAATTTAATTCAGTTTAAATGTATTAAATTAAATATATAAATAATGTTTTTGTAGCTTGCTATTATCTCCTTTGTCGCCTCCGAGGTCGGCGTCCCATCATGGTGTCTATGCGTGCGAGTGAACAGCTGCCCATAGTCTGTCTGACGGTTCTCCTGCCGTGCCTTCTCTTGCTGAAACAATTAAAAGAATATAAATTTTGTTATTTTAAAAATAAACAATCATCATTTAAACCAGAAATTAATTTAACTTTCAACATATCAACTCACCGTAGGTCACAGCAAATGTCTTTGTTCCTGCCATGTGATTGACCCTTTGTTATTGCCTGCTTTTGGTGTTCCTTTGCGACAGAACCTACAAGGAGGAGCAAACAAAATGTTAAGTTAAATTAATTATTATTTTAATATCTTGTAAATTATATTTAAAGTTTAAACTATATTTAAACTACATCTAAACTATAAATTAATTAATTAAAACCAAATTTAAACTATGATTAATTAAAAAACTTACATGTCCCTCTGGACAAAAGCCGCCCAGTCATTTGACTCCACGCCATCTGGAGGGCTCTCGATCAACTAACTGCGCAGAGGAATCGTCTCATCTCCATTCTGTTGGATGTAGAGACAACCCCTCCGGCTCTTCCACCCTTCCCCTATTTTCATTAGTACGTACCTCTTTGCGGCGGCGCGCATGTTAAAATTTTTCTGTATCATAATTTAATTAGTAATTATTAATTAATAATAAATAAATAAACCACAAATCATAACTATTAACATGTACAATTTAATTAAGCACCATAACTTACCTACACAATGTTAGCGATCGCTTTGTCCTTGTTATCCTTCAGAACCGTCTTCCAATCGTGGAAGAAGATCGAGAGCCATGCCCAATTACAGCCAAATTCTGACAGGAACCAGTTCAGTAGGGACCACAATTGCCAATCGGCTAGTCTGTGTCCTCGTTAAAGGGCACTATGACGCAATACCCCTCCAGATAAGTGACCCCAGAAACATCCAGCGTCCTCCTGCTGGTGTTTCGATGTGAATATGCACAATTATAAAAACATGTTTGTGTTGCGTTTAAATAAAATTTAATTAAACATAACGAATTTAAATTTAACTTTTGTCAAAAAACAAATTACATTTACCTTGTACCTCCACCTCAAATCTGGTAGAACGCGAAGACGACGGTCGGGGGTTCCCTTAGTCCCGCTCGTTTTCCTTGTCCAAAAAGTGCTCCGCATCAGCTATAGGAATGTCGATATGGATCTGCTCATTTTCGTCAACGTCGTTCAATGACAGGCTTGTGTCTCCTTCACCCCTTACGGTCTTTATGCCTGGGATTGGCTCATCGGTGAAGAGTTCATCAAACTCCTTCCGCTCTTGACTGGGTGAAGGGATAGACAGAGCCCTACGCCCTCTCGTACAGCCCCGGCCTCTACTACCACTGCCCCTTATAAGTTTACTCTCTCATTCAACAGCTTTCCCTTTTCCCTTATCCTTAGAAACCATGATGTTCAAAGGTACAAGTTGAAAGGTGAAAAGGTGAAAAATCAAAACCTTGCACGCGTTATTGTGAAAATGACACATGTCGTTAAAAAACCGCTACATTTTGTAGCAGTTTTCCTAGTTAAACGCTACAAAGTTAATAATTTTGTTGCGGTTGCAAATTAACCGCTACAAAAACCACGACAAATATGCCTCGTTCTTCGTGAAATTTTGTAGCGGTTACATAAACGCTACAAAATGACAGACCTTTGCCATTCTGTAGCGATTTTTTAGGTAGAACCGCTACAAATTGTTTGTCCTTTGAGATTACTCAGCGGTTATTCTTGAAAACCGCTACTAATTTAAATTTTTCCAAAAAATTTCCGGATACTAATTAGTTTGGAAATTTTGGAAAAAATTAAATTAGTGCCAAAATAATTAGAATAAAAAACTATCAATTAATTTAATTATTTTCTTTACTTTCCACAAATTAGTCGAGAATAATAAATTAGGAATAATAAGTTTACTGAAAATAGTCCAACATGCCCATGAAGATTCAGATTCAGTATAGTCACCGATCTCCCAGGAAAAACTCACTGACTCATTTTGATGAGAGATATTTTCCAAAGAGAAAGGTGGCTATATTGGACCTAATCTTCGGTCGCATGTTTGACAATATTCAGAAGAGTAGAAGTCTTCATGTAATACCTTAAAAATCATGTTTAACATAACCACTATATTTTAGAAAATGATACCTATTGGAAAAAGGTGAATATGTGGTCTCAAAATTTAGTAGCTTATTTAATTTAATTTAGGGAATTTTCTCTTATAATTAAATAACGAAAGACCCAAATTTTATAATCTTCATTTGGGGATCATAAAATACCCTAAAATTGTCATATTACAACATAGTTTATATTTAATCATAAGGAGCCAAAAACATGTTATAAAAATACATAAATCAATTAAAGAAAATTACCAATAATTGAAGGGCAATTAAAGTTACAATAATTAATTGTATTAATTTGCAAAATTAATTAAAAGGCATATTAAAAGTCATCAACTAGGGATATATATAAATGTAATGAAAGATTTGACAAATAATACAGGGTAAATAAAGAAATAAAGGAGAGTATGTTGTCTCTAAATTTTGCAAGTTATTAATTAGATTTTAGACAATTTTTCCTTAGAATTTAATAAACCAAAGATTAGATTTAAGACCACATTTAAGGATCATAAAATACACAATAATCATCATATTAAACCATGGTTCTTAAAAGAAGCAAGATAATGTTATAAAAATGCTTAAACGAATTAAAGGAAATTAATACAGATAAATGAACAATTAAGTTTTCACTAATTAAATGATTGTGTAAATCTTCATAATTAATCAAGGGGCAAATTAAGAAGCAACAATTAGGGAATGTCTTAATTAAAAAATCAAGGATCAATTAAAAGACAAATGGAAATAAGTAAAGATTAAGGTGCATAAAGCTTGATTTAATTAAGCACTAGTTTCCATGGTTAGCTAGCAAATGCAATTAAGAGTTAATCAAATTTTGCTAATGACACTTAAGCTTTGATTATGTCATCAAAGTGACATCACAAGGATGACATCACAAGAGCACATGCTTATTAGTGAAGGGTGTAGATTAAAACTTCTTGATTAAGTTTAGATCCAATGGTTGAGATCAAGGAAGAGGTAAATGGTGGGGCCCACATTGGGCTTGAGATTACCATTTTAACCATGAGATTTTTCCTATAAATAGAGGCCTTGCCTCTCCTCATTCTTCACACCAAATCAAACTTCAAGAGTTGATTTCTAATAGAGTAGAAACAAGAAGGAGGTGTCAAGCAAGAGGCTTCAAGAGGTAAGCTTGTCTTTAGTTTTTAGTTTATAGTCTTTAGTTCTTATAAGTTCTTAGTAGTTCTTAGTAGCTTTAGTAGAATTGTTAGTTTTAATCTAGGAAATAGGTAAGGTAATTTCCCATAATTGTTTTCAAGCCTTATTGCATCGAAAGATGTCTGACAAAGTGGAAACATGTTGGAGAGTGACTTCTAGGATTAATAAAACAAGTTAGAGTAAGATAGGGAATTGTGGGGTTTTGCTGGGCTTGTTGGGATCAGTCAGATAGAGGGCACTGTTTGATATGTAAATTTATATTCAAAAATTCTGAAATAATTGATGTCATAGTAGACATGTATAGCTTTCCATTGATATAAAATATGCATCAATTAGAGGTCTGTAGAGGGAGATAAAAATTTTGGAAATAAGGCTACGTTTTTCTGGAAAAATTCTGGGCAGAGGTTGAAGATCATTAAACTGGGAGTGATTCACAAATTCTGGGTGAAAACCAATATTTTTTCTTAAAAATAGACATGCTAAGGTTTCCGGGAAATTTTACGGAACCTCATTTCGATTTTTGTGGAATTAATTATGATTTTTCAAAGTTAAACGGAAAATTCTGCCCAGAAATATTACAGCAGCGTTTTTTAGAAAATAAAGGGATATAATTGGATTAACAAAAACACCAGGGGTAAAAAGGGTCAGTAGTGGCTGAAATGTTCCCTAAGATATTATTTACGAGGTAATAATGCGATAATACTATTATAGGATGTCCGGGGAAAAATCGGGAGACGTACCGAGGCCAGGCAAGTGTACCGCCATCCAAATGGACTAAGGTACGGACGCGTCTTAACACTAACTCGATGCTCATTGTATGCTTACATATGTGATAGATACTTTCATAAAGACATGGACGGGACTCTGTCTTGGACATGCACCATGACTAATTTTGTGGAGCTTAGATCACATGTGTTTATACATTCAGCTTTATACGGGTTACAGTCTTGGTAATGCTATTGAGTTTTCCTAGCGCTGAGGACACGATGGGCCATCGTGGCACTGGTTAGTGCAAACATGGGTGACTGTGCATGTGCTATGTGCTATGTACTGTGGATATGTTAATCTTGCATTTGCTGTGTGCTTACGTATTGATTACTGCTGTAACGTCATCTGTCATACATATATTGTTTTACATGAGCATGAGGTTAACCGTTACCTGAGGTCCGATGGGCATTGGACCTCAGCTCTTACCATAGCTTCAGGGTCCGGAGAACCGAGGACCGAAGACAAGAGTAAGCAGAGTAAACAGCACGCGTAAAGACCCGACTGAAGATTCCTATTCTTTTTAGACTTGTGACATTATGACATTACTCGGATAAATGTATTGTACATTATAAACAAACGGATACACCATAGTTAATGATATATCAGTTACTCACTCTTTTACTTGCTCCAATGCTTTACTCTGACGGAAAAAAAAAAAAAATTTATTCCGCTTTTGGAAAATGGGGTGTTACACTTCAAGTCAAAGAAATAATTAAATCTGGATTGTCATTGAAGGAACATCCTTGGTTCAACGATCAGAAGGGAGGCAAATATCTGCAGCACCCATCTCTCGAGATCAGGGCTGCAGATATTTGCATCTCTTCGACTACCAAGCCGAGAATGTTCATTTAGTGACAATGCAGATTTAGTAATTTTTTTGAATATTTATAATTGATCTATGGAGTGAGGTGCTATATATAGCGTAAATATTTGTAGCGGTTTAGGTAAAATGCGATTACCTTTGCGACAAAATGATAGAATTTATTCACACCATTACACGATTGCGATTTAGTAATTTTTTTGAATATTTATAATTGATCTACGCTTTATATAGCTTATTTGTAGCGGTTTAGGTAAAAACCGCGACAAAGTGATAGAATTTGATGCAGTTATGACGTCGCTTTACTTTGACTACGACAAAACTGTGTCGTTTCACTTTTTTGTAGTGGTTTTTTTTCATATAACCGCTACAAATTAACCAAGACAATATTCACACCATTACGCGGCATTGCTGGCGCCAAATTTGTAGTGGTTATTCTCAATAAACCGCAACAAAGTTCGTGCCACAAACATTCGCACCATTACGCACCAAGCTGGCGCCAAATTTATAGCAGTTTAGTTAGGATAACCGCTACAAATATCATAGCAAAGATGCCCGCCTTTCGGCGCCAATGCTTCCGCTACTAATTTGTTGCGGTTTCATCATAAACCACTACAATTTGACAATAAAACCGCTACAGATTAACCGCGACAAATGATGGTTTTTTTTTTTTGTAGTGGCGCCAAAAAGAAAAACTAATAAAATTTATTCCGAAATTGTCCCTCAATATTTCACTCTTTATATATATATATATATATATATATATCTTTCCGCCTACCTATTAAATAAAAGATTTTGGAAGTTTATACTTCAATTTTTTTTCTAGAGAAATTAAGATTTTAAACTGTATTTAATAGACTTTATTGGTATATATCAATAATTTTACCAAAGACAACTTATAAAATGAGGTGGAAGGCAAAGACCATTGTTATCAAACTCATGAGTTGACTCACTGAGTTTATCATTTTCATGTTTCTAATTTATAATTTTTTTGAACTCGCTCTTAAATTTGTATTGCCTATAAACTCAGTTGAACTCATGAGATCATATACCAAAGTTTTTATTTAAAAAAAAATGTTTTTATCTATCTTAGAAAATCATGTCAACTCGCTCTTAAAGTCGTATTAGCTTTTTTGATTTCAATAGCTTTAAAAAAAAAAAAAAAAAATTTGGCCTTCCAATAGCTTTATATATAAACATCATAGGAATTTATTTTGTTCGAGTATGATGATGAATTTAATATCAATTAATATATTTAAATCAAATTCAGTCATTTTTATATTTTTATGATATATTTTTAACACCTACTTATTGACAAAATTAAACTTTTATGAGTTCACGATTCGAGTTCACAGTTCAAACTTATATTTTTGTCCCAAGTTTATTTAAATTTGTGAGTTTAACAACATCGATGGAATCATTGTAGATATATGGATATTGCTATTTAAAATTCAATGCATTCAAGATTTGGATTCATATCTTTCGGATCCTTATTATGAGTCACTTTACAGAACAAATAGACTATCATTATAATCCACCGAGATGAGGCATCAAATGAATATTTTAAAAATTTCTCCTATTTAATATTTTATTACTCAACAATAACGTGCTCAAACATTTGTCCATTCAGAAACCCAAAAGTATATCCTTGATTGGATCAATAATCTCTAACGGTACTTTTATCTTTTCTCAATAATTAGGTGCAGTCTCATGTTTATAGGGTGACTCGATTTATTTTAATATAACAAACAAATTTCAACGGAATAAATCAACTATGCAAATTAGAATAAACTGATGTTTTTGTTTCAGTATATTTTGGTGCTTGATCTCTTAAAAAACTCGTCCTAAGTTTAAAAATTTATTATTAGAGAGTTTTTCACTCATATGATATAAACTTATTTCAATTGGGAGTTGTGAGAATGAGGGGAAAACCCTAAAATTTGAATTATTTCTGCTCTGCCTCACAACCCTCCTTCTGTAATTTGGGAAAATGCAAAGAATGAATATTGTGTCCTATTCATGTACAAACTTTACATATATATACAAGATTAGAGAGCCTCAATAGTAATGGCTTATAATGACTAATGATGACTATTAATGAAGATTATTCTCATAATGACTAATAATGAAGATTATTCCTAATCCCTACAAATCAGGGATTCCTATAAATCAAAATACAATTTGCTATGTAATCCCTGTCACACCCCCCCCCACGCAAGCTAGAGCATGGATGTCTTGGATGCCCAGCTTGGACTTGAGTTCATGAAACCGAGTAGGATGAAGTGGCTTTGTGAATATGTCTGCAAGTTGATCAACAGTCCGAACAGGGAGAAGACGAATCAGCTTGGCTTGAAGCTTTTCCCTTACCAAATGACAATCTAGCTCAATATGCTTGGTCCTCTCATGAAAAGTTGGATTGGCAGCAATTTTAATGGATGATTGATTATCACAGTAAAGTAAGGCAGGAGCAACATGAGAAATGTGAAAATCATTTAACAAGTATATAAGCCATTGTATTTCACAAGTTGTAGATGATAAAGCCCGATATTCTGCCTCTGAAGAAGATTTGGAAACAAGTGGCACTTCTTGGCTTTCCAAGAAATTAAGGAAGAACCAAGAAAAATGGCAAAACCGTAACGAGCGATGAGTATCTAAACAACCAGCCCAATCAGAATCACTGAAACTTCTTAATTGTAAATCAGAAGAAGCAGATAAGAAAATACCAGCACCCGGAGAGGATTTGATATAGCGGAGAACACGGTGGGCGGCGGATAAATGAGTATCTCGAGAGCGGAGACATGTCTTGGCTAAGTTCTTTGAGTGACGAAACTCAAATCGGGTCGAGTAGTAGTGAGATATTGCGGGCGGCCAATGAGCTTTCTATAAGGGAGGGGATCAAGTAAGAGAGTACCATGATCACTAGAAAGCTTAAGGTGAGGATCCATTGGGCAAGAAGCAGGTTTGCAAGTCAAATATCCAATGTCTTCAAGTAATTCAAGGTCAAATTTTCGTTGAGACAGAAAAATACCATTCTTAGATCTAGCAAGTTCAAGACCAAGAAAATAACGAAGTTCACCAAGATCCTTAATGGTAAATGCAGAATCCAATGGCATTTTTTAACGAAGTTAATTTCAACCAAATCATTTCCGGCCAAGCACCACATCATCGACATAAACAAGAATGACGAGTAAATGAAGTGTCGATGCTTTGAAGAACAAGGAATGATCGAAGCAGTTGACAATAACCATAGGACACAAAGCGAGAAGAAAGCTTAGAATACAATTGGCGACCCCGGCTGTTTTAAACCATAAAGAGACTTTTGCAATTTGCAAACAAGCTTGGGATCCGAGGTAGTATAACCAGGAGGAAGGGCCATGTAAACCTCTTCATGTAAATCCCCATGTAAAAAGGCATTATTGACATCTAATTGATGTAAATGCCATTGTTTAACGGCAGATGGACAATAATAAACGTAAAGAAGTCATCTTAGCTACCGGAGAAAATGTATCAAAATAGTCCACACCTTCGGTTTGAGTATAACCTTTAGCCATAAGTCTTGCTTTATACCTTTCAATAGTACCATCAGCTTTGAATTTGGTGCGAAAAACCCATTTACAGCCAATAGTCCTCTTATCCGGTGGTAAATGAGTAAGCACCCAGGTTTGATTTTGCTCAAGAGCCCGTATTTCAGCGGTCATGGCATCTCTCCAAAAGGAAAGTTTCACAGCTTGTTTGAAAGTAGAGGGATCAGGATTAGTAGTAACAGCATTAACAAAGGAATGATAAGAAGGAGAAAGAGAAGAATAAGAAAGAACAAAGGATAAAGGATAACGAGGACTATCTTTGCATGATGATTGGTTAGCAGAAATAGTGAGGGCACACACTAGTGCAAAAAAAGGCTTTAAGACCGCCTCATTTAGAGCGGACAATGGACACCCGGTCTTAAAGGAATGACCGGTGGCAGTTCCGTAAATATAAAGAACTTCTTGCACCGGACCAATTTTTCACCGCTCTTAAAATCATTATTGAGACCGACTAAAATACCACCGGTCTTAAAAATTGAACTGAAATTTCAATTACTTTCTAAATATATCTCATATAGCCGTACTTATATTTTACTGCGGTAAAACATAATAAGGAAAAATTTAAATATAAAAAGTCTAAAGTTTTAAGACCGAACTTATCAACAAGACGGTCTTAAAAGTTTTCTTTCAAACCGGACATATGATACTTGCGGTACGAAAAAGTTCATTAATAGTAAGACCGGCGTTTTAAAAAGAACGGTCTTAAAGGTTAAACTTTTAGATCGGACGTTTAATATGGCCAGGGATTAATGTAAATATTAAGACCGTCTCTTTTTCATCCGGTCTTAAAAATCCAAGCAAGTTATACATTTCTTCACGCGAAAGCTTTTGTTACTCTGTGGAGAACCTCATTCACGTTCCGAAACCTTTCACCGTTTGCATTACCTCTCTTCCTCGCCCATGTACCATCAGCCCCTGTTACTCTCTCATTTGCTCGGGCATTCCTCTCTTCTGTCTCGAAAATGGACGGTGAAAACGAATCTATTCGTGTTAGAGCAACGCCGAGCCTCCTGGTGTGAGTGAGAACGAACCCTCTTCATCTCACAATGAGGCTCGTAATCGCCCTACACGCCGTGGTAGAAGAGGCACACGAATGATGGACGTGACCCTAAGTCGGACTTAAGGGTCAAAGCTCGAGATTCGGTTTAATGCAAGGTTGGAACACATCGGTCCTAATAAAAGCAAATATAATAGTTTTGTCGGCTATCTAGCACGCAACAAGGTTAGCATCTTGACGGATGAGTGGAAAATTGTGGACTATAAGAATGTAAAGGATCCTATTTGGGAGACTATCCTGTGTTACATACACTTTGTCCCCGATTTGTCGGAAGTTGAAAGACAAGACATTGTCTTATTGTGCTGATCGGTGGAGGAAGTTTAAGACCTTTCTCGCTAACACGTATATTTTCTCCGATGTTCCGCCCGTCAAACATCCTTGGGAAGTTTACACATTTATTGATGAACGAATTTGGCGACAATTTGTTCTTACGCGGACCACTCTGAAGCTCTGGTGAGTTTATATTTAGTTTTGTTTTCCCTTTTGTTTGCTTATTAACCTGTGCGGATATGTGAATGTTATTGTGTTCATCTAATCCTGTTAGTTATATAATAGTTCGGTGTGTGAATAGAAGTATACATTTCCTGCCTTTGTCTATGCAAGTCTGATATGTCACCCCTGAAAAGGTAAATTACTGATGAGAAGGTATTAATTGTGTAATGGTTTTTCTTGCAAAGGAGGAAATGAATAGTCTTAAAAGGGGGAAACTTTATATACCCAATTGTTACTATCTAATGGGGATCGCTGATCCCACCGGATGCCTTAAAAAGGATCAAGTTTGTATTATTACGTAAGCCTTTGTCTATGCAAGTCGATATGTCAACCACGAAAAGGTAAATTACGATGAGAAGGTATTAATTGTGTAATGGTTTGTCTTGCAAAGGAGGAAATGAATAGTCTTAAAAGGGGAAACTTTATATACCCAATTGTTACTATCTAATGGGAATTTCTTGATCCCCGGATGCCTTAAAAAGGATCAAGTTTGTATTATTCTGTAAGCATAATTCTCTTTTGTTTCTTAACCTATCTATCTAGCTAGCACTACAAAACATAGCTCCAATTTCTTCTACAATTCTACATCTTCCTTAAATAAAATGTTGAAACTTGATGAAGTGAAGAATTTGACTCTTGTTTGATTGACGTTCATATGAAGCGAAGTTCTCTAATTTACGTTAGTGACATGCATGGCTGGAATTCATAATTAATAGATGTTTTCAATCGATTCACGAAAAGAAGGGAACAAGCACGGGAGATACGTAGAAAGAATGATTGCCCTCATAGGGCTTCTCGCGCGGATACCAAAAGGCCGAAAAAGATTTGATGGCGGCCAAGCGGAAGAGATTGGATGATGAAGCGAATCCAATCCTTCGTGATACATGCTCCTCCATCTCCAATACGTCGCGAGGAGTTGTGGTTGCATATTCGGCAAAATCCAAGCGGCGCCTACACGAGTGAACAAACTCGTCTAGTTCTTTGAAAGAATTGTAAGTATCGTTATTGTTACTTTTTAGTTACTAAACATGTTTCATTACTAAGCTTCTCGTTATCGTATCTTACGGGAAGATCTTAAAAAGAAAGAAGCGAGAGGATCTTTTGTGTCGGACGGGAGGAATGATGTTCGGCCGTTGTGATCGAAAACCGGATCACCGGGCGTGTAAGGGGGATTGGAGGACGGGTAGGCATAAAGCAAGTCTTTGTACATCCAAACGCCATAGACAAAGTATGGTTACCGGGAAGAGATGGACCGGACGCCGGCTGCTAATAAAGCTTCAATGATCGCAATGTTTCAATCCGAGATGAGCCGGATGAAGGAGGAACCGAGTCGGTGAGGCTGCTTTTGAGCAATCAACCGAGAGACCGTGTTCCCTTCACACACTCACTGCAACCGTGCGTGAGCACTAGAGGGCTGCATTGTTGGACGATCGAGCAACCTTGTGACCTTTATGTGGAGGATCCCGATCATCATGATGGACGATTATTGGTTGCAAAAGGGACTATTCACAACTTGGGATCAACCGTACACCACCAACAAATGCCTGATGATGAAGTCAGAGTGTTAGTTGAAAAGGTGATCATTGATGCACAGCTCCCTCTCCAAACTGAGGAGCTGAAGCTTGTGAGTGATGTCAAGGGAACCTTCATCCCTTGGCTAGTGAAGCTTGTACATGTCTCTACTGCTCCTGAAGCTTCAACCCCTCCTCCTCCAGTTCCATCCCCTCGTCAGGCTCCATCCCCTCCTCAAGCTCTATCCCCATCGCTAAGTTGGGCTGCTTTGCCCGGGAAAAAATATCTGATCTTATGAAAAGTGGATATTTTAAGGATAAATCGTGACCTTGTCGATGAAGTAGTAGGTGTCCCTCATCCTATGCCCGTTCAAGTTGACACCGTTGATGTTGAGTCCTGCCGCTTCCTCGACGGAGCTTGCGATGCGATTGTTAGAATTTTTATGAAGTAAGTATCTTAAATACATGAGTACATCATTTAAATGCATCGTTTAGACATACATACATATATACTAATTCCTGATCGATGTCATTATGGTAGGTTCTTGCATCATGAATTGGTTCAAAGGTGCGGGATCAACGATTTTGGATTCTTGTGCCATGTCTATTCAAGTCAAACATCCATGGAGGAGAGACAGGTACATATCAAAGAGGTTGTGTCAAGTGATCGAGAAAGTTGTACTTTTTGCCATTCTTCCACGGTACATATCAAAAATCTTGTCCGCAATTCACTTAATTCTGCTACATATATATATCATTCTTTGAGTATAGTTTACTTGATGTGAATTTTCAGCCGCCAGGCAGTTGGTCGTCATGTGCATGGACGAGCATAAAGTTATCTTCTTATGCTCCACTCACACGAGCCATTGCCTTCGTTGGTGCAGACCATCAACGAGTAAGCATGTCATTTTGATTCTCTTGTCTGACATCTCTGCTGTGAATTTTAAGTGAATCATTGATAAATTTGTGATTTTGATGATAGTGCCATGAGGACCTTCCAAATAGTAGAAAAGAAAAGGCGTGCTACTCGGGACAAAGACCCCATATGGTACGAGACGAGAGGTTGGTACAATATTTAATTTGTAGCACACGCCTTGTGAACTTGGTCATTGAGCTATATATATGCTCTTATATATATTTCTTGTTCATTTTAGACCACATGTCGGCAACCACGAGAGTCCAACTTATGTGGCCCCGATCGTCATGAAACACATGTATGATATTACAAGGCGAGGGGATACTAAATTAACTGCAAAGGTAAATGTATTTGATGTTACATATTATGCAAGTTAATTCAGTTTCTAGCTTCTTGTTACAAATGAAATATGCACGCAAGTTAATTCGATTCTTGTCTTTGATGTTACGAGATGTTTCAATGCAAAACTCCCTTTCTGATGATGAACTGGAGCACATACGCAATGTGTTTTGTGAATATCTGTATGGTCTGATCTTAGAGTCGAGAAAAATGACAATAATTAATGTCCTAAATTCATTTGTAAGTATATTACGTAGCAACAATAATCGATCTTACGTAAATTTGTTTATTTTTTTGAACAATTCATTTGTAAATATACATAGGCAATGTAAAATTCAATAAATAAATTTAGTTAATTTTTCGAACAAATTTCTTGTGTCCATTTTGGGTTTCGAATGTATTATTGGATGGTGGATATAGCTATTTAATTTAGTGTTTGAAATGCGAGACTTTTAGGACCGTTCATTAACAGACATGTCCGGTCTTAAAGGTCCGCAAAAATCTTCGGTGTCAAAAGTGTGAGACTTTTAGGACCGTATATTGCTTTAGTGTCCGCTCCTAAAAGCTTAAAAAACCACATGTACTTTTAGGTCGGACGTATTATAAAAGGTCGGTCTTAAAAGTCCCCCGCTTAACTTTTAGGACCGTATTTTTATATATAATCGGTCTTAAAAGTCCTTTGGTTAAAAGTCCGCTTAACTTTTAGGACCGTATGTTGTTATTTGTGCGATCTTAAAAGTCATTCACCTATAAATACCCCTTTTCGAGACAAATTAAATGGTTAGGGTTGAAGACAACCGAGGTTACGCGTTACTGCTCAAGCTAGGTCCTTCTTTATCATCGTTTTTATCTTTCCATGTGTAGAGGCAGCATTATCGGTGTCCCTTTTATTTTGTCTTTTGTCTTTTTGTCGGAAAAAGAAGGAAGATAATGAAAAGGACACTTTGTTTCTCACATGGGAGGTAAAACCGACATCAACGAAGGTCCAACCTTGAGAAGAATAGTCACTTTGTTTGTTCTTGTCCGAATAAGGTAAAAGCTCCTTTTTTTGTATGTTCTTAACTGTATTACGTGAATTTCTTTGTTGGACTTACACGAGGACAATGTTTTGTTTGTTTCCTTTTTGTCGGAAAAAGAAAGACGATAATGAAAAGGACAAGAGGCAATCGGATATGGAAACCAAAGGCGACAAAAATGGCGTGTTTTTAGGACCGTCGATTTACTAACTAAAGTCTTCGTTCTTTTATTTTAGGTTTTTTAGTCTGCCATTATCCGTCCTTCATAGTTGCCTTGTTTATTGCTTTCCGGGTTCGAGATAAAGTACTAAACTCGCACGAGAACAAAATTTAAAAATATTTTATTTACTAATTTTTTTACGCTGCCCTATAGGGCGCGATCACACAAAAAAAAAGCAAAATAAAAAACCAACAAAAAAAAACTAATCCCTCTCGTAGTCGGAAAGGGAGGGGGCGTCGGAGTCGTCGGAGTTGTCGGAGTCGTCTTCAGCGGGATCGTAGTTCACGTCATTGGCGTGGAGTACCATGTTCAGCTTGTTGTTCATGGTATGAGCAAGCTGAACCAATTAGCCCAAACGTCGATCGATTTGATCGGCGGGCCTGATGGCTCGCACCAAGCTGCTTCACGGTCGGATTTGGAGGAGGCGGTGGCGGAGGGGGCTGAGGTTGAAGAGGAGGAGGAGGAAACGGAGGACACAGGGGAGCAGCCATTACGGTGGGGGCTGAGGTTGAAGAGGAGGAGGATGAAACGGAGGACTGGGGGAGAAGAATGTGAAGAAAGTACGGTAACAACGGGTTTAAATAGAGAACCCATCACGAACAATGTGAAACGCCGAAAGCTTTAACGAGGAGACGCATTGTTCATCGAATACGAGGAGACGCCTAGTTGGGAAGTTTATCGGAAGCCGAAGAGACTCTGCATCATTCATTTGAACGGTGTGTAAGTCTTAGGGTAAATGATGAAAGGTCGGTCTTAAAGGTAAGACTTTTAGGACCGGACTTATTATAAAAGATCGGTCTTAAAAAATTAAATAATAGAATTTTATACCGCATACCTATAAGTACCGGGTTAATGATAAAAGGTCGGTCTTAAAATAAAATGAATTGGAAAAATATTAAATAATGGAATTTTATACCGCGTACCTATAACTCCTTATTAATTCCTCACTACCTCGTAACTCCAAACTACGTACGTGGCTATCGAGAACAGCTCTGCGCCTCTATTAATTAACTCCTCATACCTCTGCGCTTGTTTGCTCAAACCATGGTTAGATTCAAGAGAACCGCTCGTAGGGGTGCTCTTAGTCGTGATGCTCGTGCCTTCCGTCGATCGTTATACGGTGCGCCTCCTCTATTGAGAGTCCGTCCTATTATGACAGAAGAGTCTTGGGTCGTTGGACCCATTGTTATTTCTTCGGATGATGAAGAGGTTCCCGCTCCCCCTCTCCAACCTCTTGGCCCCGCGCGACTACTACGACCCCTCTCCTCTTTCCTCTAATGAAGCATTGTGGCTGATTCGAGTAAGACGAAACTTGCGATCTCCTGGGAAATTAATGCATTCACGCCGAAATCGCCAAGGCTTTGGAGAATAATAAGCTTTAGGAGATGTTTAGTCGATTCTTGTTTTTGATAATTTTCTGCTTGTTTTTGTTTTGTATTTTTTCTTGTGTACGTGCATATGCAAGTAATATATGTAATTAAAGAAACTCCGAGTTTTCCTTTAATTTTTATTCATTCGATTCTTTGCGCTCGCCAAATCCTTTATTAGAAATCCCAAAAAGAATTTTAGGACCGGAGTATTATAAAACGGAGGTCTTAAAAAGTTGTATATATAGAACCGTTTCCTTTTAATGAACCGGTTTAATTGTCTCAATTTAGGTCCGGAGGATTATAAAACTCCGGTCTTAATAAAATCCCAAATATAAAACATGTCTCGCTGCGTCGCGCGGAATATTAAATTTCCCTCTATGAACTTCTCTTGTCGCGCCTAAAGTGTTACTCAGGTTCTGTCGCCACTTCGTCGCTGGTTCGCGTTGCTCTCTCGACAATCACTTTCTGGTTCCTTAGCTAAACGTCTATAGACCAAGCTGTAAGAGGTGTTTCGGTTATATAACTTTATGATTTTCCCGCTCATCGTTAGGTTTTCACGGGTTGAGCGAAATCGATCAAATGTTCTTGTGGGTTTTGTGTTGTTAATGGATATTGTATTTTGAAGATTATAATTGCATTTTAGACCTACCCAACTGACCAATAAATGTTTTTAGGGTACTCTTTACATGCGCAACATCAACGTTCGTGGCGGGAGAAGAAAGACTAAGCAAACGCATTTGAATTTATATGATACAGGTGAGTCCACAAGACCTTCACGCGATGCATTTAATTTCCTCGTCATGCATTTATTTTGGTTCTTGGATTGTCTGCGATACATTTATGACCAAAAGTGATTCTTCGTTCTACATTTAATGAGCAAGTTTATCCGAAAAAAGGAAAAAAAAAAAAGACATAACCGACATTTGAGCATATATATGTATGTTAAATCTTTCCGTCTATATATATAGGAATTCTACTATGGATCACGGTTGGATAAATGCTAAACGGACGAGTGTTGAATATCGAGAATGGGGTGAGAGACTTTATAAAATTTGCTAAACAAAATGCCCATGCTTTGAGGGTGGGAAGTTTTATTGCCCTTGTGTAAAATGTTTGAATGAGAGGCGACTAAGTCCTGAAGTTATACACACACATTTAATTTGTGAAGGAATTTGTAAGACTTATACAGTATGGGTATGGCATGGTGAAAAAATACCAAGTGGGTCTCAACATAGGGAAGTGGCCTTTAATGATAATGACACGGATATGGATGATCACATAGAGGACATTATCCGTGATGTAGGAGAAGAGGCTTTTCATCAATCACATGCATATGGTAATATGTGCGGTGATGCGAGACCCTCATACCGTGGGTGTAAAAAATACCAATTGTTGAATGCTTTGTATTGAAATTGGTAAGCTTGAAGGCACGTCATGGATGGAGCGACAAGAGTTTTTCAGAAATTCTTGAGGCTTTTAAGGACATGCTTCCGGATGATAATGTGTTGCCGCATCGAAACTATGATGCTAAGAAAATACTTTGTCCACTGGGGATGGAGTACAAAAAGATTGATGCATGCCCGAATGATTGCGTGTTGTATAGAAAAGAGTTTGAAGAGGAGCAAAGTTGTCCGAAATGTGAAACCCCAAGGTACAAGTCAAATAAGGGGCCTGCAAAAGTGTTGTGGTATCTTCCAATCATACCAAGGTTCAAGCGATTGTTTGCGAATGAAAATGATGCAAAAAATTTGAGGTGGCATGCGAGATGAGAGGATTTCGATGGAAAGCTTCGACATCCGGGTGATTCTTCTCAATGGAAGAAAATCGATCAATTATTTCCGAACTTCGGCGAAGAACCTAGGAACCTTAGGCTTGCCCTTAGCACGAATGGCATGAATCCATATGGAAGCCTTAGCAGCATACATAGTTCATGGCACACTACGATTATTTACAACTTATCTCCAATGTTATGCATGAAACGAAAGTACATCATGTCATCTATGTTGATTTGGGACCGAAACAACCCGGAAATGACATTGTTGTTTACCTTCACCCTTGATCGAAGACTTGAAGGAGTTGTGGGCGAAGGTGTTGATGTTTTTGACTCTTTCAAGAAGGAGGTGTTTAAAATGCGAGCCATGATATTTTGTACTATAAACGACTTCCCGAAGATATGGGAACTTGTCGGGGTATAGTGTAAAGGCCATAAAGCATGTCCGGTTTGTGAAGAAGGCACACGCTACCATCAACTTCAACATGGAAGAAAGACGGTTTATCTTAGACATAGGAGATTTCTTAGACGGGGCCACCCATATCGTCGATTGAAGAAAGCCTTTTTGGTGGCCAAGAGTATGAAGATGCTCCGGTGGCATTGATAGGGAGCAAGTTTATGAAAAGGTGAAAAATATCAATGTCGTCTTCGGTAAGACGCAAAGAGTAGAAAAGAAACAAATATATGGAAAAAGAGATCTGTATTCTTTGATCTTCCATATTGGCGCAATCTTGATGTGAGACACGATATTGATGTCATGCATGTGGAGAAAAACGTATGTGATAGTATTGTCGGCACGCTTCTCAACATACAAGGTAGTTCCAAGGATGGTGTGAAGGCAAGATTGGATCGATAGCAATGGGAATACGCGAAGAGTTACATCCAAGGCCAGATGGGAAGAGAACTTATTGTCCCCCGGCTTCTCATACTTTGTCTAAGGATGAGAAACGAAGTTTTGTGAGTGTTTACATGGCACAAAAGTTCCCACGGGTAGTCTTCAAATTTGAAGAGGCTTGTATCGATGAAGGACTTGAAATTAGTAGGCCAAAAGTCTCATGATTGTCATGTCTTGATGCAACATGCTACTCCCAATAGCTATTCGAGGCATCGCCGAATATGATCTTCGGGTCGTTTTGACTAGACTTTGTGTCTTCTTCAATGCGCTTTGTGGTAAAGTTTTTGAGATTGAAAAGTTGGATGAATTGGAGAATGAAGGATATCTTATCTTGTGCCACCTTGAGAAGCTTTTTGTTCCTACATTTTTTGACATCATGGTTCATCTAATTGTTCATCTAGTGAGGGAGATAAAGATGTGCGGCCCTATCCATTTACGGTGGATGTACCCAATTGAAAGATCTATGAAATTCCTAAAAGGGTACGTGAAGAACGCATACCGGCCAGAAAGCATCGATTGTTCGAAATATGTTTGAAGAAGCCATGGAATTTTGTCAAGATTATTTGGCCAAAGTAAGACATATTGGGCTTCCAAAACGTCGACATGCTTTGATGGGGTAGACGAGGGGCTTCACGTAAAGAGTGTGGATCCCGATGAATTGTCACTAGTCCACTTGTACATCTTGAATAACGTCGATGAAGTTCAAGCCAGCATAGCTGCACATAAAGCAACTGTAAGGAACGAAAATCATTGAATGACTGAACAAAGGTTGATTAGGGAGCATAACAGAACTTTTGCAAACTGGTTCAAACAAAAGGTCGAGGGAGAGGAATGTGTTTCGATACAATCAAATGGTTAGCGGTGGTCCCGAGGTTGATGTCATAAGTTGGAATTCGTATGTGATCAATGGTTATACATTTTACACGAAGTCCCTAGATGATACGAGCACACGATCCGAATAGTGGTGTTATGTTAGAGGCTGAATCTATGCACTTCTCCGATTCGAAAGACAAGAGCCCTTTATTGGCGGTCATGCCATATTATGGGGTTATTGAAGAGATTTGGGAGGTGGACTATGTGAAAATTAGATTTCCCATTTTCAAATGCAAGTGGGTTAATGTCAATAATGGTGTTCGGATCGATCGGCTAGGATTTACATTAGTCGATGTCAATGGTAGAAGTTTTGGAGATGAACCTTTTATTATGGCGAGACCCAGGCAAAACAAGTGTTCTATATCACCGATCAAGAAAATAAAATGTGGTCTCGTAGCTCTCCAAGAAAAGAGGGTCATTGATATTGATGAGGAAATGAATTCAAATTATGGTATTCCTAAGAGTACTCCTTTTCAAGGGGTCTACCTACATGAACGAAGAAGATGAAGCGGATAATGAACCCGGCATAAGAAGTGATCATCAAGAAGGGATATGGGAAGATATCACTTTATAAAAGAGTCAATTCATAAGGTAATATTCATATGCAGATTTCTTTGAAGACTTTAAGGCTTTAACTATATATATTATATTCCTTCTATCTATGTTCATAGTTAATGTCACTGACTATGAATTTTGTTCTTGTTTTATTTTTGTGGCAAGATCCGATCCAAAGGGGCATGTTATATAAGAGGATGTTACGTTGTTGGGTGGGGGAATCAAATGAAGGCATGGTGAATATTATTTTGGGCGCATGTATGTTGTACTTGTAACTTATTGTATTTGTAAGTAAGTTATCTTATTGTATGAATTATATTAATTTAGGTGTTGTAGTCATAGTAATCATTAATTAAGAGGCCAAATAGCTCATGATGAATAATATTTGTATTCTTTTTCCAATTCAATTTATTCAAATAATTGTTCATAGCTTGTAGCTTAAAGTATCGAATTTTATGTCTTTGGATTGGGTGGTGGATTTGTGTATATATATAATCGGGAAGAACAGCAAGGGAAAAATTGGGAAAATTTAGACCGGAAATAATAAGACGGTCTTAAATGTTCACTTGTTAAGATCGGATGTAATTATATGACCGGTCTTAAAGGTCGACGACTTTTGATTTTTGATATTTTAAGATGGTCTTTTAAGACCGGTATATTTAGACGTCCGGTCTTAAATCAAAATATTTAAGACCGGATGTTTTTATCATCCACTCTTGAAAGTCAGTCCTTTAAGACCGTGTGTAATTAGTCGTGTGGTCTTAGAAGCCGCTATTTTTCAGACCGTATGTGTCTTGTCCGGTCTTATAATTACGACCTTTTAAGAGCGACCTATTGTTTGGCCGGTCTTAAAAGTTGAGCATTAGGATCGATCAAAAAATATTTCTGCTTCATTTAGTTCAACTTTTTAAGACCCAAGTTTTTAAATGTCCGGTCTTAAAAGAGTTTCTTTAAGACCGGTTCGAGTCCGGTCTTAAATGGTAGACTTTTAATACCGGCTGGAACAAGACCGGTCGCATATCCGGTCTTACGACCCCTCTTTTGTCCGGTCTTAAAAGCCTTTTTTGCACTAGTGACAATGATAATCCTGCAGATATGAGGGAGGGTTATGTAATTTGGTTGACCGACGAAGGGGAGGATTGGAAGAAGGCCGTAGAGAGTCATAATTAATGGAGGGAGGAGTGGCTGGACTTGTGGATAAGGTTGGGGATCCGGGAAGAGGTAAAGACTGGGAAGAGGGATCAGAAATGTCCTCGAATAAAGGAGAGGGGGTTTGAGGTTCAGGCCAAGGGGTGGAAAGAGAAGTAATGTCACCATTTTGAAAGGGAAACACAAGTTCATGAAAAATAACATCTCGAGATAAAAAGATTTGATGATTAGAAAGATCTAGCAATGTGAAAGCTTTAGATCCGTGAGGAATGCCTAAGAAAATGCATTTACGTGCACGAGGAGCAAATTTTGAACGATTGTGAATTAATGTGGATGCAAAACAAAGAGAACCAAAAACCTTGAACATAGAATAAGAAGGAGGAAAACCATATAATCGTTCAAAAGGAGTAGAATTTTTAATAATGGGAGAAGGCAAACAATTTATGATGTGAGCGGCATGAAGAACCAAAAAAGACCAAGAAAGTGGAATGTGAGATTGAAAAAGAAGAGCTCGTGCAACATTTAAAACATGTTGATGCTTACGTTCGACTATGCCATTTTGCTGTGGAGTAGCAACACAAGACTTTTGGTGAATAACACCATGAGAGGCAAAAAACTGAGGCATAGCAAACTCAGCACCATTGTCAGAGCACAAAATTTTAATAGTAGTTGAAAACTGAGTTTGAACAAGGGTAAAAAATTGTTTAATGCAAATTTGAGTTTCAGACTTAGTTTTCATTAAAAAAAGCCAAGTAAAGCGAGAGTAATCATCAACAATTGTGAGAAAATAACGATGACCCTGAACAGAGGGAACCGAAAAAGGGCCCCAAATGTCAACATGAATCAAATCAAAAATATTAGTGCATGAACTTGTGCTTACAGGGAAAGATAAATGTTTCGCTTAGCAAAATGGCAAGCATCATAGGGAAAGGAAGGGGATACAAGAATATCTCGAAAACTAAGCTTATGTAAAATTGAAAGAGTAGAGTCGGATGGATGACCCAAACGCAGATGCCGAGAGAGCATTATTGGTAAGATGAGTAGTATTGGTTGAGAGAACTTGAGGGGAAACATGGTTGGGAAACATATCTGCAGTGAGGATGTATAAGCCCTGAAAGAGTTTAGCTGAACCAATCATCAGCGAAGGGAGAGTTGAATGAATCTGGCAAGCAGTGGAAGAAAAAGTTAAGGAATAATTATGAGAAGCTGTTAAACAAGAGACAGACAGGATATTAAAAGAAAAATGAGGTAAAAACAGAACATTAGACAGAATTAAAGATTCTGAAATGCGCATAGTTCCAGAGAATTGAGCAATAGTTTGAGAACCAGTGGGAAGACTTACGAGAGACGGGAGGTATAGACGTGTAAGATGCAAACGAGCTAAAGAACAACACACATGATCGGTTGCACCGGAATCAATGATCCATGATACGAGAGAGTGGAGAAGAGAAATTTCCTTCGTAGGAATCGAAAGTGAGGCGACAAGTGATGGACCAAGGTTGTGGTGGAGAGGACGAATCAAGAAGATTGAGTAGACGTGTGTATTGAGCGGTGGACGGTGAGGAAGGACAGTAGCTTTTGAAGGTGAGGATGCTGGAGAAGAAGCCATAACAGAGAGCGATTGAGCAAGACCAGAACTAGCACCTTGAGTAGAGAAATTATTCACCATGGTGGAGGAACTGGAGCAATCGAGAGAATAGTTCTCGAAAAAAAAAGGAGGAAAAAAAATGTGTATAGAAAAAAAAATCAGAGAGGTCAAAACCTTGGCTCTGATACCATGTAACTTGGGAAAATGGAAAGAATGAATATTGTGTCCTATTCATGTACAAACTTTACATATATATACAAGATAAGAGAGCCTCAATAGTAATGGCTCATAATGACTAATGATGACTATTAATGAAGATTATTCTCATAATGACTAATAATGAAGATTATTCCTAATCCCTACAAATCAGGGATTCCTATAAATCAAAATATAATTTGCTATGTAATCCCTGTCACCTTCATCTCTTTCTTGCCGGCGGCTTACGATGGTGCCACAAGCCACCGGTGAGTATCATTTTATGCCATACCTGCATCTGAGTGGTAGATCAGTTCCCAGATCATTGATCTATGGCCTTCTCCCTCTGATTTCTAGGGGTTGTAGACTTCTCTCGTCCTTATGGCGAGTTTTTCCCTCTTCTTCTTCAGATCTGCTCAGCGGAGGTGAGAGCTATTTGTCTTTTGTTTCTTTTTTTTTTTTTGGTGGTGCTGAGTTTTGTGGTGGTGTTCTTGTTTTCTCAGGAAATAAATAGATCTGTGAGATCTGAGTATAAATCATCTTGGTTGGACGGTTGTTCGAACATTATTAGATTCGACTATCTCCTGGTGGCTTGGATCTGCGTTCTTGGGGGAAGATTTCAAGAGGTGTTATTTGGCGTGTGGTCGAGGTCACCATATTTGTTTGAATGGAGGAGCAGAAGTGTTGTTTAGGATATCATGGGTTTTCTTCCTTCTGAGGTTGGATTTTCTTTGATCTTTACCCTAGGTCGGGGTGTCTGTATAGCTGCTATAATTGTAGCTAATGCTTATAAGAAGGTGTGCCTGTTAGGGTGGGTTTTACAACCAACACATTCTTTCACGTCACTGCTAACCTTGGATATCGAGGAGACCGATTTTGTCCATGCTTATACTTCTACTCTTAAATCTTTAATGTACGGTGATTGGATGTTCTTGTATTTGGCTTATTTTGTTGTATTTGATTTGGCTTTGTTTGTAATCCATCTTCAGTTTGTTTTCATGTATTGCACTAGTTTCCATTAATAATATAAATAGCTCTTGACCGAAAAAAAATTGGGAGTTGTGAAGGAAAAAAAATGTAATTTCTGAAAACTGGTTGGTATTTAAAAATAATAAGGGCATTTACTTAGTCTTATATTGATTGATTCACGGAATTGGTCACTAATCGGTTTCAAATGTCGTTTTCAAGGATTATAATCATACATTTAATTAAGTACATCTGAATATATATTATATATAATAGTGACAAAATAAACTGAGGGACACAGAACTTCACATGCCTCCTTACGAATTAGGAATCAGATTTCACAAGTGACCGTATTGCAAGCTAAGATTACCTTTTTAAAATATATTATATTTTGGAATAGGCTAAATTACACAAACTCCTTTAAACTTTGAACCACATATTTTTATTTTTTATTAAATAAGTCTTTTATATTTTTATTTTTGAAAACATAAAATTCTTTCCAAACCGAAGAAATCAAACCAAGCCTTATTTTCTTCACTTTTATTTTTCATCACTTCGAATGTCCCTCCATTTTCACTTCTAATCCAAATAAAGCATTAGAGAACTAAATAACCTAATTATGTGCGCACTGTGGGGAAATATATTCCAGCCTATATAGAAATAAAGGTAAAGGTAAGAACATGAAAATTAAGGGAAAAATGTCAACAACAAAAAAGAGACAAAGAAATTAAAGAACAAGCATTATTAGCGGCCTCGGTTAAATGCGTGCGCATAAAGTAAACAGAGAAGTGTTGAAAGTAGAAAAAGGTTGTCGGAAGATTGAAGGATGGATGTGAAATTGTATTGGACAAACAAATTTAACTAACGATATTAACGGACGATTTTGGGCCGCAAAGATTGACCACATTTAGCGGTGATTGAAGTTTCAAGCTGAAAGTATGGTTAAAAAAAGATTTAAAAAATAAATTATTCAAAACTCCTTCAACTTTGAATCATCTATTAATAACTCCCTTAACCTTTAAAACTTAATAATAAACCACCATAAACTTTTAAGTTTGTGCATACAACCTCCAACCATTAATTATATATCCCCTTAAACTTCATATTTTGTGTACATCATATAAAGCCCTTACAAACTTCGAGTTATATGCATATAACCCTCTTAAACTTTAAGCTATATGTTCACAAGTTATCTGGTCCTTTCCATAAGGAACATTCTCTCTCATAAGGATGGTCCTCAATATAGGGAACAAATCATTGTTTGCCTGAATATTTAAGTTGTTTTTCCATTTTTGACATATTAAATATGTCACTCATTATTTCTCTGTAATAAACTTTGACTCATGATCTCTTATAAACTTTATTTATAAATAAATGTATAATTAGAAAGAAAAGTGCATACCTTACACATTTATTGTTTTATCTAACATTTTGAACGACATGATTTTAGGAGATATTCCTTGTAAAATGGATCGAAGGGAGTAATGAAACTAACAATAAGGGAGTTATTTACATGTACCACTTTGGTCTTATTTATTAATCCAAATTAATTAACTCTCACATACCAAGAAGAGTTAGTCAACTTATTAATTATGCGATAAATTTCTAATTTTGCCATTATATTTTATTGGTTCCAAAAGTCAACATGAATAAATTCTTTTGCCTATTGCAATTAATAGGAGCAAAAAAGTAAATAACACATTTATTACTTTGAAATCGTCCTTATAATAAGGACCAATTTTTTTTTGTCAAAATGAACTTATACATTGGACAAGAGTGTTATGCAAGAATTTGTGAGGGTCTATTGTAAGGTTTCAATACTGAGGGAGGTAATTGTACATGACATAAAATTCATGGGAGCTGTGTATATTTTCACTAAAAGAAAATTGGAAAAACACTCTTGATTAAGGCATTAATTAAAGCTATGAAACTAGCTAATTAAACATCTCCAAGCTGAAGGCATGCGTATTTATGAGTTATCTTAGAACATCACAAACAAACTGCGAATTTCAATTTCAGATTCCATATTGTCTATATAAGTTGTCACGAGCAGACGAGCAAAACGAAACTTGAGAATTTTTTTTACTAAATATAAATTATCATTATCAGTACACCTGATCATTGAATCACACCTAGTGTGGCATGATTTTAATTTAATTCTCCCAACAATAAAGCTGAGGGTGAGGTATGTAATATACTAAAAAACAGAAGTTGTCCACAATACAGACAATGAACATGTCCGTTCAACTTCTCAGTGCGTGTGTGTGTGTTGGAATCAATATGGTCTTTCGCCTTCAACGTTACCCGGTGGATCATAACTACAAATCACAAACATCCAGCCATTGGTACACTTAGCCCTAGCACAGCCAAGATGACGAGAATCTCGCCAAACGATCTGAGTGTAATGAAGGCACTCGTCATTGACGCAAGTGTTGGAGTAGTGGTCGTAGTTGGGCTTCTCGGTGAGCCAGAACTTGACGGCGTCAGAGCCCTTCATGTCGCCGTAGCCCTCAGCAATGTTCTCACCAAAGGGTCCGCCCGAGTGCTCGAGGTTGCAGTCATGGCTCCTCCTGTTGGCGTAGTTCTGAGCGTACGAGGCGAGAGTGTGGTTCCAGTAGAGAGGACCCACACCGATATGGGCCCGAGCTTCATTGTGCACTTCAAGGAAGTCTTGAGGACGGTTCTGGGCAAGGCAAATGCAAGACAAGGCTGAGAGGATGAAGAAATTGGTTAAGAGATCGAGATTTGAGGACCTCATTTTTTGTTTTTGGCCTTTTCTTGTTTGATAAGAAGGGTGGGAATGAAGGGTTTAGTGTTAGGGTATTTATAGAGGGAGAGGATAAACTAATCTGTTGAGAGTTAAAACTAACTAATGGAACATCTCTCAAGATCGAATTTCAAATTTTAAATTCATCACTCAGCTAAAGGGAGAATTGAATTAGTATATCTTTCAAAATGTGTGGATGAAATATAACCAAAACAAAGGCTAATGATAATTTATTTAACGTCAAGTATGGTGAAAAAAAAAAAGTGTTTAAAGTTGAGAGATTATTTAATTGAGGCGCATGATAGTTGAAACAAAGAAGTAATTGATTAGATATATAGAGCACAAACAGAGCGTGAATGTGATTCTGTATGGGCAAATAAAAGTGGAAGAATAATTAACTAATAAACTACTTATTTTAATATTTACCGTTATCCAACTTAACTTTCTTGTCTGGATCCCACTATTCAAATGATAATATATTTATTTTAATTAGCTTTAGCTCCTAGCTCCAAATAATATTTTTTGACTATACCAAGATTAGTTAAGGTTTAATATAATTTTCAAAAATTAGTTGGTTTTAAAAAAATAAAATTAACAAAAGATTCTGGCTACATATACATGCATATATATATATATATATATATATATATATATATATAGGCTTGACGACTATCTTGAAGACCTCCTAGTATATCATGGCTAAATTATGATTTTCTTCTGTTAATTTTATCTTCAGTTGATCTTGATTAGTTTATTTTACATTCTCTAAGTTTATTCATTTTTAATTTACTTCCATAATTTTTCTCCAGTCCCCTCCATCATTCCACACTTTGTCGTATTATCCTAGTCTCAAGACTATATATGTATAAAACTTTTAACTTAATATTTGGAAGGTAAGTATTGGAAACACTTAAAATGACTATTTTAAAAAGGTAAAAGACTGATTATTAATTAAAAGTGTTAAATATAAATACTTTATTGTAAAAAATAAGTACTAAAAATGAACCTCAAAATTTTTTTATCCTATCAAGAACCATGTTGTTTTCAATTTTAAATTTTCAAGATTGCTAGCTGTTATTAATGTTCTTAAACCATCCTTAGATGCTTTTTCCTTCTAATGTTTTGTTTCAAAATTTTTTTATCTCCTTTAATTTTATTTTTGTTCACTTTATTCACTAATCAAAACAATGATCTCATTTAATTTTATCAATGGGCCACTAGAATGTTGCTTTAATTAATATTTTTTTTAATCTTATTTTTCCCATAATTGGTTTTAATCTTATTAAAAGGAGGTATTTTCTTTAAAAACAAATCATGATAAAATTATAAAATTACAATTAAAAGGAGGTATAATGAAGTGATTAATTGAGACCAAATAAAATTAAGGGACAATATTATAATTTAAATTTAAAGTAACATATGTTAAGGGATCAAATGAGGTCAATAAAAAGAAAAGATGGATAATTGTGATGGAAAATTGAATAATTGTGATGGGCCCAATACATCACATGCATCCTCATGACTTTTGGGTTCAAATTTCACGAGCCTAATAATTTTGCATCATTAAGATAATTTCTAGTATAAAATAATGTTAATCCAAAAGTCACAAGATGTATTTAAAGTTGATTTCTTCGATTTCGCCCCTTAAAGTAAGCTCACGATCGAAAATGAGGATTCTTATGAAGATGAGGCGTATAAGTTTCTTGATTCGAGTTTATTTATTTATTTTGAGATCATAACATACAAATCAATGAAGTATGTTTTTCTAAAATCACAAAATGATCATAACAACAAGAGTAATATTATGTAGTGTTCTAGTTATAAAGAATTTAGCGCTTTCGGTTTGATCTCAATGTCTTGTCAGTTTTTATCATCATCAATCTAATCCTTTAGACAAACCATGTTTTGGGCTGCAGTGTTGATGGCTCATTTATGACTAAGAAATATTAAAAGTACAATATTTAAATAATATTAAAATTTTGAATATGTCATACACTTATACTGATAAGACACAAATATAATTTTACTTTTCTTTTGGAAATATCTATATTTTATAGCGTACAGTTTAAAATAAAAATAATCATCAATCTTGACTTGAACACATGCATTTAAGGTTTGCAAGATGAAAAAAAAAAAAAAAAAAAAAAAAACTCTTACCAATCATATAAAAAAAATTAATTAATTTACAAATTAAAAAACTTTTTAAGTTAGTTTTTTTGCTAGGAATGGTTAAGTTAGTCATTTATACAAAATAAGTTCTAGTTTATCTAAAATACTGATTTAATCATTTTCAATTATAAACTACTCCTTCCGGTCCTAATTATGAAACATTTTTGTAGTGGAATTTGCAATACAAAATGCATAATTAGGACCGGACGTAGTATTCTCTTGATGAATTCTTTCTTAATATGTGTAATTAATTGAGGGTAAAGTGTTTTAAAGTTTTTCATTGAGGATAAAAGAGGATCCCTAATTAATTAACTCCTACGTTGAAGACAGAAGGGAGTAAAATTTATGATCGAATTAATTATTTTCTTAAAGTAATCCAACCCAAAAAGGCAAAGGACAAATGCGATGTAAGGAACAGGGAATTTGGTCTGGTAACATATTTAAAAGGTTATATGTAATATTATTCAAACGAATTTACAAACACAAAAGCTTCTGTCGAGTAGTGAGTTCAAAAAGTAGACTAAGTTAGAAAAGATTAACGATATTAACGGATGATTTTGTGCCGCAAAGACTGACCACAAACCACGGAATCACAAAAAATTGAAAAGACGTGCGCCTCTTGTGAATCACATTCACTACAGTACTATTTCATATCCTCCATACAATTATATAACGCAAAAATACATTTTTAATCCTCTAACTCCCCATACATATGATTTTATTTTGGTACCTTAATTTTATATAGTGTTTTTTTATTTATTTAACCCTAATAGCTTTAACAAAAATGCTAACATTGAAATTTTAAGTGTTGGTATATTGAGTTTAATTTTAATAAAATAAAAATGATTGGAAAAAAGTAATCATTTAAGATCGATTAACAATGATAGGGGTACGTTGAAAGGACGAAAAAGATACTTTATAAAATTAGGGACCAAACTGAAATCATATACATGCCATTCTCCTTTTTAACTATAAAAGGGCATTCTGGTATTTTAATAATATCCAAAAATTCTTAATTATGCCTCTTAATTTGTTTAGGAATTAGTTGACAGTTTAGTCTTGAATTTGAATTTTGATATATTTTATTGGGATTTTTCTTTTTAAGGTTTGAATCATTTACCTTGTTTCAAGGGAATGAAGTTCTTTCTAGTGGAATCGATTGCTATTCACTTTTTTTCATGGCATAAAATCATTTAATCTAAGCTTCATCTCATCATCCCATATATTCAGGAAAAAAAAAATTCCCATCATCCCATTTAGTTCGCTTAATGAAAGATATGGCATCGTACTGATGACAGGCAACCATTAAAAACAGATAGTTTATATATTTTTTATGACATGAGATTGAAAAATTAAGAAATACATGAGTCTACTGGATATTGTGGTGCTTATCTCTAAATCTAAACTGTTCATAATAAAATTATATAGTTCAGATCTATACATAATATAAAGTACGGAGTACTATTTTTTGAAGTACCGAAGATTTAAAGCAAAGTACAATAGGCCCAAAGTGCGCATAATGGGAGCCCAATGTGTGGTTTTATCACAACTCCTTTTCTTTTTTGCATCACAAAAATATTGATGTTTTGTTCATAAAAATACATGGTTTTGTGCAAAGTACATATAGGCCCAGAGTGCGTATAATCCATGGTTTTGTTCATAAAAATACAATTAATACTTCCTTTGTTTTTGTATCAAAAATATATTTCTTTTCTTCCTCTAAATTAAATATTATGCTAATATGTTAATGTCAATTTATCCAATGGCAGTGTCATGTGTCGCGTTTGGATGAGGTTCCCAAACTCCAGTCTTCCCTAACATGTTTTGTTCATAAAAAATTTAATGTCAATTTATCCCAATGGCGTTTGGATGAGGTTCCCAAACTCCAGTCTTCCCTGATGATGACAGAGGAACTACCACCAACGATGATGACAAGCTCGACGATGATGACAGCATCGAAGAGGAGATGGGTCGTTGATGGAGAACTGTGTGTTGAGGATGACCAGACCAGTCGTCAGACGGGTTGAGAGGCACGATGACAAAGGAACTACCACCAACGATGAAGACAGGCTCGACGACGATGACAGCGTTGAAGAGGAGATGGGTTGTTGATGAAGAACTGTGCTCTACATTACCAGAGTTGATTTTTTTTTTTTTAAACCTAGTTGTGCTTCATAATCAGAAAACGATGAACCCAAACCACAAAACCTGTCGTACATAGCCAGAAATGAGGAGGGGAGGCTGAAACAGGAATTCGCCAGTGGAAGCTCCTCCCCACGCGCCATCGGCGTAAGTCTTCCTGCGTGAGCGTGAACTCCAAGCGCCGTCATGGAGGTCTCGGACGACTACCAAATTTTGGGCGTCTGTCGATCGGAGGATGGGGAAGATGATGGGTCGGCACGTGTTCCAAGATGAGATCGGGGACAGAATGCGAATATCATCCTCTCTTTCAATGTTTGTAGACCTCCTATTCCTCACTATTGCAACATCGAGCACACAGAAACTAAAGGAAGAAAATAACCTCCCAGCTTTAATACCATGTTGAGAACTTGAGAGATAAAATATTATTCTTAATCTCTAAATCAGAAAAAATACATATAGGCCTTTATATAGTAAACCTAGAGCTAACCCTAGAATCTCATAGAATCTAATCAAATCAAAATCAATCAAACTGATTGAGATATAATAGGAAATATCCTAAGATATAATATACCTATATCTAATCATAATAAAAAGATAATAATGATAATATATGCATAATATTCTCATGTCACTTAAAAATTGTTATGTATAAATAGTAGTTGTTTACGTAGAATAAATCATGATTCAGAATCATTATTTATCTGTATTGAGCATATATAGCATCTTCATATATGACGGTGCCCACCATATATTGGTCACATTTTGCAATGAAGGGAGGAATCAAACCCTTGACCTCATGTGCGTTCTTGATGCCTTAACCAACTGAGCTATTTTGCCCTTGCATTAATTATTGACATAATTATATTTCTTATAATATATTTTTAATATTTCTTTGGGAAAATACTAATTAAATCCAATTTATATTGTGCGTGAGGGAACGTGATTGTATCCCTCCATTACCTCTCAAGCTTTTGCTGTAATATCCTAATTTTTTCCTCACTAAATTCCTTGTACAATGTGAATATTTAGTGGAATGAAATAGTGAAATTTAGGAAAATATTTGGTTTTTCATAATTTTTAAATTTTGGGATGTAATGTAATATAAGAATATTTGTCATGGGATTAATATTCCAAAATGACCAATTGGGGTCATAATTTGGGAAAAAAGAAGGTCATGTGAATTTTTCTTTAATAAATATGTTTAAGGAATAAAATGTTAATAATGGCTTTTATTTACCTAAGTTGGAAGTCACTTGTTAAATTTGGCTAACAAGTGAGATTCTAATGATCAAGTGGCAATACTTAAGTAATTTAAAAGTATAATATGGACAGCATGTGACCAAGGATAATATGAAACAATTTTGGAACTCGTTTGTCTAGGGGGCATTTCGGCTAGCAAGAGTGAGAGGGACATGGAATGGTAAAGTACATAATAGCACGCGCTAAGTCAAGAGGAGTAAGGGGTAAGTTTATTGTGTGTGCTTAGGGTTTTCCCAAGTATTCAAGGGGAAGTCAAGATACTTTTGACATATGGTAAAACACATTCGAAGGCCCCATATTACTCTTCAATTTCGTGCAAATGAAGAAGGGAAGAGTGATAAATATTAAAATGGTACATGACACAAAGTCAAGAAGTTCAATTCCCAAGCTTCTTGAGTGAGCCATGGATTTATGCCGTGTGTCAAGATGGAGGGCCATGAAGCTAAGCCATTTTAAGACATAAATGAGGCTTCAATTGGGTCCCTAATTCGTACAAAAAGAGGAGCAAAAGAAGCCATATGAATTTGCCAAATTGATGACATAATAAAGGAAATAGCCATGAAATTTCATCTTGTACCCTAGAATAACACTTGTCATGCTACAGAATTTTTGTAGCTAGATGACAGGGAACATATGTACATAGAGTCAATATGGAAAAAGATCACTCAAGACTTCATGAAGAAGCCCCTAATTTCGCGTAAAAGAAGGACCACGGAAGAAGCAAAAATATTTCATGCAATACCCATAGGTTATTAGACAAAGGAAAATCAAGGAAGTGTAAAGGCCAAGCCATTTCTTTTAAGGCCATATTTTCGGCCAACAAAGTAAGGAAAGGAGAGAGTATGAAATTCAACATGAGAGGTACAAAACGATAAAGAAAATTTCAGCAAGTTTGAAATCTTATCTCATGTTGTAAGGCCAAAAGTCAATCAAATTCATCCTATATTTCCTCATGTCTTGATAATGGAAATTCGAGGACTTGAAGAAGACACCAGCCCATGGACAAAGGAGACCAAGAAAATGACTCAAATGCCATGCATTTCGGCTAAACTAAGGGCAAGGAGAGGGAAGGAACATGTTATGTGTTCAAATGAATAATAAGAAGGTAAAACTTCTATTACTCAACGGAATCAGGATAGTGTTCAATCGTGGATATTCGGATACAGACCATACATGAGCATATTGCAGAGAAAGAAATAACAGAATGAGCAGTAACGAGTGAAAGGAAGAGAGAGAAGATCACAGAAAGAGAAGAAGATTTCCCAATACAATTCACACCCTCTCCCATAACCACTTTTGTCCTTTTATAAGCTCTAATCCCCAATTTCTCTAAGTTTCCACATCTTTCTCTTAATCTGTTTGCTCCGCCTTATGGGCTTCTCGTCATTTTCTGTTATTGGGTCATTCGTTGTCAAGCCCATTCCTTTTGTGTGCATGACATTACCCACCCCATCAAGCAAGACCTTGTCCTCAAGGTCTAGAGCAGGGTACAGGGACGCCATCTCATCTACGTGTTCCCACGTGTCAGGGGTTAGTCCATCCCACTGTACTAGAATTTGCTTCACCCAGGTGTCACCGTCTTGCACCAAACGCATAGCCAAAACCTTAGAAGGTGAAAACACTGGGCCCTCTGGCATAGAGACCAATGGAATAGGAGCCGTGGGCGCCACTGATGTAGATTCAAAGTAACATTTTAGCAATGATACATGAAAAACAGAGTGAATCCGGGTGTGAGATGGTAAGTCCAGGCGATAGGCAACCCGACCAATGCGTTCCAAAACCCGAAATATGTAACATCCCATTTTCAAAAGCAGTATATATTTTTTTTCATCAGAGTAGAGCATTGGAGCGATTGAGTAACTGATATTTATATTCAAAATGCCGTAAGTCTGGCTGAAACAGTATGTACCGAGTGTTTTGAAAGTAAATAACAAAAGAAGAAAGTCTTCAGCTGAGTCCCTATGCGTGCCGCTTGCCTTTCTCCTCGATCCTCGGTCCTCCTGACCCTGACGCTATGTTAAGAGGGCGAGGTTCAATGCCCATTGAACCTCGGGTATCGCTTAACCTCATGCTTATGTGTGACAAAATATGTATGACGAGATATTCATAACATTACAAAGATTAACCAATACATAGCACACAGCAGATGTAAGGTTACAACAATACATAAGCACACAGCAGATGTAATGTCAATCACAACAACAGTACATAGCACACAGCACATGCACAGGCAACCATGTTTGCACTAACCAGTGCCACGACAGCTCCTCGTGTCCTCAGCGCTAGGAAAACTCAACGGCATTACCAAGACTGTAACCCGCATAAATAAAGCTGAATGTATAAACAGTGAACTAAGACAGAGTCTTAGACACGGTGCATGACCCAAGACCAAGTCCTGTCCATGACTCTATGAAATAGTCTATCACATATAAGCATACAATAAGCATCGAGTTAGTGTTACGACGCGAACGTACCTTCGTTGACTAAAACGATCCTTTTTGACAATGTACGACGGCGACGACGGCGATACGTGATTACGGATATCCTATAAGGATAATATCATATTATCAAGGCCCAACATCATAATAGGCATTTTAGGTACAAATTACCATTTTGCCCCTAACTCTCCTAATTGGCGGAATTTCGCGAACTTCGTTACTTTAACTCTAATCTTCCAAAATTTTGACATATCTCCATCTCCAATATATTTTTGAAATAAATATCATATTTATCCCTAAAACATGATATCTAAACTAACTAGCATTTCTACTATAACTACCGAAGGAACTACCAAAGCTTAAAACTAGGGACCGAAGAACTTACCCAGCACTTCGCTACTCCTTTTCTAGAGCTCCTCCTTGCTCTCACTTCTCTCTAACCTCTCTCTAGGATTCCTTTGTGAATTGGTGAGGAATGAAGTGAAGAGGGTTGGCTATTTATAGAGAATTTCCATGGATCTCAACCCTTGGATCAACTTTTGCATCAACGGTTAAGAAGACGAAGATGTGGCCTCTTGCAAACCATTAACTCTCCTCTCTTCTCTACCACAAATTTGCCCCCACACATGTCACCCCATGTCACCAACATGATGTCATCCATGTGCTTTATGAACTTCTACCGATAAAGTCCCCCGTTCGGTGTTCTAATCGCGTAATCTTAGAAAATCTCAAAAATCCGAACACACCTTGAAGTTCTATTCTTTCTCTTTGGAAATATCTGAGTTAACTAAATTTTTGATCCCATTAAGGGTATTCCGTTGTACATTGAACATTTTCGACGACGTCGATTCTGAGAAATTACTTCGGGTAATGCTAATTTCGGGACAAAAATCCACTGATTCATAATATGTCCAGTTGTTTTCTACTTAGTTCAAGGATTTCAAGTTATGATTTATTTTCCATTGGTTCTCACTTTTCTTATCGCCCTTTGTTTACAAAATATCTTTTCATCTGATCCCTTATTCGCCCATTGTTACGAAATGAATTCGCTAACACCAACTTCTGGACAAAAATTCACTTGTTTGTAATATGTCCGACCTAAGAAACTTAGTTCATGGTTTTCTAGATAGGATTTAATTTCTATCGATTCTCATTTATCCAACCTGGTTCTTTATGAAATATCTTAATTATATTATTATTTAATCAACAAAATATCATGATATTATCTTTGAAAAACCCACAACCCTTTTCACACTCAAATTTCGGTTTCTCTTCCCTTTATTATTATTATTATTATTATTTATTTATCTAAATTAGCTAGAAGCTTAATTAGAGCCTTAATCCCATGATTTAGCAATCTTTTAGGATCTAGGGTTTTCATGTTCTTAATCTCACCAATTTTTCTTAATCTTTTCTAATTGATTAGCAAGCACACTTTATGCTAATATTAGCCATAAACACTTAATTAAAAGATTTTCCATAATCTACCTTAAATATTCTCTTGTTCGGGCTTAAACAATTAGCCATTAATTACTTAACTAATCACTTTCTAATTGTTGATAATTTTCTTAATTAGGATTAATCATTATCTCACAACTATTTTACTTGATATTGGTATTTTATGCTCCATGTAAAATATTAAAAATCATAGGGCAATTTATGCTCCCCAAAATTATATTTAATTTTGCCTCATTATTTTTCAAGGGAAATAATCCCAAAAATTCCTAAAATTAGAGACAAAATACTTTCTAATTTTCAATAAATATTTTATTGCCTCTTTGGGATTTATCATAATATTTTCGGGCATTTCATGGCCCATAATTGTATTTAGGGATTTTGACACTTTAATCCCTCTAATTTCATTAGAAATTTCCTAGACAATAGAATAAGTATCCTACAAGGTTTTAAAACCACATATTCACCTATTTCCAAATAGGTATTATTTGCTAAAATATAGTATTCCAGATAGATAATTATCCGAGTATTACAAAATGGACCAAAAAAATGCAATGCCAATTTTTTGAAATTTCCTGAGCTCTAGCGAATGCTGCCCATAAGGTAGCAACTTTACCCAAACCAAATCACCGATAGTAAACTCTGTTTCAGTGTGTGACTGATCAGCATATCGTTTCATGCGTATCTGTGCTTTCTGCATGTTAAATTTCAAAGTCTGGAGCACTTCGTCTCGTTCACTCAACTGCTTGTGAACATCAAATGGCATGTCTTCCACTGAAGAATGATACAGTAATGGCGGTGGATCCCGACCATAGACGACTTTAAACGGGACCATTCCAATGGAGGTTTGAAACGAAGTATTGTACCAATACTTGGCCCACGGTAAGAATTTCAACCATTGTCTAGGATTATCATACACAAAGCACCGGAGATATAACTCCAAGCATTTATTGAGAGCTTCCGTTTGGCCGTCTGACTGGGGATGATACACAGATGAAAAATAGAGTGTTGAGCCTTGAAACTTCATTAGGTGGCGCCAAAATGCACTAGTAAATGTTTTGTCTCGATCTGAGACAATTGCATGTGGAATGCCATGAAGCTTAACAATATATTAGACAAAAACTTCAGCAACCTTCTAACTCGTGAAAGTAGTTGGTAATGGCACAAAGTGTCCATACTTAGACAAACGATCGATAACCACAAAGATAACCGTATTGCCTTGGCTGGAGGTAAACCCGTTATGAAGTCCATGGAGATATCCTCCCAAATCCTCTCGGGTATTGGAAGTGGCTCAAGTAATCCCGCTGGATGTAACTGTGAGACTTTTGCTTGTTGGCATATGACACACTGCTGAACATATTGACGTTCATCTGCTCGCATACATGGCCAATAAAATAGGTGAGCAACACGATAGAACGTTCGTATGAAGCCAGCATGACCACCTATTTTAGAAGCATGAAATTCATCCAGAATTTGGTGAATGAGCTCGGTATCATATGAGGGAATGACTAATCAATTTCTCCAATATAAATCTTGGTGCTTGATATGACACTCGCTGTGAAGGGAACCATCGCCAATAATCCTTTCCTGCAAACTTCAAATTAACACTGAGGAGCGGACCTTGTCATATACTCTATCCATAAAAGACGATTGTAATGCTGAGAGAGCCCTGTAAGACACTCAGGACAGAGCATCAGCAGCTTGGTTGTGCCGTCCAGGCTTATATTCGATGGTAAAACGATATCCTAATAATTTGGGCAAACAAGCCTCTTGCTCTGGTGTTTGTATGACTTGTTCCCCGAGATGTTTCAAACTGGAATGATCAGTTCGAACAATGAAGTAATGGCTGAAGAGGTAATGACAGAATTTGGCAACGGCTTCCGTAATAGCAAATAATTCTCTCACATAAACTGACTGTGCCTGCATCCTTGGTGATAGCTTCTTTGAGAAAAAAGCGATTGGATGCCCATCTTGACTGAGTATTGCTCCTACCCAACTCCAGAAGCATCGGTTTCCAAAATAAATGGTTTGGAGAAATCTGGCAAAGTTAATACAGGTACATTCATAATTGCTATTTTGAGAGCATCAAATGCCTGCTGTGCTTGTTCTGACCACGCGAAGGCATCCTTGGCAAGTAACTTGGTCAAGGGACCGGCAATCTGAGCATATTGGCGGATGAATCTTCGGTAGTAACCACTGAGACCCAAAAATCCCTTTAGTTGGGTTATATTATTCAGGCTAGGCCAATTCTTAATCGATTCAACCTTTGACTCGTCCATTTTGACCCCTCTGGCAGATACTACATGGCCTAAATACTCAATTCGTGTTTGTCCAAATGCGCATTTAGTCATCTTTGCAAATAACCGTTGATGAGCCAATGTATGCAATACTATCCTGACATGCTCTAAATGATCCTCCCAGGTGCCACTGTAAATTAAGATATCATCGAAGAAAATTAACACGAACCTGTGAAGAAAAGGCCGGAAAATGGTGTTCATCAACGATTGAAAGGTTGCCGGAGCATTCGTTAGACCAAATGGCATAACCAGCCATTCGTACAATCCTTGGTGTATTCTAAAAGCTGTCTTCTCCCTATCTTGTTCCTTCATCAAGATTTGATGATAACCCGAACGTAAGTCAAGTTTTGAATAGAAAACAGAGCCATTCAGTTCATTGAGGAGTTCATCGACAGTTGGCATTGGAAAAGTGTCCTTCACTATGATGGCATTCAAGGCTCTGTAGTCAACACAGAAACACCACGTACCGTCTTTCTTCCTAACTAATATGACAGGAGCAGAGAAGGGACTGTTGCTCTGTTTTATCAAACCTTCGTAGAGTAACTCGTCAACTATTCTTTCAATCTCAAATTTTTGACTTACGGGGTAGCGATAGGGTCTGACTTTGATAGGAACAGAATTAGGTAGTAATTCAATCATATGTTCATGCCCTCGTTGTGGTGGTAGTCCATGAGGAGACTCAAAAACCGAGTCAAATTCCCGTAAAACTTGAAGCAAATCCTATGGAACCACGTCTATTTCTCCACCATTTTGGAATTTAGTGGAGTTCAGGAGAAACAACTCTGTCCAAGCATCCGTATGCTGCAACCTCAGGAGGTGATGATAATGCGCCTGTGTCATTGCATTTTCTCCGAATCCCTTCAACGTGACCCATTGACCGTCAGTTAAGAATTTTATGGTTGAAGTACTGTGATCTGCCACATGCGGTCCTAACGTTGCTAACCAACCTGCACCAATAAGCAATGTCTACGGTCGCCACTGGTAATACTAGCATAGATAATAACAGAGTATAGCCACATATTTGCACAGGTATATTTCTTACCACCTGATTTGTACGCATCGTTTGTCCTGTTCCTCCCAATATGCGCACTTCTTTGGTATATTCAACTTGTAAATTCAGATGTTGTACAATGCGAGGATGAACGAAATTATCTAAACTCCCTCCATCTAAGAGAATCTGTACTTCAGTGCCTTGAATCGTGCCAGAGAATCGAATTGTAGCGCACCTTGAGTACCTTTAGCCTAAGTTGCACGGACACGGCAAATTCTGAAAAATGAACGAGTCCGACACGCGTTTTTGCTCGACACGCGTTTTTGCTCCAAATTCGCGAATTAAGCTGGAATGTCATTTTTGTAAATAAATCCAAAGTTCAAGCCATTTTTTGTAACACCAATTTTCTGCCCTATTCAGTTCTCGGTCGAGCAGAGCACCAATTTTCCCAAAATCTTTCTCTCCTTCTGTTCAACTGGGTAAAATTGACGGCGACGCTCTGCTCTCAAATCGGACTGAATCAAAGCAACTTGAATCGACGCAATTTTCCATCTCTCCCAAATCGTGCGTGAGTGTCTGACTGTTACTCTGTTTTCCACCGTTCTCCCAAACCAAAGCAACTGGAATCGACGACGACGACGCCACACTTAAAGACAGTGAGTGTTTCTTCTTCCTCAGTCTTTGCGCGCGTTCTTATTGTCTGTGTTCTACTGCTGTTCTTCGCTTGTCTCTGTTTGCGTGTGTTTGCTGCCGAATGTGATCGTGTTTGTTTTTAATATATATGAATGTGACTGTGTGATATTGTGATTCACTGATTTGTGTCCGTGCGAAATGTGTCTGTGGAGTGTGGAGTACTGTGATTGTGTTTCAATGTTTCACTCTCTGAGGCACTGAGGCTCTCTAACTGTTTGCTATTCAGTATTCACAAATCTGAAATCATGACTATCGACTCCCCTCCCCTGTATTTCGCTGTCATTTTCTGGTTTCGATTAAATCATTCTAATATATAGACTCTTTATATTAAAAATATTATTTAATACTAAGACGTGTCGGAACGTGTCGAAATTTTAGTATTTTTGAAGTAACGTGTCGACATCACGTATCGGCAACGTGTCGAAAACGCCGTGTCAGTGTCGGTGCAACTTAGCCTTTAGCAGCTGGCAAGGATAGATGGTGTAATGTGCCATCGATCTGTGTTTCGTCTATGTCTAGTTCGATAGGTTCCTCTGATTCATCATCTTCTATCATCATCATTAATTGCTTCTTAGCACACCGATGAGTTGGAGAAATTTTCTCATCGCATGTGTAACATAGTCCTTTCTCTCGCCGGATCTGCATTTCCGCCGACGTCATGCGTTTGAGAGGTAGTCGTGTAGGTGTAGGTAGTAATGGCGGCAGGTTTGTTTTTCTTCCGCCGCTAACCATCGTTGAGGACCCACTAGCACTTTCGTAACAGACACAGGTCCTTTACTTACCGAGCTGGTATTATTGAAATAACTGAGTCCTGGGACCTTAGTCGTTTTTCCCCACTCTGCTGCTTCTGCAAACAATTTAGCTAACGTCATTGCTTGTAGAACAGTGTTTGGTTTTTGCACTAAAATATCGCGCCGCAAGTTCGGTTTCAGTCCTCCTATATAACAGTCGAGCATCGCTGATTCAGTCACATCTATCGTTCGGTTTGTCAAGGCCATAAACTGACTGTTATACGTTTCGAGTTTGTCTTGTTGGACAAGCTTGAACAGTTGTGATCGAGCGCAATCAAATTGCGATGGCCCGTATTGTTCTTCAACAGCTTGCATCAGAGCATTCCAATCAGGCAGGCGACCATTTTTCTCTAACATTTGAAACCAAGACAGAACATCACCATCCAAATGAACCGATGCAATGACCACACGCTGTGCCTCTGGAACTTTAAAATACTTGAAATACTCTTCTGCTTTGAATATCCATTGCAATGAACTCAGTAGTCTTCCATGAACTCAGTGGTCTTCTTCTGCTCTTTCTGTTTGGAGTTCCTTTAGTCTCGTGTTTTCAGTCACGTATTCTCTCAATGAAAGCACCTTATGTTATGTGTTCAAATGAATAATAAGAAGAAGGTAAAACTTCTATTACTCAACGGAATCAGAATCGTGTTCAATCGTGGATATTCTGATACAGACCATACATGAGCATATTGGTGAGAAAGAAATAATAGAATGAGCAGTAACGAGTGAAAGGAAGAGAGAGAAAAGATCTCATAAAGAGAAGAAGATTTCCCAATACAATTCACACCCTCTCCCATAACTTTTGTCCTTTTATAAGCTCTAATCCCCAATTTCTGAAGTTTCCACATCTTTCTCTTAATCCGTTTGCTCCTCCTTATGGGCTTCTCGTCATTTTCTGTTATTGGGTCATTCGTTGCCAAGCCCATTCCTTCTGCGTGCATGACAGAACACCAACTAAATTGTTAGGATAAAATGGTCTAAATGAGTCAAATACGATCCTCCTTCAAGCCTTGTATATTTTAACCAATAAGAAGAGGACATGAATACGAATAAATTGCCACATATTAAGGAGCCAAAATCAGGCCATGTTTCAGCCAAGATAGGAAGAGGAAGGATAATTATGAGACAAGCTACCATGAGTCATACAAGTAAGGGTAATTTTGGGCAATTACCAAGAGGGATTCTTAGTAAATTTTCATCAATTATAAATTACTTCTTATCCCTGTTGTCATGTTAAGTTTTGCCCAAAGCTCCCAAGAAAACACCAAGAATAGAGCCAAGCTAAAACCATAGGAAGAAGGAAGGAAACACTAAGCAACCAAGGTGAGTTATTAGGATTTAGGTTCCCATTTTTCTTCTTCAATTCTTATGAAAGCTCCATATATTGAAATGTCAATGTGTATGGTATTTTTTTAAGGAAGGCTGAAAGCTAGGGAAGGGTTAAGAAGGAGGAAAAAGTTCAACAATGCAAAGCCAACTTAAGTAAGTGATTCATATAGCATCTTGCACTTGTTTAAGTTAATGGTTGATCTTGGATTAATTTATTCATGTTTCTTGTAATTTGAAGATTATAATTTTGAAAAGGAGGTTCTGCCGAAAGACTTAAATATGGATTAAAAGGTGTATTAAGCCTAAAAATTGGAGCTAGAAGGCAAATAGGAGCATAAAATCATAAAATTGGTCAAATGGAATTTGGAGATTTTTGTGATATAATTTCGGTCAAATCCAAAATATAGGAAAATAGTAGGATTTCGTCCATTTTAATACTTGCAAAGTGTTTAAAATTAAAAGTTGTGTGGGGTAAAGGTTAAAAAGAAATTTTTGAAGCATTAGAGCTAAATCTCAAGAAATTTCAAAATCTACTGAAATGAGTTTCTAGCATGGCAGATGATTTGTGAAGCAATTTTGATAAAGTAAATGGTGTTCAATATCTATGAAATTCTACAGTCTTAACTTATACATCTCAAGCTTTAATTTGATAGGTATTTTGTAATGTTTTGAGGTGTATACAAAGAGATGAATTTTTGAAGTTCACACATGAATTTGGAACTTTAATCTGGACAAAGATAAGATTTAGGTTAAACTGGACCCGTATGCATTTAACTAGCCACCTATGGTATTTTTGTTTGAAAACAGACTTATCAAAGGTCTTGTAGCCATTGGAATCACCCTAATTGAAAACTTGTATAATTAGTTATGAATTGTTCAAGTTGCTACAAATTTCTGGACAGTTTTGGAAAAATCCGAAAATGAAAGCCTTAAAGGTCAAGATTAATTATTTGGTGTTTTTGCAATTAATAAAGAACTTCTAGCCATAAATTGGGCCAAAAGATAATCAATTCAAGTGTTATTTGAATTATGGAGAATCTGGATAAGTGATGAATACTATTTATAATTATAGGAAGAGCCGTCATCGGGAGTTTTTTTAAAAAGAAATTTGAGAGGGATCATCAGTCTAAAAATCTGTCAGGTAGTAACTCTAATCTCACGTACTCTGTATATCTCTGTATGCATGTTTGAACCATGATTCTAATCCGTGTCTAAGACACGTTTGTTTTGCATTCCGTCGTGTTGGGTTCAAGGCCCAATCGTTATTTTTCCTAGCTTTGGAATCGGGACCTGCTATGTCATGCGTTTTGCAGTCTACTTTGTTTGTGATGCTATGTTGTATTATGTGACTGCGCGACTGAATGCTGTGTTGTTTATTTTTATGATTGTGGTTGACTATCATACATTGTATATACATTGTGCATGAGATTAACTTGTTACTTGGGGATTCAACTTGAATCCCAAACCTTCCCAAAAGCTCAGGAAGAGGCCATAATAGAGAACAGGGGCTCTCAGGGCAAGTCGGTGGACACAGAGCATAGCTGAGGGATGATAGGTGGTGAACTCAGAAAAATTATTTATATCATTTTTGCTTGGATGACTGTAACATTAATTATCCTAAAGAGTTGTTTCTAGTATATAGCTAGAGTAGTTTTATTATTATTATCAGTATTCAATCGTCCAAACCGATTTATATATTATGTTAAGCTGTTTAATTTGATGAATGACATTTACCAGAGGGGGTGTGACATTTGCCACATAACTAAATCAAGCCGCTTAAGAGGAATACTCTATATGATATTTATAATGCTATGGTGAATCAATAGACGAGAAAAAAATAATGAATAGACAAAGGAAAAGAACAAGAAGCGGTTCCATTGAAGCTTGAAAAATCAAAGTCTTAAACAAAAAATGGTGACGGAGGAATGGGACTACAGAGTCCTTGGGGTAATGGAGAAATGAAAAGAAGAAGCCGCAATAGTTGGAGAGGAAGAGAACTGACCATGGTTTTCTTTTCAATTTTAACTCCATAGGGGCATTTTTGCCTTTTAATAACCTTCAAAAATTACTAATTAGGTCTCTGGGCCTAATTAAGAATTTATTAAAAGTGTAAGCCTAATTTTGCATTTTAATATTTCAGTTGGATTTAATTGGGATTCTCCCTATTTCTTTTAAATATTCTTATTTCATTTAAATATTTATTTTTAATATAATGTATAACATTTAAATATTTATAATATTTAATATATTTTATTAAATATTAATTTTATTGTATTTATATTTTGATTACTTATTTATCTTATTATATTATATAAATAATGATAATATAATAATAATTATAAATTATAAATTTTATTGAGGGATTATCAACAGAATTGTTCCACATTATTTTTTGTGACAAATTAGCGATAGAAAAAATTCTGTCGATAATTTCTTTGAAATTGTATTTTTCGACAGTATTAACTGACGGAATTTCTGGCAATAATTACCTATGGAAAAAATTCTATTGGTAATTTCATGTTTTTTTGGTAGTGTTAGTTTCCTTCCTCTATGAAGAAGCTATGGGAATATAGAAACACCAAAAAGAAGTACCATCAGCCTTTTTTAGGCTAACCAAGAGAAGAAGAATTAGGCAAAATGCATATTAATTCAATTTTCATGTAGCACAAGTTTCATGACTTGATGATAGTCTAATAACAAAAGTGTAGAATTAGACCTACGCGTACTAACTTAAAGATTTTGAGAAGTTAAACCATCTTTAGAATAACCTTTCATTTGCTAATTGCAAAATCTAGAATGTAAAAACCCTAGGTAATCACACTGGGCCTGACACTCCTAATCAGTAGCTACTCCTACGATTGCATTCATAGCTATTGCTTAGAAATATTATTCAAAAACCACTTGATGTGAGAAACAAATTAAATTGATGCAAAGGTTTCCTCTAATATGAATCCACAATCACGACACTCAAATTAACCCAAATAAACCACACAAACGAGTAATCACATAGCAAGTATAATCTCATTGAATTAATAGAAAATAAATAACAGAAAAATCTTCCAATCAAAATAATTCCAATCCAAACACAATATAATTAATCTTAGTTCAACAATATGGAGTCCAAAGAACTCACAACAAAATCCTACTAAAATTACCTTAGAACATAGCTAGGAATTACAATAACAATAGTAGATTCATAAAGGAACAAAGTAAAACTCTACATTGAAGCTCTTGAATTGAAGCCAAATCCCCAATCCTCATGAGTGGAAAGCTTAGCCACACATTGGTGATTATCCATGGAATTTGAGCTCACTGGAAAATCAAACACTTGACTGGAACTCACTGACCGATGGAAAGAAAAGAAGGTCTGAAGGCTCCCTGCGATTATGAGCTCTGGTTTTATGCTTTTGTTCACGGCGCCTTTTGGTTGTGTCGAGCTCCTCTGTATACCACAGTAAAAGCTTCCTCCGGTGATAGCTCTTTGGTTCTCCATCCTTGTTCAACAAAGAGGCATCAAAGAATAGAGGAAGAGTTGACGGAGGTGCGGTGGTAGTCTTCTTCTCTCACAATCAACCCTCCACTCTCTCATTCCATTTGAAAAAGAAGCAAGTCCGTGGAACAATTCCTGGTTCAGGGTCAGGCTGATGACGGAAGTGATGGTGGTTGAGGGAAAGTCGCCAACAATGGTGAAGGGAATACCGCCGAACATATACCAAGGAGGAATGGTGATGAAAGCGAAGGTGAAGATGATGCTCTGGTTAGTTGTACTGCGGTGCAACTCCCTCTGAAGGTTGAGTGTGTATCGGCGAAGAAGGAGAAAATCTGAATTTTGACCTGGGACTAAATTGAAAAGATTCACAAGTTTGAGGAGGGACTAACTTTAAAATATGCAAAATGTTTGTTGGGCAGAACTGTCATTTTTAAACAAACTTGGTCTTCTTTTGTTATTTTCCCTCATCCCTTTTCTTCATTGATTTGCAATTTTCAAATATTATGGAGCCCTTTACTGTAAGTTTTTCCAGTCTTCAAAAATATTAATTCCTACCCCAATGGTCATTTTCCAAAATCTCCAATTTTCTTCTTAAAACACCTAAAATGCAAGATTAAGCACAAAGTAGTATTAAAAGTGCAAGAAGTCATTTGTATGAATAATTAAAAATCGTAACCATTTTACTCTAATTATACCTAATTCAATACAAATGTTCATAACCCAAATTAGTGCTTAATCATGCAATAATGGGCCTGTTTGGGTTGGCGGTAGGAGTGGTAGCTTAAAAGCTATTTAACTTTAAAAAAAGCTCGGTAGAGTTAATGATTTGTGTTTGGATTGATAGTGGTAGAAGTGGCGGGGCCCACGTCAAAAAGCGAGAGCATTTTGGAAAAAGTCAGTGATTCGGAGCTATTTTCCTAACGGCTTTTTGAGCGTTAGGAGCTTTAAGTCCAAGAACTTAACAGCCGAACCCAAACACACCATGTTGAGCTTTTTCTCCAAAGCTCATTAACTCTACCGCAAACGCTCCTAACGCTCTCCTAACGCTCAATCCAAACAGGCCCAATGTCATAGGCAATGGACTAAAAATCCCAAATTAATTATGAAAAAACCTATAAAAATATGGTTCAATCAACGACACACTAAAGTGACTTTCAAAGTGGAATGATTTTAACTAGGAAAATTTCATTCTACTCCCAAAAAAGCGGAATGAAATTAAAACTGAGTTTGCATGAATGCCCTTCATTTATTATCTCATGTACTCTAATTCTATTTTGGGAAAATTATAATAAAGGATCTAAGAAAAATCATATTTATTAAGAATGACCATAAAAATGGTAATTACTTTGAAAGACCAAAAATTAAAACATTAAAATAAAAAGATTAAATTGCCCTTGGTTCTACAATTTTTGCATAAAGGTAAGAAATCCAAAAAAAAAAAAAAAAAAAAAAAAAAAAAAAACGTTTTACTTTTACGGCTCAAGTCTTCGTGCTTGCCATCTATTACCCCAGGTCTTGAAAAGAGATAAATTCATTAAAAATTCATAGAACACAAGGGGAGGAGGCCTGGGAGATCTTTGTCAATGGAATAACCTATGGTTCCTCCACGGAGAGATAAAAAATTACCAATAGAGACTCTAACTTACATATTCCAGTTCGATTTGATCTATGTTTATCATTTTCAATCAATCACTTCATATTCTAATTTAATTATAATATGAGTAAGGGCAATTTAGCCTTTCTATTTTAATGTTTTAATTTTTGGTCCTTCAAATTAATTACCATTTTTATGGTCCTTTCTAATAAATATTATTTTTCTTAGGTCATTTATTATAATTTTCCCTTCTATTTGCTACTTTCCATCAACAAATAAATTACTCACCCTCTCTTAGTAACCAAATGATTTAGTATAAGAAGAAAGCCTCTCTTTGTAGGTGCAATCCAATAATACTTAGAAATTGTATTACTAGTTATGATCTCATATATACTTGAGAAACACTATGAAGTGTATAAAAATCATTTTACAATATATCTTCATCAATGTAATTAACTAAACATACTAATTGACAATCAAGATCAGTGATGCAACATTTTTACAACGCCAATATTTTTTATTTTATTTTTGGCGCGCTTATTTGAATCTGAAACCAATGAATACACAAAAACCATATAAAGCAAATTAAAAAAAAAAAAAAAAAAAAAAAAATCACTTGCTTAATTCTTGTTACTTTCCAACGGGAATGGAGGGATGCTTTGCTCATGCCTAAATAAATTGCTTGGATCAACCTTAGACTTCACCATTGCCAACCTTATAAAGTTATCCTTAAAGTATTTGAATCCCCAAGCGCTTGACCTCAAGAAGCTTGTCCCGTTGAATTGGTTCATCCCCAAGTCAAGGTGTAAAACCCTAAGTTCTCACTTATGATAAATATCATATTTTGGTAGAATTGCCTATTTTGAGATAGGAGAGTATGTAGTCTCTAAATCTTGAGATAAGTTTATCTTATGTTCTAGGCAATTTTTCCCTAGATTTAGAGTAGCCAATAGGGTAATAAATTATATTTGGCATCATAAAATACCATACATGAAATAAATACTATATTTAAATTATGATTCATATGGAGATGAAAATACTTAGACAAATTTAGAGAAAACAATGTCCATTAAATTAACAACTAAACCTTCACTAAATTAAGTAAATTGTCCTAGGTTTCACAATTAGTTAAAGAGCCTTAAATACCCATTCTCATAATTTATTAAGAGATTAAATCTTCTAACACCTTATAATCTATAAATAGCTCATGTTTAGTTTATAAAAGGCCATAAAGAATTATCAAAACATTTAAACCAATTAAGGGGCAATTACCAACAATTAATGAGCAATTAAAATTACACTAATGGGATATTTAGTTAATTCTCTACAATTAATACTAATTGTTATCAACCAAAGATATGTTAAGCTAATTAAAAACCAAGAACCAATGAGAAGTTAAGATTAGCACTAAATGAATTATTAGCACTCATCAATTACTCTAAGAAACCACTAATACAACAACCAAGAGATAATTAAGCTTATGATTAAGATGATTAATCAAATATTAATCAAGAGTTGAAAAGTCAACAATTTCAAACTATGATCTAAAGGCCAAGGTTTGATCTCATAAAGTTAATCTAAGGGCTTGAATAATTAAGAAGCTTAATCCATGTGAAATTAGAAGAGCCAATGGGAGGAATTTCGGTTTTGGCTAAGAAAAGAGAGAGAAAAGAGTTGCTGAAAATTCAAGTTGTCCACTTGCATGTATAGGATAAGGTGGTGAGATGAAATATCAAGAGGAAATATCCAACCTTTAGCCAATGAGGTGTTTACACATAGGATAATTAGGATAATCAAGAGGATTAATTCAAGAGTTAATCAAAGGGAAATCTATACAAAATAAATTGTATCTTGAAATCTACTAATCATAAATCAAAGATACAAAGTGGTTATGAACAAGCAAAATTCAAGCTACAAGATGATGGTAACCAAAGCTATTTTCTTCACTTTTAAAAGTTTGCCAATGGAGAAAGATAGTGATCTTGGTCTCTAATTAAAGCTAAAAATCCCAAGAGTTCAAAACCAAAAAGAAAATTTGAATCCAACTTCATTAAGACACTCAAATGAATTTTTATCTAGTGGTTATCAACTCAAAAATTGAAGAGGCAACTTGAGTGAGCACATGGGGTAAGGTACTATTGGATAGAATGGAAGAGGATGAGGAGAGAGAGTGGGGGATCAGATTTGAGAACATGAAGGGCTAGGATTGGTGCTCTAATTTAACCTAAATCCAAGGGTTAGGAATGAAGGAGAAGGAGTTCCATTTAATTACCAAGTTGCCATAGAGTTTTCCTATAAATAGGGGCCTTTGCTCTCCATAATTCTCACACCAAAACTCACCCAAAGTAGCTGAGTTTAGAGAAGCAAGAAGGAGGAGCAAAGTTCTTGGTAAGTTTTCTAGTTCTAGCTTGAAGTTCTTTTGGTTTTAGTTCTTAAATTCTTAGATAGAGATAGCTTAGATCTTAAATATGCTAGGATGAGTTTATATAGATGTTTTTATAGTTAAAATTGCCTTTATCTCGAAAAATTGATGAAGTAGAGGTTATGGCAAAATTTCTGGGAGAGATCATGAAAGAATAACGAAGTTACGCGAAATTTCATCGGTTTCGGGAATTCTGAAGTCAGCCATGAAAACGCCAGGATTTCATGTTGAAATGACGATCCCAAAATTCTGATAAAATTCATGGTTAAATTAGACATATAGGGCTTTTTAAATATGTCAAGAACATGTCAAAATGATTTTTGTACAGAGAGTTAAAATTCCTCAAAGTTGGGCTACGAAATTCTGGAAAAATTCTGGGCAGAGGTTCAAAACTTTAAGACTGGGAATGATCCGTGTGATCTGGGCAGAAGTGGTTATTTTTAAATGAAACTAGACATCCTAAGGATTCCAAGGAATTTTACGGATCCTCATTTCGATTTTTGTAGAATTAATTATGATTTTTCAAAGTTAGACAAAATGCTGCCCAGATTTATACCAGCGTTGTTGTACGAATTTTGAGGGAATAAAGTGAAAAATAAAAATTGTAAGGGCAAAATGGTCATTAGGGGCCAAAATATCTCTTAGGATATTACTTACAAATTAATAAATACGGTATTACCATTATAGGATCAACGCGATCACAGTTCGGACGTCAAGCGTGCCGACAAACGCCGACGAAGGTACGGACGCGTCTTTGTAACACTAACTCTGATGTTTATTGTATACCTATATGTGATGAGATGTGTTTTTTGAACTGAAATTCTGTTTTCAAAAGTTAGTGCTTGTGCACATACAGTTATACGGGTTATAGTCATGATAACGCCGTTTGAGTTTTCCTAGCGCGAGGACACGGCCAGGTACATCGTGGCACTTTGGTGAATAGTGCGATCGTAATAACAATCATATGCAGGTGTATATGGTGTGTTATTACTTGGTATATGTGAATTTTACTGTTGTATCATGAATATCTGTCATACATGGTTGTACTTGAACATGAGGTTAACCGTTACCCGAGGTTCAAATGTGGATTGAACCTCGGCTCTTACCATAGCCGGTTCGGAGTGAACAGGAGCGGATACAAGGGTAAGCGGCGAGCTTAGGACGGACTGGTCGGACCCCTTTTGAAATGTACTTTGAACTTAGAACCATTTGAACTATTGTACCGCTGTTAGTAGCAAAACATACAGTTGATGTTATCAGATACATATCTTTTTAGAAATACTATTTTTACTTCCTAGGTGCTCTACTCGATCATGATACCGTTTTAAAAAAAAAAAAAAAAAAAAATCGCTTCCGAAATTGGGATGTGACACAAGGTCTCTATAATTCACATATGCTTCTCTTGGAAAGCGTGAAGCATAAGGAGTCATGAAGTCATAGAATCTCCTAACCCAATTCATATGCTTTTTCATGCTCTTTTCTCCATCATCCCACCTAGCTATATACTGCGACTTGAATAGTACTCCTTTTCTATGAGGATATGGAAGTGTGGATTCTGAGATTCTATTCATCATTCCTCCATATGGGACCCACACCATAATGGGCGCATCATCTTGCATAAACCTTTTCCATATGGAATTCAAAGCATTTTCAGGAATCACTTGCCTCATGTAGTCTACCTTGTTCTTCATATACACCTTATCGGATATGGTACGTTGAATGAGAATTTCTGGGGATGTGGTGTTTGGAAAACCATAAATGTAAGGCACAGATTTGATCCAAGTTGTTTCCAAACAATCCTTTTTAGTCAGTCCTAACTCTGGAAACTTTTCCCCCATCAATTGGAGAAGGCTATCGGCCGTACCGAGGAAACGAGCAACATAAGAGGTTTGCACAGTTTTTTTGCCTTGTTGGGTACTAGAGTTTACCACCCGCATTTGAACCATAATGAAGAGATCCTCATCAATGTTTGGTGCGACTTGCTGCCATTTATACAGAATCTTGTTCGCATCTTGTTCTAAGGTTCTGCTTATAGTAAAAACCGTCACCATAGGTGGAACCTGAACAAGCTTGATTTGCCACGACAAAATAATCCCAAAGCTTCCTCCTCCTCCTCCTCTAATTGCCCAAAATAAGTCCTCTCCCATGGCTTCTCTGTCAAGAATCTTGCCGTTAGCATCCATAATTCGCGCATCGATGACGTTGTCAGCGGCAAGTCCATACTTTCTGTGTAGAGAGCCATATCCACCTCCTGTAATGTGACCACCAACACCTACGCTTGGGCAAACGCCTGCAGGGAACGCATGGACTGGACTTTTCTCAGAAATTCTGTAATAAACTTCTCCAAGTGTGGCACCAGCTTCAATCCAAGCTGTGTTATGTGCTATATCAACTTCGATGGCACGAAGCTTGGCGAGATCTACGATCATGAATGGCTTCTCAATGAGAGAAACAAAAGAAAGCCCTTCGTAGTCATGACCTCCACTACGTACCCTCATGTGAATTTTGAGTTTCTTTGCACAGATGACAGCAGCCTGAACATGAGAATACTCTAATGGGGTGAAGATGAATTCGGGTTTCGTCATTGAAGGCAGCAAGTACCTTAGGTTTTGAGCTGTGGATTCAAGCACTGAAGTGAAAGAAGCATTATTGTTGGGAGTGAAAAAAGTGGTGGAAAATGGGATTGGATTTTGAGAATTCGCCTCAAGGCATTGGGTGAAGAGTTCTGGAGTTGAGATTGAGGAAGTTGTTGAAACCGAAAGTAACGCAAACGCATAAGTGAGCAGTAATAGCGACCTTGGAGAACCCATGATTTTAGTATTTCACGTACTCGTTGTTCTTTTTCTGTGCATAAAGCAGCATGCTATGTCCGCATATATACAGAAATTTTGAACCAGATAACAGTGGTGATATACGTGTAATTGAGCTATGACTAAGTCATCTTTAAGACATTCATTTTGTGGACGCGTAATTTCGTCGACATTATAGACCAGGACTTCCATTCTGATTGATTTGGTCTTCCAAACTGGTATTTCCCAGCCAAAAAAAATATTTTTCAGTTTTTAATTCTTTCTTTTCAATATTATAGCCTAAGATTCTATTCTCATTTATTTCAACAATAACGTACAGCCATACCTAAAACGCATTGTTCCTTATGGGATATAAAGGCCCATTGACCAAATATGTTAAAAGTCAATGAATTTGACTTGTATGATTTTTCTGTTTATTTTACCAAAATCTTTCTTCCTGATATAAAACCGTTGACCAAAACAAATGATTGACATAACCCCTTTTCAACATTTGTTTATATTATGGAATTATCTGTGTGAACAAAATATATTTTATATGGCTCAAATTCTAATCATTTCCCCTTAAATAAAATTATTGTCGATGCTTACACCGTTTACACTAATCTATGTCATACTTACCATTACTTCCGTATGTGTTTCTCGCAATATTATATAATACTACTTTCTTCTTCCGTGTTTACTCATTACTATCTGTTTATTATGCCGGAGATAGTACATGTTAACAATAATTTTTCTTAAATAATTCTTATTTCGTTGTGTCAACTTGTCACGTAGGTTCTAGAAACAAAACTTCAATCCTTTCGTTTGAGTTAATTGGTCTTCTAGGTTATGTGTTGTCACAGGCTGAAGAAGTCTTGGTAAACGAATTTGTCTATTTACTATTAAAAAAAGTGTGGTTTATAATTTGTAGTAGCAGATTTAGTTTTTATACCGTCAATGAAGTCTTTAAATTCTATTTAGTATAAAATATGCACATATCAAAACCACAAAAGAATATGACAATTATTAATTCATCTCACTTTTGACATGTCATTTTTTAATTATAACAATAGAAACAACAGTCAGTGTTCTTGATTCTCTTTCTCACGATTTGATATTTAGATGTCTTCCATCTGCCAATGGATATGTGGCGTCTTATTAGTTTAACGTTTTCATGAGTCGCACATTATATATTTGAAACTGACATGTCTTCCACCTTGCTGCCGATTTTTTTTTTTTTTTTTTTTTTTTTTTTATTTAGAAATTTGGTGTTTTGATGGAAAGAGACGTTGTCATACAATGATGAAATTATGGAAGATTTAGGGAAAATGGAGCTACATGAGAGAATTCGAATGACATGGCAAGATGAGTTAACAAAAGTTTCAACTTTTCGCAATTTTCACCGTAAACTATTACTAAGCGCAATTTCCATCCAGCTGCGTTTAAATTGGTTCAATGTTTGTCCTTTATAACAGATTCAAATGTTTGACCATCAGGTAGCTAGCAATTAATTTCTTGTACTAAACACTTTTCTGGTGAAATCTCCAAATATTTCATACTCCTTTCTTTCATTCGGTCTTTAATATAAGACATATTAATTTAATTTAATTTAATTTAAAAAGCTAATTAATATCACTTATGTTTTCTAAAACATCTTAATCATCTTCCTTAGTCCCCTCATTTCCTCTCTATCTTGATTATTATTGAAAGAGCATCAATATGAGTAAATTAGAAAAAGATTGACAAACATAAAAAAAATATGTTTATATGTAGAACTAAGATCAACTCTCAAAATATGTCCTATATTAAAGACCGGGGGAGTATTAAATAGGACATTGGTATCTTTTAAGATTTTTGGAATTTAAATTTTGTTATTGAGACACTGCTCAGCTTTTTTTTTTTTCCCTCCCCTTTTTCGGTCAAAGAGACTCTTCTCAGCTTGAATCGGAATTAATAAGGTAATATTGGACAACAAATCCTATCCGGTTGATGAAAAAATTAAGCAAAAACAAAAAAACAGACAAAATGTTGAAATTTAAAATGAACTTTTAACTGAAAAAGAAAATTTATTGAAAATATGATTAGGTTGAAAAACGCAGAGTTTCAGTTGAAGAAGTTGTGAAAGCCGATGAGGTTTTCTGTACTGGAACTGCTGTTGAAATCTCTCTCGTTAAGAGCATAACCTACCAAGATAATATGTTTCATAACAGTCATTTCTCATTTAATCACCATATATATAATATTAAAAACAATAACAATAACAAGAAGATAAGCCAAAAAATATAAAGGTTATTAATAATGTTAATTATACTTACATGCAGGGTTGAATTTAAAACTGGAAAAGGAACAACATCAATGAACGAAGCTGTTTGACACGACTGGAGCATCCAATTAGGTGATCTTGAAGACAAGTATGACTGGACACTTTAAATTAATTGAGTTTCTCTTATTATATTTAATAATCTTTTATGGTTTAGGAAAAATCAACAGTTTGTGCCATGCCTCCTTATAGTTATGGTCGATATATCATATCAATATGTGAAAAAAGAAAAACTCAGCGGATATGTGTATGTATCTGTGTATTGTGTGAGTACTATTTATTGATCCTTTCCGCTTGTTTGTATTTTTGTTTTAGTATCTATAATTTCAAAACATGGTTTTTGGTCCCTTAAATTTATTCCATCTAAAATGTTAGTACATTTATTTTCACAAGGTCATAGACTAAGAGTTAACAATGTTAGGTTTGATGTTACACCCCTATCCACCTCATCCACCTCGCTCCTTTCGGTTGGCGGGTTAGTGATAGGGTAAAACTTTATAGCCTAAAAACTCCGCAAGTGCACAGGCCGTATCAAGTAATAAAGAGTAAGTAAGATATCGTTCTCACGAAGACTTAGTACCCACAACTTCAGTTAAGTATTAATTTTACACTTTTGTTTAAGTTGAGCAAACCAAATTAAATTTAATTAAGAGAAAACTAAAATCAAAATAAACTAACTACCAGAAATATTAAATGAGCAACACAGAGTCACTAATCCCTTATTTTCTTCATAAACCTTGATTTTACTAATTTAATTAGCCTTAGTATCAATTCTGTTAATCTTGAGTATAAATAGCTATAAGTGCCTGTCGGTCCACTTACAACCCTCTCTTGAGTATAACTTGTTATGTCTAACATAGTTACTCAAGAGGCAACAAAGATCGAACACACTCTTCAACAATTATATGGGGCCATTAGGTATATGTCTATCCTAATTGTAAATTAAATCGTAATCTAATCCCATATTACTTAATCTCAGAGCCTAATTAAAATCCCCTTCGTCAAGGCAAATCCTAATGCTCAAATTCATATTCAATGATGGCCAATCACTAAATTGATAAACCTAAACAAGATTAAATAACCAAAATTAATATTAATTATAACTAAACAATGAAAATCTAATCTAATCTACTTATAATTTCATAGCTCCTCTAGGTTGCAAAGAAAATTAGCCACACATAGCTAGATTAAAATCCATAATAAAAGGATAGAAATTTAGATTTAAAGAATAAAGAGAGATGAAAGAAAGCTTCTCTATCACCTCCACAGTCTTCTCGTCTTTCCGTGGAGATGATAAAGATAACCAAAGCGCCTCTCTTACTCTGCCGCCGAAATTCTTCCTCTCGTTCGGTTCGGTGCGTGGTGTGCGTCCTTCTTCCCTTCGTGCGTCTTTTAATAATGTATTTTGCGGTTGGGCTCGATATCTTTTTTTTTTCACTAGATATGATAGATCATATATAACAACAATATCCAATTCTTTCCAGCTCACATTTTTTTCCTCTCATGTAGGTCCCGCCACGTAATTGTTAGATGATATATAATCATATCCTTTTGTTTTGCTTTTGCTCCTTGTACGTGATCTGCTTCCTTATTTACGTGTGGTCCCCACGTCACTTCTAACATAATATAACAATATAATATATTATATTATATTCTTTTCAATTTAATTTGTTACCTTTCTTAGATCACATAATATCTCCTACAATAAAATAGGATATTTATAGATTTTACTGTTATAATATTCTTTTATCCTATATTTAATTAAAAGATGGAGAAGTATATAAAAGATAATTAAATAGGTATAAAATATTAATAATCCAACTCATTATACCATGAAATATATACCTATTTAATTATAAAATATATACTTATCGTTTAGAGATTCCTTTTACTTATTACTTTTCCTCTGTTAATTAGTCCTTTTAATATACATCAGAGTGTGCGCAACAGAGCATATTATCGGTTTGGACAAATACGATATACTGGTAAAAGTATGAAAAACCAAAAGTAAATAGTTCTCGTAGGGCTAAGGGTATAGTCATCCAAAATAAAATACTGAGTAGTAAATAAATTGATGCTACCAAAATTTAACTAAGCACCGCAAGTGTACGGGTCATGAAAATAGTGAGTGGTAAATCAAGGTCATCCCACGAGACTCGAATCAAACTAGTGATTAGGTATTAAATTTCCTTTTTTCATTTAAGTTGAGCAAATCGAAATTGTTTCCAATAATAATAAAAAGAATTTTAATAAAAACAAGAACTTTCAAAAGAGAGAATTCAAATATCAAGGAGGACAACTTAGAGATACTAATCCCTTGCTTGTTTCTTAGATTTTATTCCCACTAAATTAATTCTAACTTAACTTCATCGGTTAATCTAGAGTAATAATGTTTATAAGTGCCTGTCGGTCCACTTATACACCTACCTTAAATAATTATGTAATGTCTCACACAATTAATTAAGATGCAATTTAAATCGGGCTCACTCTAATTTGATTATGTGGAGCTTCTAGGTATATGTCTATCCTAGACGCAAATTAGATTAAAATCTAATTCCACACTATTTAATCCAAGGTCAATTTAAGATTCCCTTCGTCAAGTTTAATCCTAAACTCCCAAAACATGTTTAATGGTGGCCAATCACTAAACAATAAATAATAAAAATAAGATTAAATAAACTGAATCAACATTAAGCAAAATTAATTAGTGGGAACAATTCCTAAAATCCAAACAAGTTCATAATACTCTAAGTTGCAAAGGGAAAAGTTAGCCACACATGACTTCAAACATCATCACAGCAAGATTAAAACTCAGGTCCAACAACATACTAGAATAGAATAAGCAATTAAACCAGAGTTACTTGAAATGACAAGACCCAAAAATAAAGAATAAGCATAGCCTCTTCATTCTGGTTCAATCTTGTAGGTTCTTTGAGAAGACAATGATGATGATGGAACAACCCAACAGCAGCACCTCTCCTTCTTGTTGCAGATTAAACAAGAGAAGAATGATCAGATGAAAAACACCACCGTTGCTCTCTGTTTGTTACCTAGCGAGAATGACGATGAAGCTCCAAACCGCCACCAATTGCGAGTTTCCAATTGCGAGTTTCCAATTGCGAGTTGTAGCTTCACCGTACGGTGTAAAAAATGCCTCGCCCCCAACTCGCGATGATTCCAAGATATAGCCGCCTCTCTTCTTTTGTTCTCCAGTGAAATTCTCCTCTTCAGCGAAGAATCATTTTTTCCGATGAACGTGCCTCCCTTCTTTTAATTGCCGCCTCCCTCTCCTTAGATTAGGTCTTCCCTTTTTTCTCCTTTTCTAAACGGTGTCGTCCTCCTTTTTTCTTTTGTCATTCAAGTCCAAATTTGCCACTTAACTTTCAGCTTTTAGGTTTGATTTTCTATTTTTAATTCGTAGGCCCAAATTGAATTGCAATGCCAAATGGTCCAGAGCCTTTAATTATCGTTTCATCTCTCCTGGTCAAAGTGAAACAAAACAAAAAAAAAAACAAAAAAGAAATTATATGACAATAATACTTAAAACCTTAACACACCTAAATATTTCTATTTAATTAAAATTAAGATATTTACAATAAAATCCCCTAAGTAATGTACCACATCGATATCTTATCCAAATATCTAATAAATCCCTTTAATTTAGTATTAATGACTTCCCAAATATGTCAAAATATACCTCAAATCTACTAAAAATGGGAAGTCATCACACCCCCACACTTGGATCAAATCTTGTCCTCAAGATTTTGAATTCTAAAACAACCAAATTCAATAAACCCATGGAAGCAAGATTTTTAAAAGCAAGCACTAGAAAATTGAAATCAATTCGAACTTTCAAGAAACAAACTTTTTCATAAATCTTTTCCACATTCCAAAAATGCAAGTAGCAAGGTAATTAATTTGGCAAAGATAAATCACAATAGAATGTCCCTCACAAGTCAAGTGTTTACACTCATTTCTCAATATATTCTAGGGCTTGTGTTTCACTCAATTCCACCTATTGCAACTTATCTACCATAAGCTTGTTTATCATCTCAATCTCCACTTTATACTATCCACTTGCACACTCAAATCAAAAGGACTTTTTCAAGGTTTTAATGATCAAGGTAGGATAATGAAATGAAAGCGATCAAATGGTATGAGAGAATACTTTAATTAGTGCTAAGAAATTTAATGAAATTCATGATAAAGAATGAAGGAATACCCACCAAGAGAAAACAAACTCATTAACACTATATATAAACAACCTTTATTCTTTTGACCTCAACAATCTTTTTCTTTTCTTTCTTGGAGCTCCATTTTTTTTTTTTTTTTTTTTTTTTATAAATATATTCATTTGTTTCTATCTTTCTTTCTTTCTTTTTTTTTTTTTTTTTTTTTTTTTTCACTATCTACACATACTCTTATAGTGTTTACTTTCTACTCCTTCACTCTTTTAAATTGGTTCACTTAGCACTTACTAAAGTAACACAAATGAATAGGGAGAAAAAGATATAAAACTTGCATATCTCAAACAAATGGCTATTTATTCTATGCAAATTTCTTCTTTTTTTTTTTTAAATAAATAAAGGCTCAAATGGGGTAAACAAATGATTTTCATGTGATAAGGATGGACATTTGGCCGAACTAGCTATGAAGTGAATGCCTAGATCATCTTTGTGCATGCAAAAGGATTTCAAATTTCAAAAGAGATTCAAGACAAGTTCTAGAGATGAAATCACAATAGGTGTACTCCCTCTTGAAAGAAATGAAATTAGACTCAATTTCCTCACGGTTCTTTGACATCCTAAAGTAAAGTACCAAAACCAAATCTTTACCTCTTTATTAACATTCCAAGAACATAGAATCAATTTCTAATCAAATTCACTCCTTTTCATGTTCGATAAACCCGGTTGTGACAATGCTCACAAATAAAATTTCAAACTTCCATAAGATTTTTTTTTTTTTTTTTTCAAGAAAACCCGAGGACAAGGAAAGTCATGTAAAGTCCAGGATCCTTCACCCCCACACTTAAATGTCACATTGTCCTCAATGTGAACAAGTAACAAAAAGTATTGGAAGTGAAGAACAACCATCTATAAGTGTAAGGGTAACACCAATTTTAGAGATTTCAAATTCGGACCAATTAAATAGCTCAAGTGCTAACAATCATTCAATAATCATCACAATCATCACATGCACATCCGACTAAGACCAGCACTCATTCCCAAGCAATAGTTCATCAACAATCAAATAGAACAAATCAAAGAAAGGTAGAAGGAAACTCCCCTATTTGTCCTTGACTTGCACTCTCAATCCTTGCTACCAAAGTGGAACACCTCATCAGGAGCTTTCACAGTCCTACAAAATCAAACAAAGCATCCAATTACTCCTTGGGTTGCCTCCCAAGAAGCGCTTGGTTTATAGTCTTCAGCCTGACTAAACCAGTAACCTAAGTAGGTGATGACAAGTGGTGAACCATTTTTTGCCGGTTCACTTCACCACCATGGTAATGCTTCAATCTTTGCCCATTCACTTTGAAGCAATCTCCAGTTCTTTCATCTTTAACTTCAATTGCACCTTTTGATGACACCGAAACTACCCTGAAAGGACCAGACCACCTTGACTTAAGCTTCCCAGGAAATAATTGAAGTCTTGAGTTGAAGAGAAGCACCAACTGCCCTGGCTCGAAAGAGCGCTTCAAGATATGACTGTCGTGCCATTTCTTTGTTCTTTCTTTATATAGTCGTGCACTATCATATGCTTGAAGTCTGAATTCTTCTAACTCATTCAGTTGAAACAGCCTTTTAGCTACTGCTTGATGGTGGTCCATATTTAGCTTCTTGATTGCCCACCATGCTTTATATTCCAATTCAAGTGGTAAATGACAAGCTTTTCCGAAAACCAAACGGTATGGTGACATGCCAATTGGAGTACGGAAAGCTGTCCTGTAAGCCCATAAAGCATCATCAAGCTTGTCAGACCAATCTTTTCTAGTTGGACCCACAGTCTTCTCAAGAATCCTTTTAATTTCCCTGTTAGTCAACTCACACAAACCATTAGTTTGTGGATGGTATGCAAGTGACATCCGGTGGTGCACTTTATATTTTTCCAAGACAGCCTTGAAATTCTTGTTGTTGAAGTGAGTCCCTTCATCAGTAATGATTGCTCTGGGAGTGCCAAATCTTGTCAAGATATACTTCTTCAAGAATCGAATCACTGTGTTGGCATCATTAGCTTGGCAAGCCATAGCTTCAGCCCATTTACTCACATATTCCACAACAACAAGGATGTACTTGTTTCCTCTTGAAGATGGGAAGGGACCCATGAAATCCATCCCCCAAACATCAAACAACTCCACCTCAAGGATCCCATTGAGGCATTTCATGTCTCTTAGAAATATTACCTGTTCTTTGACATCTATCACACTTGGTAACAAATTGGTGAGCATCTTTAAACAAAGCAGGCCAATAAAAACCAGATTCAAGAACCTTTGATGCGGTTCTTTGCCCCCATAATGTCCCCCATATGCGGATGCATGACATGCATTCAAAATTTCCTCTTGTTCTACCTCGGGCACATTTTCTAATAATCAAATCAGCACATCTCTTAAAAAGAAATGGTTCTTCCCAAATATAGTATGCAACATCATGCAAAAACTTCTTTCTTTGATAGAAACTCAAATCGAGGTAATACTTCACACACAAGATAGTTCACAATATCAGCATACCATGGCAAACCACAACTACTTACAACAAACAATTGCTCATCGGAAAACATTCATTCACCAACAAATCATTCACATGATCGAAGGGTTCACAATTCTAGACAAATGATCAGAACTTGATTTTTAATTCCTTTCCTATCAACTATATGCACATCAAATTCTTGTAGCAACAAGACCCATCTAATCGATCTAGGTTTAGACTCTTTCTTCCTTAACAAATATTTAATGGCATGATCGGTGTGAACTATAACCTTAGCACCCATCAAATATACCCTAAACTTTTCAAAGGCAAACACTATAGCAAGCATTTCTTTTTCGGTGGTAGAATAGTTTACCCGAGCCGCTATTAGGGTCCCGCCGCATAGTAGATAGGATGAAAGATCTTCACACGCCTCTGTCCCAAAGACAGCTCCCACAAAGATAGTCACTTGCATCACACATTACTTCAAAAGGAAGTGACCAATCGGAGCTATAATGATAGGAGCTGAAGTCAATCTTCTCTTCAGTTCTTCAAAAGCCTTCATACACTCCTCATTAAATTGAAAAGGAGTGTCTTTCTCCAGTAACTGTGAAAGAGGCTTTGAAATCTTGGAAAAATCTTTAATGAATCGACGATAGAAACCAAAGATGGCCCAAGAAGCTTCTTACAGCTTTGACATTAGAAGGAGGAGGAAGGCTGTTCAATCACGAAAATCTTGGCTCACAACCTCTAAACCATTTTTAGAAACTTTATGACCCAAAACTATGCCTTCAATCACCATGCAATGACACTTCTCCCAATTGAGCACTAAGTTTGTCTCCTTAAATCGCTTCAACAACTTTTCTAGATTGATCAAGCACTCTTTAAATGATTCTCCAAATACCAAGAAATCATCCATGAACACTTTCATTATCTCTTCAATCATATCGAGAATATGCTCATCATACATTTTTGGAAAGTGGCAGGAGCATTGCATAAACCAAATGGCATTCTTCTAAAGGCAAAAGTGCCATAAGGACAGGTAAATGTTGTCTTCTCTTGATCTTCGGGAGAAACCACAATCTGATTATACCCTGAATACCCATCCAAGAAACAAAAGAATTCTTTACCAGCCAATCGGTCCAACATCTGGTCAATAAAAGGAAGTGGGAAATGATCTTTCCTTGTAGCATCATTCAACTTCCTGTAATCCATGCAAATACGCCAACCAGTAACTATGCGAGTAGGGATAATCTCATCTTTCTCATTAGTAATCACTGTCATACCCCCTTTTTTAGGAACACATTGCACTGGGCTGACCCATGAGCTATCAGAAATGGGGTAAATGATCCCAGCATCTAACCATTTGATAATTTCCTTCTTGACCACTTCTTTCATCATAGGATTTAATCTTCTCTGATTCTGGATAGATTTCTTGTGATCATCTTCCAAGAGTATCTTGTGCATTACAAGTGATGGGCTTATACCTTTTATGTCTGCAATTGTCCAACCTAAGGCACCCTTGTGGCTCTTGAGAACTTTCAACAACCGTTCTTTTTGATCTTCAGATAAGGAAGAAGAGATGATAATAGGTAGTGTCTCAGATTCACCCAAGTATGCATATTCAAGATGTGATGGTAAGGGTTTAAGCTCTAGAATTGGTGCTTGTTCAATGGAAGGCTTCAAAGAAGTAGTTTGCCTTGATTCCATCTCTAACAACTCAAACTGCTGTGGTGATTTCCTGTAATAAGGAGAGGCTTCAAGTAACTTCTTACATTCAACTATATGCTCTTCTTCAATTTCATCAGTCCCAAGTAAAACAGATGCTAACGGTTCTTTTATAGAAAATGACTCTAAAGTCTCTTGAATCATCTCATCAAACATGTCAACCCTGAAGCAATCCGTAACATCCCTAGGATACTTCAATGCCTTGTTCATGTTGAATATAACTTCTTCATCATTCACCCTCAACTTGATCTCTCCCTTTTCAACATCAATCAGTGTTCGAGCTGTAGCAAGGAAAGGTCTTCCCACAATGAGCGGTAGATCTCTATCTTCATCACAATCTAAGACAATAAAGTCAGCAGGGAAAATAAACTTGTCAACTTTAACCAAAACATCTTCAATGATCCCCTTTGGAAAAGCTAAACTTCGATCGCTAGTCAAGTGTTACGAAAGTTGGTTGAGCTTCACCAAGTTGCAATTTTCTGAACACAGATAGTGGCATCAAATTGACACTTGATCCTAGATCACATAATGCTCTTCCCTGAAACTTTTCTCCAATTATGCAAGGTATAGAAAAACTGCCGGATCTTTCTGTTTAAGGGGTAGCTTGTTGAGAAGAATAGCACTACACTCTTGATTAAGGCTACGGTTTCATAGTCACCGAACCTCCTCTTCTTACTCAACATCTCCTTTAGAAACTTCACGTATTGAGGCATCTCGCTCTAACGCTTCAAGGATAGGGATGTTAATGTGTAGTTGTTTGAAAATCCCCAAAAACTTCTTATATTGCTCCTCTAAAGCTTTCTTCTGAAATCTTTGAGGGAATGGTAAAGGAGGTACCCATTTAAGATTCTCCTGGTTTGCCCTCTTTTTCACTTCACCCTCTTTAGACTCAATCTCAACTTTCTCTTCATTGACTTTTCCATTCACCTTCTGTAAAACCTCTTCATCATCCTCTATAGTGATTGTAGGATTGGTTTGATCAGTAGAAGCGGAAGGTTTCTTCTTTGATTGAGGAATTTCAGGTAATTCCTTTCCACTTCTCAATGTAAGAGCCTTGCATTCCTCTTTCACATCTCTACGAGGATTAGGCACAGTATTACTTGGCAATTCTCTCTGTTGTAAAACATTCACAGCAGATGCAAGTTGTCCCATTTGTACCCCAAGATTTTTGATAGATGAATTTACTTCTGCAATAGATGAATCTACTCTTGCATTAGTAGCACTTGCTCCCGAGCATTCTTTAATTGAAAACTTGCGAGCCGAGATATCACGCCTCTAGATCAGATTTAGGTTCTTGGGTAGGAATAGCTTCCTTTTCAAATTGATAAAACCCAGGAGGTTGCACTTGCTTTGTACTAGAGGTTGATGCTTCATTAAGAGTTGCACCATATTTCCAAGAGAGGTTAGGATTCTTACGCCACCCGAATTGTAGGTATTTGAGTATGGATTGTTCGGTTATTGCCTCGATAGTTTCCTCGCATAGTTGACGTGCTCCAAATGTTGAGATATGAGGCATTGTCCATTATCATGGCCATTTCCACAATAATCACAAGAAGCATGAATAGCATTGACTCCCATCTGTCTACCATTAGATCGGTTTACTTGAGTTTCTAAGTGATCAAACCTCTTGTTGATTGTATTCAACATTGCCATCAACTGTGAAGAAGGTTCCTCACTAATTTTATCAACTCGATTTCACCGGCCTTCTTTCATTGTTGTTCTGTATAAAGTCGTTGATAAGTCATCCAAGCATTTCCGAGACATGATTCACCTAGGTTGCTTTGTAATTCCCCCATTAGTGACATTTAATTCGATTTAGATTCGAAGTCAACCGAGTACTCAAGATTTGAAGTAAGACCCACTTCTCTAGATTATGACCAGGACTCGCCTAACAAGCAACTTGAACCTCTCCCGGGCTTCATACGAGATGTTCCCCAAATTGTTGACAAATTAGTAAGAGCCGCTCTTGCATCCACCATCTTGTTATGTGGGAAAAATCGTGATCCGAACTGTTCTTCCAATGTCTCCCAAGAGGTTATACTGCCCTCTTTTAAATTGTTGAGCCATTCTTTGGCTTTCCCTTGTAGAGAGTAAGGAAAAAGCCGAAGACGGATCACATCATTAGGAACGCCATTCCGCTTGAATGAGTTGCAAACATCAAGGAATTGTATCGATGCCGATTTGGATCTTCTCAATCGTTTCTGAATCGACCACCGTAGTTCAAGCATCTTAAGCATAGTCTGCTTGATTTCAAAATTGTTGGCTTGAAAATCAGGCACTCTGATTCCTGACTGATAGCCCCGAGATTGTCTTCCCAGAAAATCATTGATACACAAATTATCATTCTCATCCTCAGCCATCTCTTCAGTTTCAGTATGTATTACTTCCTCCTCTTGGATCTGAGGTGTTGTAGCTTCCAAAAGCTCTTGGATACTCCTTGTTTTCTGTGGTGTTTTAGTAGCTTTTGCTCTACGGGTCATATATCAATGTACCTGCAAAACCAAACAAATCTCAAAGTATCAAACTAACACCACAAGCTAAAAAGAAAAAAATAAACAAATAAAAAAAAAGTAATTATATGACAATAATACTTAAAACCTTAACACACCTAAATATTTCTATTTAATTAAAATTAAGATATTTACAATAAAATCCCCTAAGTAATGTACCACATCGATATCTTATCCAAATATCTAATAAATCCCTTTAATTTAGTATTAATGACTTCCCAAATATGTCAAAATATACCTCAAATCTACTAAAAATGGGAAGTCATCATAAATATATACAGTCATCCCAAAATAAATATATAGAGTGTTATAGGGTACTCCCTATTCCTTCAATTCTCCGCCATATACCCTTACCTTTTTCGCCTTCCTAAACAGCTTAATGTCTTTCACTTGTCTCTAAAGAGTGGTCTAGAGTTCAAGGATGAACCCCAGAGTAATTGTAAGACTCAATATAGTATGTATACCGTGTATGTATGCAGACTACAACTAGGAAACACAATCACAATCATATATGGATTCAATATCACAATCACAATCATACATCACAATATACCATCGAGCTGCCTTACCAAGGCAAGCCCCGGAATCATCATAGCCATCAAGCTACATGAACCAAGCCAGCCCTAGAATCCATATAGTCGTCGAGCCCCTAACAAGGCAAGCCCTGGAAAATCCTCAGCGCTAGAACAACAAGTAGTCGGGCCTCAAACCCAACCACCTTGAATGCATCTCAGGCTCAGTAGCAACCTAAGGACACACAGTCCATTAGACCCTACAGTCCTACATATTCCTCAATCATAGCACACAAACATACAAGAGTAACATAAAGTACATGAGTAAACAGTTACTTCTTGACAGCTGTTCAATGTCTAACAAAATTTCCCGTGCTTGTAAAGTCTCTCCGGTCACGTGTTAGCCCTAAATAAAGCAAGTACATCTCTTTTAAATCACCTCTATAAATTTTCTTTTCAAAACCGTGAATTTCGTCCTATACTCGGAATTTCAAAAATTGTGCACCAACTTCAATTATTTTTAATTAATTATACAAAAAATTTTTTGATGCAAAATCAGTGTCCATCAAACCGTTAAGATGTCTAATTTATGATTAAAAAAAAACTTTCAAAGACAAAAGGTGTTCATATCTCATGTGGTGCTGAAACTTGGTTTTCTGGTCAAAGAAGAATTTTAGTCATTTGGGTTATTTTCACAAAATTAATTTCTCCTAGTTGAAAACTCGAAAAATTACAAAATAATACATCAAAATAATTCCCCAGATGTCTACTTTAAGCATGTAAAATTTTATGTCCATTGGATTTCATTTACTATTTTAAAACCCTTCTTTAATCTTGACTGCCCAAAATTCCAACAAATTTGATAAGTTTTTATTTCTTTGAAAGTTAGGGTTTTTGGGTTCGCATATCATGACCTTAACCTATTTTCATGTAAAATTGTGTTTTAAACACATTGTAACCCTTAAAAACATCAAAATCATATCACAACTTCATGCTCAAACCAGCCAAATGAAAATCCCAAACTTTAGGTCATAAGAGCTAGTTTCGAGCTTACCTTGATCTTGAGCTTTAACCGGTGTTTCGCTACTTCTTCCAGTGTATAAACTTGGCTGGACCTTCCCTAGCACTCCTTGAAATCACCTCTTGCAGCCAATAAATGGGGGAGGTGTGTCCTTAAATAATGGTTCTAGGTGCATCGAATTACCCAATTCATGATATTGTCCGTTGGTTAAAAGGGTATATTAGGGTTTCTTTACTTAATTCCAAAGAAATTCAAGATTCTTCTAGAAGGTACATGTGGCGCCATTTCTACCCCTAAAATCAGATTTTCTTATAAAACTCCATGTGTCCTGATGAGGGGCTTTTTGTCTTTAGCCTTGGGTCCACAATCAAAAATAAACCAAGGATTGCGTATAGCAAACCTAGGATCGTTCTCTCTCTCGAGGAGCCTTTTATTGAGTCCTAAGTAATCTAAATGACATGTAAATGCAATTAAAACAAGGGAGAAAATTGGTTTTGGATTTTCAATTGATAAACTAAAATAAGATTGCAATTAAATTAAATGCTAAATTAATTGTTTTCGGTATTTTTATAAAATAGGTGAATGAGAGAATTAAATGAAATCGATTGAAAATATGGAAGATGACGCTCTTGGTGATGAATGAATGACTATCCTTGCTCAAAAAGATTATGGGAGTTAAAATTCATCAAGTCTTTAAGAAAAAACCCCAAGATACCACTTGAGTCCAATATTCTCAATTAATAATAGCTCCTACAAACATAGCTAACCACTACCTCTTGAGAAATTGTTAAAAACCACTTGATGTGCAATTAAAATTGAAATAATACAACATGAGTCTTCTTAAAATTGAGTACATAACAGTCCCTCAAAGGGCACAAATCAACTACATTAACTAGACAATAACACGCTAGTTAATATAATCTCATTGCAACCACAAGAAATTAAAACATGTATAATCTTCACATTGCAAAATCCAATATCAAACACAATTATCAAACTAACAGAGACAATAAACATTAATCTCAGTTCCAGAATTTATGCACAATAATTCCTAAAACTAGACAATCTAAATGTATAAATCTAGACTAATAGAGTGAACAATTAACTCCCCTTTGAAGCTTTGGAACTCAAGTCAATCTCCACCACCAAGAGAAAAAGGAGCTCAGCCACACATGATTTTAAATTCTTCTCCAACCAGCTTTAATCCAACATCCATGAAACAATGAATAGAGTAAAGATTTAATGATGAAGAAGATAGAGTGTTGGTGACAATGGGATTACAAACAGAGGAGACTAGGAATGTGGTGGTGGCCTGTGATGGTGAGATTGGGAGTGAAAGTAGATAAATGGTGAAGGTCGAAGGTGGTCTGACGGTGGAGGTGAATCTGAGCTGGCGGTGGCTGAAACTGAAAGTGGGTCGGAGATGAAGGTGAAGGTGTGAAGTCCAGATGGTGACGGTGGTGGTCGGAATTGGCGGAGAAGGAAGGTGGCTGCTGGAAGTGGTGGCTGGAGGATGGTCGCCGGCGGCCAAGGTGAGGAAGATGAGAACCGCCGGCGCCAAAGGGAGAGGAAAGACGGAGTCATTAATGTGTGTGTTCTCCTTCTTTATGTGTCTTTTTGTGCAATTAATAATCTCAGGTTTTCCCTCAGCTCAGTCGGGTTTCTCTGTGCTCCACGGGTCTGCAATATTAATTGAATGAAGATGAAACCTAATTGAAATAGTCAAAACGTTGTGTTTAGTGCAGAGGGACCTAATGAACTTTTTAAAAAGTTTTGCAGAGGGACTAAATTGCAACTTGTAAAACTTGAATTAATGCTTTTATTAAATGTGTCGGCCTCCCCTTTCTTTCAGCTCACGTGTTGGCAAAAAGAAGAAAAACCTAGCTCAAAACGCATAGCTTCAACTCGGGGACCTAAGTGAAAATTATAAAAGTCTTTTAGAGGGACTAAACTGAAACTTTTAAAACTTGAGCTTAAATTTCCATTTTCAAATTTAGTCCAATTTCTTCAAGTACCTGCAATTTAAACCAATTAATCTAACATTTAATATTCTCATAAAAATCAATAATTAAGAGTAATTACATTTTTTTGACAATTTTACCCTTTTTAGCCCTAATTTAACATATTTACTCTTAATCTCAATTTATCATAAGAAAAACATTTTAAGCCTAATAGCTACGAGAAAATGCATTAAAAATCCCAATTTAATTATCAAAAATCATGTAAAAATATGGTTCAATCATGTCCTAATTGCACCTTTTATCCAAGCACCCTTTTACCCAGTGGTCCAAAGCACGTTCCTTGGATTTTTGCATGTTTCTTACTTTTAAATTTCTAGAAATTCTAGATTTTTTCCAGGGTCTAATGTGGCACATTCATGGCCATGGAAATCTGATTTTTTTTTTGTGCTTTTACTTGAACTACCCAAGTCACCCTTTTCTCCAATAGTCCTTGGTGTGCATCGGTTAATAGCTTGTTTCTTCTTTACTTTTTCTTATTTCCTCAAAAACGCAAAAGGAATCCTCATCTATCTAGGAAAATGTCATATGCATATTATTTTAACACATTTTTCTCAGCTAATTGCCTCATACCTTAGAACATAGCTAAATGGCATTTTTACCAACCAATTATCACCGTATAAGTGTTTTGTGCCCTTCTGCACTGTCACTTTAATCTCTATGGCCCGTGTATGATATATTTATTTGAAAATTAAATGAGATATGATATCTCTATTTGTTTTAGATATTTAATTCATCAAATAAATTAAATACAAAATAAATACTATATAAAAATATTATAATCTGCATTACATAATATTATTATATTATTTTCGAATTTAATATACGCGAACGTAACAGGTCGTCGGAGAATCACTGACATTCGATCATTATCGATTATGTCCGATGATTCCGACCCCAACATCCTCAGCGTGATCGTCCACCGTTCTGAACAATTCGAACCGTACGAAACGCCGCGGCACCATACTAGAGATCCGACCAAAACCCTAACACGAACTTACGATACAAAGCATAAGGATTCGATTTTTATATATATCGCACATATATATAATCACAGAAAAAGCCTAATTTAAACGCACGTTGAGTTGGCTCTGATACCACTAAGGCCTTACATTCCTGCAAGATGGCTGAAGGTGCATCAGTTAAGATGAAAGGATACATTGATCACCTTGAGAGGTTCGGATTTCCCATGAGTCCGAAGTTAGCTACAGATATGATCTTGAACTCACTCCCGGATAGTTATGACTAGTTTGTCATGAACTATAATATGAATAACATGGAGAAATCAATTTCTGAACTGCATGGGATGCTCAAAACAGCTAAGCAGAGCATTAAGAAGAAGCCTTGCACTGTTTTGATGGTTGAAAAAGGAAAGGATATGAAAAAGAAAGGCAAGGGCAAAAGATGGGGTAAAGGCTTAGTTAGTAAGACCAAAGAGTCAAACAGGCCCGAATCTAGGCCTGCAGCCAAGAAGGCAAAGCCTCCGAAGGATGGGATTTGCTATTTTGCAATGAACCGGGTCATTGGAAAAGGAATTGCAAACTCTATCAAGAAGGTGTGAAAAAGGACAAGAAGGATAGCGGGGCTATCGCTTTGGGTATCTATGTCATAGATATTCATTTTTCTACTTCCTCTACATGGGTATTAGATACTGCATGTGGATCTCACATTTGTACAAATGTGCAGAGTCTCAAGGAAAGTAGAAGATTGAAGAAGGGCGAAGTTGACCTACGAGTTGGAAACCAAGCAAGAGTTGCTGCTTTAGCCGTAGGCACTTATGAACTAGTTCTGCCCAGTAGGCTTTTGTTATTGTTGAACAATTGCTTTTATGTTCCTGCTTTGAGTAGTAACATTATTTCGCTTTCTTATTTGGATAAGGAAGGTTATACTTCCATTACTAGGAACCGTAAATGTTCAATTTATCATAATGATATTTTTTATGCTCATGGAGATTTGCATGCTGGTCACTTAATTTAGAACATCCTAGTAATGGACGAATCTATGACATAACTACTAAAAGGTTCAAGTCAAATGATTTGGATCCTACCTACCTTTGGCATTGTCGTCTAGGCCATATAAATGAGAAACGCATTTTGAAACTCCATCAAGATGGATTTCTGAATTCATTTGATTTTGAATCATTTGATACATGTGAGTCTTGTTTATTGGGAAAGATGACAAAGGCTCCTTTTACTGGACATAGTGAGAGGGCCACCGATTTATTGGGCCTCATACATACTGATGTATGTGGACCAATGAATACATCTGCCAGAGGAGGTCATTTGTACTTCATTACATTTATAGACGATTTTAGTAGATATGTGTATATCTATCTAATGAAACATAAGTCTGAATCTTTTGAAATGTTCAAAATATTCCAAAATGAAGTGCAAAACCAACTTGGCAAAACAATTAAGGCACTTCGATCTAATCAAGGTGGTGAATATTTGAGCCAAGAGTTCATTAACCATCTTAGGAGTTGTGAGATCATCTCACAACTTACTCCTCCAGGAACACCTCAATGGAATGGTGTTTCTGAACGAAGGAATCGAACTCTATTAGATATGGTTCGATCTATGATGAGTCAAAGAGATCTTCCACCTTCCTTTTGGGGCCATGCCCTAGAAATAGCTGTGTTCACACTAAATCGTGTTCCGTCAAAGGCAGTTGAAAAGACACCATATGAGATATGGACTGGGAAGAAACCCAATTTGTCATTTCTTAAAATTTGGGGATGTGAGGTTTATGTTAAACAACAAGTCTCTGATAAATTATCATCCAAATCCTCAAAATGCCTTTTTGTGGGGTATCCTAAGGAAACTAAAGGATACTATGTCTACAATCCCACCGATCACAAAGTGTTTGTTATTCGGCATGGTATCTTTTTGGAAAAAGAGTTTATCTCTAAAAGAACCAGTGGGAGTAAGGTGAACCTCGAAGAAGTTCGAGAGTCACAGGACAATGTAGAACAACAGATGGAAACCAGAGAAGACTCACAACAAGTTGTTGAGGCTACTCAAGTAACACAAGGCCCACAAAGGTCCGATAGATCACAGCTACAACCTCAGGATATGGATTTCTGATTACTAGAAGTCGTGATGTTTTGCTCATTGAACAGAATGAGCCAACTACCTATCGAGAGGCCATGGTGGGACCAAACTCTGAAAGATGGCTTGATGCCATAAAGTCTGAAATGCAATCCATGTATGACAATAGGGTATGGACCTTAGTCGATCCACTTGAAGGTGTAAAAACCATTGGGTGCAAGTGGGTTTTCAAAGAGAAAACTGACATAGATGGCAAAGTAAATGTCTTCAAGGCACGGCTGGTTGCAAAAGGATTCACTCAAACTCATGGTGTGGACTATGATGAAACCTTTTCCCCGGTTGCAATGGCCAAATCAATCAGAATCCTTCTTGCCATTGCATCATATTATGACTATGAGATATGGCAGATGGACGTCAAAACAACATTCCTTAACGAAAAGCTGCTTGAGGATGTGTACATGACACAACCTGAGGGTATTGTGCATCCAGAGGACTCTGGTAAAGTTTGTAAGCTTCAAAGATTCATTTATGGATTGAAGCAAGCATCTCGAAGCTGGAATCATCGTTTTGATGAAGTAGTCAAAGAGTTTGGATTCATTCAAAACATAGATGAACCTTGTGTTTACAAGAAAGTTAGTGGGAGCACAGTTGTATTTCTAGTGCTTTATGTTGATGACATCCTACTCATTGGGAATGACATTCCTACCTTGTAGAGTGTCAAGTCTTGGTTAGGAAAGTCTTTCTCAATGAAAGATTTAGGCGAAGCCACTTACATCCTTGGGATTAGATCTATAGAGATAGATCTAAGAGGCTGATAGGCCTAAGTCAGAGCACATACATAGACAAGATACTGCATAGGCTCAATATGCAGGATTCTAAAAGGGGTAACATGTCCATGTCTCATGGCATTCATCTTAGTAACTATCTATGTCCTAGGACACAAGATCAAAGAGACCACATGAATAAGATTCCATATGCCTCTGCCATTGGATCTATCATGTATGCCATGTTGTATACTCGACCGAATGTGTCATTTGCCTTGAGTATGACCAACGAGATATCAACAAGATCCCGGTGAGGGTCATGAATCTATTGTCAAAGAATATCCTTAAGTACTTAAGAAGGACTAAGGACTTATTCTTGGTATATGGTGGCTTGGAGGATGAGCTCTGTGTGACTGGTTACACAGATGCAAGTTTCCAAACTGACCAAGATGATTCAAGATCGCAATCAGGATATATATTCCTGTTGAATGGTGGTGCGGTGAGCTAGAAGAGCTCTAAGCATAGCACTGTAGCTGATTCTGCAATGGAAGCTGAGTATATAGCAGCATCAGATGCAGCTAAGGAGGTTGTTTGGATCAGAAAGTTCATTTCTAAACTTGGGGTGGTTCCTACCATCTCAAATCCAATAGACTTGTTCTGTGATAATAGTGGTGCTATTGCGCAGACCAAGGAGCCTAGGTCACATCAAAGGACCAAGCACATACTGAGGCGATTTCATCTTATCAGAGAAATCAATGATAGAGGTGATATAAAAGTATGCAAAGTACCAGGAAAAGAAAATGTAGCAGATCCTCTTACTAAGCCACTTGCACAAGCGATACATGAGCATTATGTTAGGGCAATGGGAATTAGAGTAATTAATGATTGCACCTAGTGCAAGTGGGAGTCTGTTGGAAATTATGCCCTAGGGGCAAGTCATTGTACTTTAGACATTTATCTTATTTAAAGTATTCTTTTTTAGTTATCATCTTATTAGCATGTTTATATTGATAATTGTGTCCCTGGATATATCCTTTTTTTTTGTTATCCTAAATGTCCCTGGTCGATCATCTACGCGGGAGCGAAGATGAGATAAGACCAGTATGACTTTGATGAGGTATGGAGATATGAATCAAAGTCATGGGCACTTGTAAGAGTACAAGGTCTTTGACCGACCCACCATGAGAAAGCTGCATGGATTTAGTCTAAGCTTATCTCATGTATAACCGCGTCATAACGCCCTATGACCTGAGATCATCATGGATTCCTACATGACGAGTCACTGGTCTTTGACCTAATCAAAAGTCACCTTTGACCGGGTGATGATAAAGGCTGTGATCAGGATCAGTGGTTTTCATGCGGAGGAATGTGAATGGTCAAGATGGAATTTGTCCCTCACATTTGTAGAGAGATAATAGTGGGCCCCTCGATGAATGAGTCTAGAAATGTATGGTCATACTATGATTGAAAGGAGTTTCCATTTCAATTATTAGACTACTCGAGAATCGAGAAATTAATGGTCTAGAACAGGAAGTTGACATTATCCATGCCTCATCCTTGACCAAATTATCGCGTAACAAAAGGGACGTGACATGGTTGTATGATAGGTCGTATCATGTCATCGATCCCCATGTGAATTGGGTAGTCGCAATGTATTGCTAGAGGCCGCTTGCCACTTGTGGGCTGGTACAGTATTGGCCCACTACGAATCTCATATGGGCCTACAGGGTCGCACACAATAATAACCCAACACGAGCAAAAGTGTCTAGATTCATTGAATCTTAAACACATCTGAAATTTAATGAATACTGAATTTAATCTATGAAGAATATATATATATCGATATTTAATGAATACTTTTGAATTTAATCAGGAAAGGAAAAAAAAATGTAATATTTGAAAACTAGTTGGTATTTAAAAATAATAAGGGCATTTACTTAGTCTTATATTGATTGATTCACGGAATTGGTCACTAACCGGTTTCAAATGTCGTTTTCAAGTATTATAATCATACATTTAATTAAGTACATGTGAATATATAATATATATAATAGTGACAAAATAAACTGAGGGACTCAGAACTTCACATGCCTCCTTATGGATTAGGAATCAGGTTACACAAGTGACCGTTATTGCAAGCTAAGATTAACTTTTTTAAAATATATTATTTTGGAAAAGGCTAAATTACACAAGCTCCTTTAAACTTGGGAAAATCCATATGGGGGCCCTTTTAAGGGAAAACCCCAAAAAAGGCCCCAACATTCTAAAACACCCGAGAAAGAGCCCCAGAGCCCTTTTTGACATCGAAATTGGCGCCACGTACAAGCTTATCGTCGACGGATAAGCCCCAATTTAGATGCCAAAAAGAGCCCTGGGCCCTTTTTGGGTTTTTTTCCTTAAAAGGGCCCCCATATGGATTTTCCATTTAAACTTTGAACCACATATAAATGACACCCTAACTTATAAAAATTAAAAATAAACCACTCCAAGTTCATAAGTTTGCGCAGACAGTCACCAAATATGAATTATATACAGCCTTAAAATTTTTGTGTGTGTGAATATAACCCATCAAACTTTTATTGATACATAAATAACCCATAAATTTTAAGGTGTGTACAGATAAATGACATACAAAATTACTCGTATAATAGTTATCTACTATGGAAAAAAAATAAGAAAATACTACTTGAACTTCAAAATCGAAAATTAGTCTTTTTGCCTACAAGAGTGTAGGTATTATTGGCTACAAGAGTATAACAATTGAAACTTATTTTAGTCGAAAATCCTTTGGGATTTTGAAATTCAAGTGGTATTTTTCCCCCTATCTAATTTATTATAAAGTTCTAAAGGTTAAGGAGATTATTTGTACATAGTCAAAAGCTCAGGGGTTATGTATAATTTAACTTCAATAATATGTGAAGTCTAATCTCATGAGTTTGTTTAAAGTTGATTTATAATTTTCTTCCGTTAATTTCGTTTTCCATGGAAAATAATGGTTTATTTTTAAAAGATAAGGCATGCAAGTTGTTTATTTAGAGTTTATTTATTTAATTTTCTTTTTACAAAAAAAAAAAAAAAAAAAAAAAAAAAAAAAAAAAAAAAAAAAAAAAAAAGTTCACGGATCATTCCACTTGCAAATTTGATGATGTTCTTCATCACAAAGATGATTATAACATAATCTAGACTAATACAATGTCTTTGTTCTAAAAAAGAAAAGTGCATACCTTACATGGAAAACGTCAACAAAAAATAGACAAAGAAATTAAAGAACAAGAATTATTAGCGGCCTCGATTAAATGAGTGCGCATAAAGTAAACAGAGAAGTGTTGAAAGTAAAAAAAAAAAAAAAAGGTTGTCGGAAGATTGAAGGATGGATGTGAAATTGTATTGGAAAAACAAATTTAACTAACGATATTAACGGACGATTTTGGGCCGCAAAGATTGACCACATTTAGCGGTGATTGAAGTTTCAAGCTGAAAAAATGGTTAAAAAACGATTAAAAATATAAATTATTCAAAACTCCTTGAACTTTGAATCATCTATTAATAACTCCCTTAACCTTTAAAACTTAATAATAAACCACCATAAACTTTTAAGTTTGTGCATACAACCTCCAACCATTAATTATATATCCCCTAAACTTCATATTTTGTGTACATTATAAAACCCTTACAAACTTCGAGTTATATGCATATAACCCTCTTAAACTTTAAGCTATACGTAAATAAGTTATTTGGTCTTTTTTATAAAGAACATTCTCTCTCATAAGGATGGTCCTTAATATAGGGAACAAATCATTTTTTGCCTGAATATTTAAGTTGTTTTTCCGTTTTTGACATATTAAATATATGTCACTCATTATTTCTCTGTAATAAACTTTCACTCATGATCTCTTATATACTTTATTTATAAATAAAGGTATAATTAGAAAGAAAAGTGCATACCTTACACATTTATTGTTTTATCTAACATTTTGAATGGCATGATTTTAGGAGATATTCCTTGTAAAATGGATTGAAGGGAGTAATGAACGAAACTAACAATAAGGGAGTTATTTACATGTACCACTTTGGTCTTATTTATTAATCCAAATTAACTAACTCTCACATACTAAAAAGAGTTAGTTAACTTATTAATTATGGGATAAATTTCTAATTTTGCCATTATATTTTATTGGTTCCAAAGTCAACATGAATAGATTCTTTTCCCTATTGCAATTAATAGGGGCAAAATAGTAAATAACACATTTATTACTTTGAAATTGTCCTTATAATAAGGACCAATTTTTTTTTTTTCTTTTTTGTCAAAATGAACTTATACATTGGACAAGAGTGTTATGCAAGAATTTGTGAGGGTTTATTGTAAGGTTTCAATACTGAGGGAGGTAATTGTACATGACATAAAATTCATGGGAGCTGTGTATATTTTCACTAAAAGAAAATTGGAAAAACACTCTTGATTAAGGCATTAATTAAAGCTATGAAACTAGCTTTAAACATCTCCAAGCTGAAGGCATGCGTATTTATGAGTTATCTTAGAACATCACAAACAAACTGCGAATTTCAATTTCAGATTCCATATTGTCCATATAAGTTGTCACTAGCAGACGAGCAAAACGAGACTTGAGAATTTTTTTTTACTAAATATAAATTATCATTATCAGCACACCTGATCATTGAATCACACCTAGTGTGGCATGATTTTAATTTAATTCTCCCAACAATAAAGCTGAGGGTGAGGTATGTAATATACTAAAAAATAGAAGTTGTCCACAATACAGACAATGAACATGTCCGTTCAACTTCTCAGTGCGTGTGTGTGTGTTGGAATCAATATGGTCTTTCGCCTTCAACGTTACCCGGTGGATCATAACTACAAATCACAAACATCCAGCCATTGGTACACTTAGCCCTAGCACAGCCAAGATGACGAGAATCTCGCCAAATGATCTGAGTGTAATGAAGGCACTCGTCATTGACGCAAGTGTTGGAGTAGTGGTCGTAGTTGGGCTTCTCGGTGAGCCAGAACTTCACGGCATCAGAGCCCTTCATGTCGCCGTAGCCCTCAGCAATATTCTCACCAAAGGGCCCGCCCGAGTGCTCGAGGTTGCAGTCATGACTCCTCCTGTTGGCGTAGTTCTGAGCGTACGAGGCAAGAGTGCGGTTCCAGTAGAGAGGACCCACACCGATATGCGCCCGAGCTTCATTGTGCACTTCAAGGAAGTCTTGAGGACGCTTCTGGGCAAGGCAAATGCAAGACAAGGCTGAGAGGATGAAGAAATTGGTTAAGAGATTGAGATTTGAGGACCTCATTTTTTGTTTTTGGCCTTTTCTTGTTTGATAAGAAGGGTGGGAATGAAGATTTAGTGTTAGGGTATTTATAGAAGGAAAGGGTAAACTAATCTGTTGAGAGTCAAAACTAACTAATGGATCATCTCTCAAGATTGAATTTTAAATTTTAAATTCATCACTCAGCTAAAGCGAGAACTGAATTAGTATATGTTTCAAAATGTGTGGATGTAATATAACCAAAACAAAGGCTAATAATAATTTATTTAACGTCAAGTATGGTGAACGAAAAAAATTGTGTTTAAAGTTGAGAGATTATTTAATCGAGGCGCATGATAGTTGAAACAAAGAAGTAATTGATTAGATATATAGAGCACAAACAGAGCGTGAATGTGGTTCTGTATGGGCAAATAAAAGTGGAAGAATAATAACTAATAAACTACTTATTTTAATATTTACCGTTATCCTACTTAACTTTCTTGTCTGGATCCCACTATTCAAATGGTAATGTATTTATTTTAGCCTTTAGCTCCTAGCTCCAAACAATATTTTTTGACTATACCAAGATTAGTTAAGGTTTAATATAATTTTCAAAAATTAGTTGATTTGAAAAAAATAAAATTAACAAAAGATTCTGGCTACATATACATATATATATATATATATATATATATATATATAGGCTTGACGACTATCTTGAAGACCTCCTAGTATATCATGGCTAAATTATGATTTTCTTCTGTCAATTTTATCTTCAGTTGATCTTGATTAGTTTATTTTACATTCTCTAAGTTTATTCATTTTTAATTTACTTCCATAATTTTTCTCGAGTCCCCTCCATCATTCCACACTTTGTCGTTTTATCCTAGTCTCAAGACTATATATGTATAAAACTTTTAACTTAATATTTGGAAGGTAAGTATTGGAAACACTTGAAATGACTATTTAAAAAAAGGTAAAAGACTGATTATTAATTAAAAGTGTTAAATATAAATACTTTATTGTAAAAAATAAGTACTAAAAATGAACCTCAATTTTTTTTTATTCCTATGAACCATGTTGTTTTAAATTTTAAATTTTAAATTTTCAAGATTGCTAGCTGTTATTAATGTTCTTAAAGCATCCTTTGATGCTTTTTCCTTCTAATGTTTTGTTTCAAAATCTTTTTATCTCCTTTAATTTTATTTTTGTTCACTTTATTATCTAATCAAAACAATGATTTCACTTAATTTTATTAATGGGCCACGTAGAATGTTGCTTTAATTAAGTTTTTTCTTCTTATTTTCCCCATAAGTTGTTTTAATCTTATTAAAAGGAGGTATTTTCTTTTAAAAAAATAATGGTAAAATTATAACAAAATAAAATTAGAATTAAAAGGAGGTATAATGAAGCGATTAATTGAGACCAAATAAAATTAAGGGACAATATTATAATTTAAATTTAAAGTAACATATGTTAAGGGATCAAATGAAGTCAATAAAAAGAAAAGATGGATAATTTTGATGGACATGAATTGAATAATTGTGATGGACCCAATACATCACATGCATCCTCATGACTTTTGGGTTCAAATTTCACGAGCCTAATACTTTTACATCATTAAGATAATTTCTGGTATAAAATAATGTTAATCCAAAAGTCACAAGATGTATTTAAAGTTGATTTCTTCGATTTCGCCCCTTAAAGTAAGCTCACGATCGAAAATGAGGGTTCATATGAAGATGAGGCGTATAAGTTTCTTGATTCGAGTTTATTTATTTATTTTGAGATTATAACATACAAATCAATGAAGTATGTTTTTCTAAAATCACAAAATGATCATAACAACAAGAGTAATATTATGTAGTGTTCTAGTTATAAAGAATTTAGCGCTTTCGGTTTGATCTCAATGTCTTATCAGTTTTTATCATCATCAATCTAATCCTTTAGACAAACCATGTTTTGGGCTGCAGTGTTGATGGCTCATTTATGGCTAAGAAATATTAAAAGTACAATATTTAAATAATATTAAAATTTTGAATATGTCATACACTTATACTGATAAGACACAAATATAATTTTACTTTTTTTTTTTTTTGAAATATCTATATTTTATAGCGTACAGTTTAAAATAAAAATAATCATCAATCTTGACTGGAACACATGTATTTAAGGTTTGCAAGATGAAAAAAAAAAAAAAAAAAAAAAAATCTTACCAATCATATAAAAAAATTTAATTAATTTACAAATTAAAAAACTTGTTAAGTTAGTTTTTTTTTTTTTTTTTTTTTTTTTTTTTTTTTTTTTTTTTTTGCCAGGAATGGTTAAGTTAGTCGTTTATACAAAATAAGTTCTAGTTTATCTAAAATACTGATTTAATCATTTTCAATTATAAACTACGTACTCCTTCCGGTCCTAATTATAGGAACACTTTTGTAGTGCAATTTGCACTACAAAATGCATAATTAGGACCGGACGTAGTATTCTCTTGATGAAAATTCTTTCTTAATATGTGTAATTAATTGAGGGTAAAGTGTTTTAAAGTCTTTCATTGGGGATAAAAGAGAATCCCTAATTAATTAACTCCTACGTTGAAGACTGGGAGTAAAATTTATGATCGAATTAATTATTTTCTTAAAGTAATCCAACCCAAAAAGGCAAAGGACAAATGCGATGTAAGGAACAGGGAATTTGGTCTGGTAACATATTTAAAAGCTTATATGTAATATTATTCAAACGAATTTACAAACACAAAAGTTTCTGTCGAGTAGAGTTCAAAAAGTAGACTAAGTTAGAAAAGATTAACGATATTAACGGATGATTTTGTGCCGCAAAGACTGACCACAAACCACGGAATCAGAAAAAATTGAAAAGTCCTGCGCGTCTTGTGAATCACATTCACTACAGTACTATTTCATATCCTCCATACAATTATATAACGCAAAAATACATTTTTAATCCTCTAACTCCCCATACATATGATTTTATTTTGGTACCTTAATTTTATATAGTGTTTTTTATTTATTTAACCCTAATAGCTTTAACAAAAATGCTGACATTGAAATTTTAAGTGTTGGTATATTGAGTTTAATTTTAATAAAATAAAAATGATTGGAAAAAATTAATCATTTAAGATCGATTAACAATGATAGGGGTACGGTGAAAGGACGAAAAAGATACTTTATAAAATTAGGGACCAAACTGAAATCATATACATGCCATTCTCCTTTTTAACTGTAAAAGGGCATTCTGGTATTTTAATAATATCCAAAAATTCTTAATTATGCCTCTTAATTTGTTTAGGAATTAGTTAACAGTTTAGTCTTGAATTTGAATTTTGATATATTTTATTGGGATTTTTCTTTTTAAGGTTTGAATCGTTTACCTTGTTTCAAGGGAATGAAGTTCTTTCTAGTGGAATCGATTGCTATTCACTTATTTTTTCATGGCATAAAATCATTTAATCTAAGCTTCATCTCATCATCCCATATATTCAGGCAAAAAAAAAAAGAATCCCATCATCCCATTTAGTTCACTTAATGCAAGATATGGCATCGTACTGATGACAGGCAACCATTAAAAACATTTAGTTTATATGTTTTTCAAGAAATACATGAGTCTACTGGATATTGTGGTGCTTATCTCTAAATCTAAACTGTTCATAATAAAATTATATAGTTCAGATCTATACATAATATAAAGTACTATTTTATGAAGTACCGAAGATTTAATGCAAAGTACGATAGGCCCAAAGTGCGCATAATGGGAGCCCAATGTGTGGTTTTATCACAACTCCTTTTCTTTTTGCATCACAAAAATATTGATGTTTTGTTCATAAAAATACATGGTTTAGTGCAAAGTACATATAGGCCCAGAGTGCGTATAATCCATGGTTTTGTTCATAAAAATACAATTAATACTTCCTTTCTGTTTGTATCAAAAATATATTTCTTTTCTTCCTCTAAATTAAATATTATGCTAATATGTTAGTGTCAATTTATCCCAATGGCAGTGTCATGTGTCGCGTTTGGATGAGGTTCCCAAACTCCAGTCTTCCCTAACATGTTTTGTTCATAAAAAATTTAATGTCAATTTATCCTAATGGCGTTTGGATGAGGTTCCCAAACTCCAGTCTTCCCTGACGATGATAGAGGAACTACCACCAACGATGATGATAGGCTCAACGATGATGACAGCATCGAAGAGGAGATGGGTCGTTGATGGAGCATTGTGTGTTGAGGACGACCGGACCAGTCGTTGGATGGGTTGAGAGGCACAATGACAAAGGAACTACTACCAACGATGACAAAGATTGAAGAGGAGATGGGTTGTTGATGAAGAACTATGCTCTACATTACCAGAGTTGAAATTTTTTTTTTTTTTAAACTAGTTGTGCTTCATAATCAGAAAACGATGAACCCAGACCACAAAACTTGTCGTACATAGCTGGAAATGAGGAGAGGAGGTTGAAACAGGAATTCGCCAGTGGAAGCTCCTCCCGACACGCCATCACCGTAAGTCTTCCTGCGTGCGCGTGAACTCCAAGTGCCATCATGGAGGTCTCGGACGACTACCAAATTTTGGGTCCGTCGATCGGAGGATGGGGAAGACGATGGGCTGGCACGTGTTCCAAGATGAGATCGGAGGATGGGGAATATGATCCTCTCTTTCAATGTTTGTAGACCTCCTCTTCCTCACCGTTGCAACGTCGAGCACACGTAAACCGAAGGAAGAAAATAACCTCCCAGCTTTAATACCATGTTGAGAACTTGAGAGATAAAATATTATTCTTAATCTCTGAATCAAAAAGAATACATACAGGCCTTTATATAGCAAACCTAGAGCTAACCCTAGAATCTTAGAGAATCTAATCAAATCAAAATCAATCAAACTGATCGAGATATAATAGGAAATATCCTAAGATGTAATATACCTATATCTAATCATAATAATAAGATAATAATTATAATATATGCATAATATTCTCACATCACTTAAAAATTGTTATGTATAAATAGTAGTTGTTTACGTACTGAATAAATCATAATTCACAATCATTATTTATCTGTACTGAGCATATATAGCATCTTCATATATGACAGAGCCCACCATATATTGGTCACATCTTGCAATGAAGGGAGGAATCAAACCCTTGACCTTATGTGCGTTCTTGATGCCTTAACCAACTAAGCTATTTTGACCTTGCATTAATTATTTACATAATTATAATTCTTATAATATATTTTTAATATTTCTTTAGAAAAATACTAATTAAATCCAATTTATATTGTGCGTGAGGGAATGTGGTTGTATCCCTCCTAGAGGTGTCAATCAGGGCCGGCCTGGCCCTCCAGGGTCGGCCCGTGAAGGGCCAAGGCCTAACAAGGCCGGCTCTCCAGGGGCCGGAGTAAGAAAAACACCCGTTTTTCAAAGTCCGGCCCGAGAGTACAAGGGCCGGGGCTAGCCCGCGGGCCCGAAAATTACTATTCCAAATTTTAATTATTTTTCCTCCACTTCTTTTTAAAAAAATATAATTAGTAAATTACAACACGAATCATCCAATAAATAAGCACAGTCACTAATTCATAATCAAAAGTAAACTATGTTCACAAATAACTCATATAAAACATAAAAAGCATATCACTTAGCGACATTAGTAGGATGACTATTATTGTCGTCATCTTCGTCACTATCATCAATTTTAACGACATTTGATTGTTTTTCACTTTGAGTAGTAGCCTCTGGCTCATGAGTAAGAATATCATGAAATTCTTCTCCCGCATCATGAATACATCCATAATCTTTATTTGCAACAAATAATAAATCAAATCACAAAATTAGAGTATAGTTATTATGTATTTGTAGTTAAATGGATAAATAATTCTATAACAAATACAATATATATATAAATTAATAAATTTAAAAATGAAAAAAAGAAAAAGCTACAGTGAAAAGGGTCTGCAGGGCCGGCCCGAGGCCCTCCAGGCCAGCCCCGTTTAAGCCCGAGGCCCGTCAGGGCCCCCTCCAGGGCTAATTTCAAATATCTCGTCCATTTTTCAAGCCCGACCCTTAAAGGGTCAGGGCTTAAACGGGCCGGCCCGATGGGCCTGGCCCGTTTTGACGGCTCTAATCCCTCCATTACCTCTCAAGCTTTTGCTGTAATATCCTTATTTTTTCCTCACTAAATTCTTTGTACAATGTGAATATTTAGTGAAATGAAATAGTGAAATTTAGGCAAATATTTGTTTTTTCAAAATTTTAAAATTTTGGGATGTAATGTAATGTAAGAATATTTGTCATGGGATTAATATTCCAAAATGACCAATTGGGGTCATAATTTGGGAAAAAAGAAGGTCACGTGAATTTTTCTTTAATAAATATGTTTAAGGAATAAAATGTTAATAATGGCTTTTATTTACCTAAGTTGGAAGTCACTTGTTAAATTTGGCTAACAAGTGAGATTCTAATGATCTTTTTGATCAAAAAGATTCTAATGATCAAGTGGCAATACTTAAGTAATTTAAAAGTATAATATGGACAGCATGTGACCAAGGATAATATGAAACAATTTTGGAACTCGTTTGTCTAGGGGGCATTTCGGCTAGCAAGAGTGAGAGGGACATGGAATGGTAAAGTACATAATAGCTGTAACATCCTCATTTTTCATGTGGATTAATGTGAAGTTATTTGCATGTATGAATTTGTATGAAGTCATGTGTAATAAATTTGGCGAAAAATGAATGAGAAGAAGTTGCATGAGTATTTCTAGGAAAATAAAAGGAAAAAAAAATTGAAGCAAGGTTAAAATTATAATTTCCATGAAATTGTGCCATATATCTTATAATTATTTAGAATTTATGGGCACATGAGCACGGGTTATAAGTTAACAAAGTAGGCTAAAATCATCCTAAGAGAGGCTTAAATTTTTGGTTCAAACTAGGAGAAAAAAAGAAAAAGAAAATGGCCAACTACATTCCAACTAAATGGTTGGATTTTTACATAATGGCAAATGGGTAAATATTGGGCTAGTTGAAGGTCAATTTTCCCATCATTAATTCAGCCAAATGGGGACCCTTTAATTGACATTAAATCACTTCTTCTTCCCCACACAAAGGGCCAGCACGCAGAAACAAAAAAGAAAAGGGTAGAGTGGAAATTTTCTTGGAGAAAAAGGAGAAGGAAACTCAAGGATTCAATAGGTAAGCTTTAGGTAACCTCTTTCATCTCTTATAAGCTTCTTTTTGCAACTCTTATTGATCCAAAAATCTGTCTTCTTATGGTGTTCATGAAGGGGGGGGGGGGCTGAAAATTTTGGGTAAACAAGGAAGAAGGAATTACAAGAACATCAAAGGTTAGTAATTCTACCTTCTTATGGAGTATTTGAGTTGGTGAATTAGTTTATGGTGGTATTCCCTTGCATCAGAGTTTAATTGCAACAAAGCATTTCCCAGTTGGATTTTAGACAATACTGGTATGATTAAATGTCAGTAACAAAATAAAATCCCCAAAGGGTTAGATATACAGTCATCCATCAATGCCAAAAAGGCCAAAATAATATACAGTCATCCAACCTCAAAATAAATCACAAAATAAATTTCCTCCGCGACCTTCAACTCCAACTACTCCTGCCCAGCGGTCTTACCCTTCTCTCCAGATACAGCCCTCATAGTAATTCCTGAAGCTTTACAAAAATCTGGGATTCAAAAATGAATCCCAGAGTAACCATTAATCTCATATGTAATGCATAAACAGTGTATGTATGTAACCATAATCAGGAAAACACCAAGTAATAGCATTCAATAACAAACGCGCAGTAACATAAATACAACATACCAAGTATACCGTGCTAACTGCGGAAGGACTAAATGTCCTAGAAACAAACGCAGGACTGCTCAACAAAGCAAGCCCCAGATCCACAGCGCTAGGAAAGATACAGTAGTCAGGTCCTAAACCCAGACCACACTGAATGCACACAAGCGCATGTCCCTTTTCAGGAGACACGGGTCCACAATCATGGAAAATACAAACATACAAAGAAACATAGAACACATGAGGATTAAGGTTACTACCTGGTAGTTGAACAAAATTATTAGTATGATTTTTCTCCAGGTGCACAGAATTAAAATGATCCTAAAATCACCAAAACGTATAAATATAAGTAACTATTCTTCGAAATATTTATTTGTTGACTCAAAAAGAAGCCTTCTTCAACCTTAAAAGGAAACCCTCAATTCCATACAAAATCCTATTTCTAACAAGTAGAAACATTAAACACCCCAACTGTAACATTTGTTCCCACGTGTTGAGACTTACCGAAAACATCTCTTGAATCCCTAAAATTATATTCTGAACATGCCAAAGGCATTAAACACCAACAACAACAAAAATCAGTTCTCACGTCCTCAGGGCTGGCCAGTATCATCATCTAAAATTACTCAAACCATCTTTTATTTTCATCAACTAATTCTTCTTATATCATGACAATCCATCTACCTAAGCTTTAATTTTCAGATTGATTCTTTCTTCATTCATCAATTCTATACATATTCAGACCCATCTTTCAGAAACGCATACCCAGAATACCACCATTTTCAACTTAGCAAATCATGAATTTATAAAGTAGTTAAACTATAACTTACTTGATCTCAGTATACCTCCAATAGAAACTTGATTCTCGATGTTTCTTCTTCCTCCTTTAGTCCTTCACCTTCCTCTGGAACGTGTGGTTTGGCTCTCCTTATATCTTCTTCTCAGTCTTTGATCACTTTCTTCTCTTCTTCTCCAGATTCGTCCAGCAGAGAAAATGGGTGAAGGTGAGCCCTTTAAATAGATCTCCAAGGTCGGTTCCAAGGTCGGTTCTAGTCCCAACTGACGTCTAGATTTCTCTTCACCATTCTAGTGGAAATTAAGAAAAAAAAAATCTGATCTCCACTACCCACTTGGCCGGCGCTTATGAGGAAATTTTGGAAGAAAAATTATTTCTTATTCCACTCTCTCTCTCTCTCTCTCACGGCCAAGATCTTCTGGTGGATGAGGAAAGAAAAAAATTTGGTTTCAATTCCTCTTCTCGTACGTTACGTTCGCTTGAGGAGTTCGTCAAAAAATGAGATTGTCCCCATTTTCCCTTTCTCCTATTCTAATTAATTTACTTTGTCCAATCATCAATCTATTCCTGCGCTCCTTCGTCTGGCTATTTCAGAAAAGTGGTTAGTGAGTTATTATTATTATATTATTTTTTTCCTTTTGGTTTTTCCCTCACGTGGCCCACTACTTATTTACTCAATTGATATGGCCTTTTTTTGCTTCATCTACACGTCCGGTAGGGAAGCATTAAAAAGAAATGAATAAATAAATATCAATGTGTGATTCTTTTTGCTTAACACGATATGCACATCTCAATTCTTCTTCCATTAATTAATTCCAATTGACACCTCCTTCCCATCACTTCATCCCATAAATTCTCGCCAAAGTCGATCACCATCACCTATTCCCTCTTTCTCTCTCAAATTTATGCGGTGGGAAGACTTGAGCAAAATTTTATTATTTATATCTATCTTATTTTATTTTTCTTTTCAAACTTCATTTGGTCATTCCCCCAAACACGTCCGGCGCATCTTCAAGAATGAGAGTTTTTTTTTCCTTTTTTTTTTGGTTTAATACCCTTTCGTGGCCTTATTCGCGTGCACAACCTTCCGCCCTTAATTAATTAAAGCTTGTCCCATCTGTACATCACATTTCTTTGGGTATTAGTAATAATTGGTCTTAGGTCATCATAGCCTAGTCTCCCCCTTCACTGGTAACGTGATAAATGCTAATGGAAGAAGAGTAACTTTTACTCTAATTTCTACTCTAACACAAATCCACACTTCCTTTTATCTAATAGTTAAAGCCTTACCCCATGATTCAAATTTAATGTTCCCTTTCCTTCCCATAAAGACCCAAAACCGAAGGGCCTTCTTGGGGTAAAAATATGATTTCTAGTACACTTCCATCTCCTCATAAATCCTTTTGTTGTACTATAACATGGTGTCATATTTCTCTTCTTATAGATGAAAATAATAAATAATGAGGTGAAATACATATTTAGCTTTTTTAACATTATTTATCTTAATTTATTAATAACCAAATTTATTAACCACATTTTTAAATAATTCTAGCTTACTTCCCATAATTAATATATCTTGTCATAAAATAAATACCATTGACTCCTACTTAGGTGAAAAATTCTTATATTCCATTAATTAATTAACATGAAAATAGGGGATGTTACATTTCTTCCCCCGTAAAATAAATTTCGTCCTCGAAATTTGTCTACACATTCATCATGTTTCTAGACATAAACTCTGGGTATCTCTCTTTCATATCCTGAACTGTTTCCCATATCGCTTCTCTATCAGGTAACCCTCTCCAAACCACCTTTACCAAAGGAATACTTCTACGCCTGAGCTGCTTTTCTTTATATCCGATAATTCGGTCAGCTCTACCGCAAAAGTATGATCTTCCTGCACCTCAACATCCTCATATTCGAGGACATGCTCTGGGTTTGGCTGATATTTCTTCAGCTGAGAGACATGGAAAACATTATGTAACCTGCTCAAACTTGGCGGCAGTGCCTACTGATAAGCTACAGGTCCTCGTTTTGCCAAAATTTCAAAAGGACCAATATAGCGAGGACTTAACTTCTTGCGCTTGATGGCTCTTCCCACTCCTGTAATGGGAGATATCTTCAAGAACACATGATCACCTACCTCAAACTCGAGAGGTCTCCTTCTCTTATCTGCATAACTCTTCTGTCTACTTTGAGCCGCAAGGAGCCTCTTCTTGATTAAGTTAATCTATTCGGAAGTTTCATCTACAATCTCGGGTCCGATTAGCTTTCGTTCGGATAACTCTGTCCAACATAGTGGTGATCGGCATTTTTGTCCATACAATGCTTCATAAGGAGCCATCTCGTATACTAGAATGATAACTATTGTTATAAGCAAATTCAGCTAGGGGTAAATACGATCCCATTTTCCTTTGAAATCCAAGACACATGCTCGCAACATATCTTTAAGTGTCCGGATTGTCCTCTCGATTGCCCATCCGTCATGCAGGGATGATAAGCGTACTAAATCTCAACTTCGTCCCCAATGCTTGATGTAAAGCTTGCCGAATCGAGATGTGAACCGAGGATCTCTATCGAGATAATACTTTTCGATGTACCATGGAGTCGATTATTTCTCGAATATAAATACTTTGCCAGCTTCTCGGGAGTAATTGACACCGACGGGAAGAAAATGAGCGTAGACTTTATGAGTTGGTCAACAATTACCCAAATCGCATCCAAATGCCTAATCTTGGGTAGACCCACTACTAAATCCATGGTTACATTCTCCCATTTCCATTCGAGAATCTCCGGTCCCTTCAAAGTCCTCCGGTCGTTGATGTTCAATCTTAACCTTCGACAAGTCAAACATCTAGCCACATACTCGGATATTTCTTTCTTCATTCCAGGCCACCAAAATTGTGATTTCAAATTTCGATACATCTTAACTGCACCTGGATGAATAGTGTACCTACTCCTGTGTGCCTCGTCTAGGATCTTCTGTCTCCGATCATCTCTAGAAGGCACATAAATTCATTTCTTGAACCAGATCAAGCCATTTAAGGTATCATATTCTGTTGCTTCACCTCGAGAAATCTTCTCTCGGATGGATGTCGCTAGATCATCCTGCATCTGAGCTTCTTTTATTTTTGCGCTCAAATTATTCTCCTCTTGGCTGACAAGGAGGTTAGCCATATAGACTCTATGAATCGCATCTTTATTCACAAAGGTTTGACCTGACACATTCAAATCTCTGAAGTCTTCTAACAACTTCTGCTCTTTGATCATCATATATGCTACCTGCACTGTCTTCCGGCTCAATGCATCTGCGACAACATTAGCTTTACCCGGATGATATTTTATCTCCAGGTTATAATCCTTTAGCAACTCCATCCATCTACGCTGCCTCATATTAAGTTCTTTCTGGTCGAACAAATACTTGAGGCTCTTGTGGTCGCATTATAGCTCAACTGTGGTACCGTACAGATAGTGTCACCATATCTTCAAAGCAAAGACAATCGCTACAAGCTCTAGATCATGTGTAGGATAATTCAACTCGTGAGGCTTCAACTGACGAGAGGCATACGCCACAACTCTGCCCTGCTGCATCAGGACACATCCCAATCCCTGCAAGCTAGCATCACTGAAGACCACATAGGTCTGACTCGGATCTGGGATAATCAACACAGGCGATGTCGTCAACCTCTCCTTCAGTATCTGAAAGCTCTCCTCACACTGATCGTCCCACACAAAAGACCGATTCTTCCTCAGGAGCTTAGTCAATGGCGACGCAATCCGAGAAAAATTCTGTATGAACCGACGATAGTACCCGGCTAGACCCAGAAAACTGCGAATCTCGGTGACAGTCTCTGGTCTTTTCCAACTTAATACTGCTTCCACCTTACTGGGGTCCACTGCAACACCATTTTTGGAAACCACATGACCCAGAAATTTAACCTCTGATAACCAGAATTCGCATTTACTAAGTTTAGCATAGAGTTGCTTCTCCCTTAGAATGCTTAAAACAAGTCGCAGATGTCGTTCGTGTTCTTCTCGGTTCTTTGAATAGATCAATATATCATCAATGAACACAACTACGAATTGATCCAAATACGGCCGAAAGATTCTGTTCATATAATCCATGAAGATTGCAGGAGCATTAGTCAAGCCAAACGGCATCACAAGAAACTCATAATGTCCATATCTGGTCTTAAATGCGGTCTTCGGTATATCCTCAGCTCTAACTCGAAGCTGATGGTACCCCGAACGTAGATCAATTTTCGAGAATATACGAAACCGATAGCCGATCTAACAAGTCATCAATCCTGGGTAGAGGATATTTGTTCTTCACCGTCACCTTGTTAAGTTCACGATAATCGATGCAAAGTCTTTGACTTCCATCTTTCTTTTTAACAAAGAGAACCGGGCTCCCCAAGGTGAAACACTAGGGCGAATAAACCCCTTTTCTAACAATTCTTCGATTTGCTTCTTCGATTCAGCCATCTCGTTAGGTGCCATACGATATGGTGCTTTAAAAATTGGACCTGTACCAGGCACGACTTCAATTGCAAATTCAACCTCTCTCTCGGGTGGCAAACCACTAATGTCATCGGGGAACACATCAGGAAATTCATTTACCACTGGTATATCATCCAGAGAAGGTCCCGATTCTGCCTGTACAGAGAAGAACACCACATACCCCTGGCATCCTTGTTTAATGCATTGTTCCGCCTCAGTAACTGAAAGGAAACCAAGACTTGCTTTGGCATTGAGGCTCTGCTGTTGATCAGGACATATAATTTTTCTATTGCCGAAGTCCAATACAATATTGTTGGCCACTAGCCAATTTAAGCCCAGAATCACATCAATATCCTGCAACGATAAACAGATCAAGTCCACAGTTGACTCATGACCATCAACAACCACAACACAATTTAAACATACATCAGCAGTCTCGGATTTGACTCCGAGTGGGGTAGACACAATCAAATCATAAGGTAATTTATAAACATTCAAATTCATACGTTTAGCACAATCATATGCAATAAATGAATGACTGGCACCAGAATCAAATAATGCATGCAACATACAACCATGGAGAAAGATGGTACCTTGAACTAACTCAGGTGATCTATGGGGCATCATCTCGTGTCAAGGCGAATACACGGCCCCGGTTCAGGCCTCTTCTCGATATCCGCCGAGGACACTTCACGCGGCTATAATGTCCAGCTTATGGCAAGTATAACGAGACCACCTTCCCACTGCAACCGACTCCGGGGTGAGTCTTGCCACACTTGTTGCATACCTGGGGCTCTGCAGGCCTCCTGAAGTTCTGTTGACTAGGCCGGAAGGGTTTCTTGCCATTGCCACAATTTTTGATCCATGGTCCTTTCCTTTTCTGGGAAGAGCTTCCACGATTAAAGTCACTGCGGGGAATAGGTCTCCTTGAAGCATATAATTCCTTCAGATTCCGCTCAACAATCCTGCATTCCTCCGCAGCCTGGCCCAATACATGAAACTGCCTGGCTATGAGCTTTTCTCTAATCTCAAATTTTAGGCCGCGAATCAAGACATCTGCAAGACTACTTTCGGCATTAGGATTTCTGTGATAAGTGGAGTAGCGAGACGACGTGTGAACCTGGAATAATAATCTTCAAAGACTCGTTATCCCCTTGCTTGATACTCGAAACTCCGACTCCTTAGCAATACGGATGGAAGGAGGATGATACTGTTCATTGAACTTTTCCAGGAACAACTCCAAAGTGATAGGGACATTTCACGCACGTAGAGTCATCTCCGTATTACGCCACCAGCGGTCGCATCTCCCTCTAGCTTGTAAATGGCCAACTGAGCCTTCCTCTCTTCCGGGCACTCTAAGACCTGAAAAATTTTCTCAAGACGGAGAATCCAATCTTCCGCTGCGTCAAATTTACCACATAAAACAGGTGGCTGCTGTTTGCAAAATTTAGAAACCCAATAAATTGATGTCTCTGCAGCTCTGTTATTTTGCTGGTCTATCTACGACCCTTCCTGTTCATCATGATTATTATTACCGCTACCATTACCCGTCTCTATCCTCTGCTCCTCAGAACTTCGATCTTGACGTGCTATGTCCTCATTCATTTTTGCTTGCATCTCTTGTATCATGTTTCCCTGCTCGCGGATCAATCCCATCATCTCGCGTATTAGGTTATTATCTGGAGGATTAGGTATCTGTGCCTCCTGTTCTTGCCTAGCCCTTCCTGGACCTTTCCCTCTCGCCATTATAAAAATTAGCTTCACAGTACCAAATAAATAAATGAACATTATTTTCACAAGTTAATATTAAATTATAAATCAAGGCCACAAGATAAAAGAGAACCATATTAATATTGCACATAAATTGTTTTACAACATCCTACTGATGATCTGTCAGAATCACTCTCCGCACCTAGTTCTAAGGCAACTATAGGGCGTCTTCTAACTACAGCTCTTAAGGCCCACCTATGGTTGTCACCCATCTCTTTATCTTAACCCACACCTTTCTATTTTAAATTTGCACCAGTATTGTCCAAACCGGGCTCTGATACCACAAATGTAACACCCTACCGGCCTCGCCCTTTCCGGGTGGCGGATAGAGGGATTCCCTTTTAATAATTACCATATATCATTTAATTACTATTTATTACCACGCATCGAGTTTAATCACAACAAAGCATTTCCTGGTTGGATTTTAGACAATACTAGGTATAATTAAAAGTAAGTAACAAAATATAATCCCAAAGGGTTAGAATATACAAATCATCCATCAATGCCAAAAAGGCCAAAATAATATACAATCATCCAACACAAAATAAATCACAAAATAAATTTCCTCCGCCACCTTCAACTCCAACTACTCCCCTTTTACGGTCTTACCCTTCTCTCCAATATACAGCCCTCAAGTACTTCCCGAAGCTTTACAAAAATCTGGGATTCATAAATGGATCCCGCAGTAACCATTAATCTCATATGTAATGCATAAACAAGTGTATGTATGTAACCATAATCGGGAAAACACCAAATAATAGCATTCAATAACAAACGCGCGTAACACAAATACAACATACCAAGTATACCGTGTTAATCAAGCGGAAGGACTAAATGTCCTAGAAACAAACGCAGATCGCTCAACAAAGCAAGCCCCGGATCCACGAACATAGCGCTAGGAAAAACACGTAGTCGGGCTCCTAACCCAAACCACACTGAATGCATACAAACGCATGTCCCTTTTCAGGAGACACGGGTCCACAATCATGGAAAAACAAACATACAAGGCAATACAAAACACATGAGAATTAAGGTTACTACCTGGTAGTTGAACAAAATTATTAGTATGATTTTTCTCCAGGTGCACAGAATCAAAATGATCCTAAAATCACCAAAACGTATAAATATAAGTAACTATTCTTCGAAATATTTATTTGTTGACTCAAAAAGAAGCCTTCTTCAACCTTAAAAGGAAACCCTCAATTCCATACAAAATCCTATTTCTAACAAGTAGAAACATTAAACACCCCAACTGTAACATTTGTTCCCACGTGTTGAGACTTACCGAAAACATCTCTTGAATCCCTAAAATTATATTCTGAACATGCCAAAGGCATTAAACACCAACAACCAAAAAAATCAGTTCTCACGTCCTCAAGGCTGGCCAATATCATCATCTAAAATTACTCAAACCATCTTTTATTTTCATCAACCCAATTCTTCTTATATCATGACAATCCATCTACCTAGGCTTTAAATCTTGAGTTTGATTCTTCATTCATCCAATTTATTACATATTCAGACTCATCTTTGAACAAAAACGCATACAATATCACCATTTTCAACTTAAAAAATCATGAATTTATAAAGTAGTTAAACTATAACTTACTTGATCTTGGTATATCTCCCACTTAGAAACTTGATTCTCGATGTTTCTTCTTCCTCAAAAGTTTCTAACTCACATGGGAGAAGATAGAAGGAGGTGGAATAAGTATTCCTTCACCTTCCTCTTCCTCTTCGAACGTGTGGTTTGGCTCTCCTTATGTCTTCTTCTTAATCTTCGATCACTTTCTTCTCTTCTTCTCCAAATTCGTCCAGCAGAGAAAATGGGTGAAGGTGATCTCTTTAAATAGATCTCCAAAGTCGGTTCCAAGGTCGGTTCTAGTCCCCAATTGGTGTCTAGATTTCTCTTCACCATTCTAGTGGAAATTAAGAAAAAAAAAATCTGATCTCCACTACCCACTTGGCCGGCGCTTATGAGGAAATTTTGGAAGAAAAATTATTTCTTATTCCACTCTCTCCCTCTCTCTCTCTCATGGCCAGCGTCTTCTGTGGTGGATGAGGAAAGAAAAAAATTTGGTTTCAATTCCTCTTCTCGTACGTTCTGTTCGCTGAGGAGTTCGTCAAAAAATGAGATTGTCCCCATTTTCCCTTTCTCCTATTCTAATTAATTTACTTTGTCAATCATCAATCTATTCCTCGCTCCTTCGTCTGGCTATTTTAAAAAGTGGTTAGTGAGTTATTATTATTATATTATTTTTTTCCTTTTGGTTTTTCCCTCACGTGGCCCACTACTTATTTACTCAATTGATATGGCCTTTTTTTGCTTCATCTACACGTCCGGTAGGGAAGCATTAAAAAGAAATGAATAAATAAATATCAATGTGTGATCCTTTTTGCTTAACACGATATGCACATCTCAATTCTTCTTCCATTAATTAATTCCAATTGACACCTCCTTCCCATCACTTCATCCCATAAATTCTCGCCAAAGTCGATCACCATCACCTATTCCCTCTTTCTCTCTCTCTCGGTAGGCGGTTGGAAGACTTGAGCAAAATTTTATTATTTATATCTATCTTATTTTATTTTTCTTTTCAAACTTCATTTGGTCATTCCCCCAAACACGTCCGGCGCATCTTCAAGAATGAGAGTTTTTTTTCCTTTTTTTTTTTTGGTTTAATACCCTTTCCAGGCCTTATTCAACGTGCACAACCTTCCGCCATTAATTAATTAAAGCTTGTCCCATCTATACATCACATTTCTTTGGGTATTAGTAATACTTGGTCTTAGGTCATCATAGCCTAGTCTCCCCCTTCACTGGTAACGTGATAAATGCTAATGGAAGAAGAGTAACTTTTACTCTAATTTCTACTCTAACACAAATCCACACTTCCTTTTATCTAATAGTTAAAGCCTTACCCCATGATTCAAATTTAATGTTCCCTTTCCTTCCCATAAAGACCCAAAAACTGAAGGGCCTTCTTGGGGGTAAAAATATGATTTCTAGTACACTTCCATCTCCTCATAAATCCTTTTGTTGTACTATAACATGGTGTCATATTTCTCTTCTTATAGACGAAAATAATAAATAATGAGGTGAAATACATATTTAGCTTTTTTGACATTATTTACCTCAATTTATTAATAACCAAATTTATTAACCACATTTTTAAATAATTCTAGCTTACTTCCCCATAATTAATATATCCCGCGTAAAAATAAATACCAATGACTACGCTACTAGGTGAAAAATTCTTATATTCCATTAATTAATTAACATGAAAATAGGGGATGTTACAATAAAAACTAGGAGGCAAAACCATATAAACTTCCTCATTCAAATCACCATGTAAAAAAGCATTATTTACATCAAGTTGGTGAAGGTACCATTTATTTGCAGCGGCAAGAAGGGCAAGTAAGAGACAAACAGTGGTCATCTTAGCAACGGGGAAAAAGTCTCTAAGTAATCAATACCTTCAGTTTGTGTGAAACCCTTAGCTACTAACCGAGCCTTGTAACGATCAAGGGAACCATCTGATTTATATTTCTTGGTAAAGACCCATTTACAACCAATGGGTTGTTTGCCATGAGGTAAATGAGTCAGAATCCAGGTCTTATTCTGTTCAAGAGCAACAATTTCAGCATCCATAGCATCACGCCAAGGTTTATATTTAGAGGCTTGGCGATAGGTGGTGGGAATGACATCAGAAAACAAATTCAGACAAAAGTTGCGATAAGAAGGACATAAAGAAGAAGAAAGATGAGGAGAAAAAGAATATTCATCACCTCGAAGAAAATGGAACAGTTGAAGTAGTCAAGGTCGAACATTAATAATCCTGCAAATAACGAGGAGGTTTATGGGATCTAGGAGGAACACGAGAAGGGACTGAAACCGGGGAAGGTACAGCGGAAACAGGCAAATAAACAGAGTCAAGGTCAGTGGTAGGAGAGGAATTATCCAAAACAAGGGTATGAGGTAAAACAAACAGAGGTATGCGGTGAAACGAAACGATCCGGGTACATCAACCGAATCGGGTAATAAAGGGGAGAAATCAAGGGGAAATATATCAGTAGGAAGAGAAACAGGACTATCATGTGATAAAGGCATAAGATAAGGAAAAGTAGACTCATAAAAAATAACATCTCGAGAAATGAAAAATTGATTATTATGAATATTAAACAACAAATATCCCTTGGTATTAGTGGGAAAACCAAGGAAAATACACTTTGAAGCCCGTGAATCAAATTTAGAACGATGTGCAGAAATAGTGGATGCATAACACAAACAACCAAAAACCTTGAAATCAGAGTATGAAGGATGTTTATTATATAATAAATAAAAAGGAGCAACCGATTAAGAAGTGGAGAGGGTAAAGAATTAATCGGAAAAACAAGATGTGCAATGGCAAAACACCAAAAAGATTTAGGAAGATGAGTGTGAAACAAAAGGGCACGAGCCACATTTAAAATATGTTGATGTTTACGTTCCATAATACCATTTTGTTGAGGAGTTTCAACACATGAAGTTTGATGAATAATACCTTTGGATTTATAAAAAGAATCCATGAAGAATTCAAGGCCATTATCCGAACATACAATTTGTATATCAGCATGAAATTGAGTAGCAAAGAAAAAGAATGAAATTTTGGAGGTGAACTCTAACTTCAGATTTAGAGGTCATAGAGAAAATCCAAGTATAACGACTAAAATCATCCACAATAGTCAAAAAATATTTATAACCTCTAATAGAAGTAACAACAAATGGGCCCCAAATATCGATGTATTAAAGAGAAAATTTTATTGCTCGTAGATGTGCTTACAGGAAATGAGAGTCTCTTTTGCTTAGCCATATGGCAAACATCACATGGATCAGGTTTGGAATGACATTGTATAAAAGGAAACTATTGATGTAAAATGCGTAAGGTAAAAGGTGAAGTGTGACCTAAACGATGGTGCCACAAGTCAAAGGTTGCGAGGCGGACGAAGGAGATGATGAAGTACTCATAGCTATTGTAGGAGAAGGTGATGCAGGATTAAGGAAGTATAGGCCTTCGAAGACTTCAGCTGTACCAATCGTCTTCTAGTGAGAAAGCTCCTGAATAAAACAAGCAGAAGACAAAAATATGAAACAACAGGCAATGGCAGCCGTGAGTTTAGAAACAGAAAGAATATTAAAGGCAAACTCAGGAATGTAAAACACATTGTGGAGTGTTAAAGACTGAGATAAGCACACGGTGCTTGAGACAGTGGCGGTAATATGGCTATGGTCAGGTAGCTTGATGGGAATGGGAGTAATGGAATGATATTCTGAAAAATAATCCAGGGAATGACAAACATGATCGGTTGCTCCGATCAATTATCCAGGATTTCTTAGAAGAAAAACTACCAAAAGGAACAGGTACCGGAGATTGATGCTTTGGGAGGAAATATGATGAATAGACGGCACGTATAGTCCGTGGAGAGGTAATCGATGCATTGTGAACAAGAGAAAGAATCCTCGATATTGTTCTTGCGTGAACTGAGGAGAGGGAGTTGGCAAAACACCATCAAACACTTTTGGTTGCTCCAAAATAGAATTAGGACTCGGATCCTGAGTCTGGATATGATGAACCGATGGAGAGGCTTGATTTCTGAACTTAAAGCCAGGTGGAAATCCATGCTTCCTGTAACAAGTTTCAATGGTGTGGCGAGGACGACTACAGTAAGTGCAATACTTCTCATTAACAGGACCATTTGAATTTCTTCCACCGAACCGAGCCACGACCCGGAAGAATTAGAACCGGAAGTGCTTCATCGGTCCTTTATTAAACAAGATCACAGGCTCTGCTCCTACGCCAGGTACCATTTCCCGTTCTTGTTGTAAAAGCAGAGAGAACACATGACTAACAGAAGGTAGAGGATCCATCAACATAATTTGTGATTTGACCGATGAAAAATGCTCATTCAAGCCCTTCAAAAGCCTCAGAGTATAGTCATTGTCTTGGTATTTAACACACAAACAGGAGAAATTGCAAGGACAACGTGAAATCGGACGAAGTATCATGTATTCATCCCAGAAAATCTTCAGTTTAGTGTAATAATCACTTACAGATAAAGCCCCTTGCCGGAATGAAAAGATCTCATCCCGTAGCTCGAACTCAAAGATATCACTGCGTGCAAATCGGTCTCACAAATCGATCCAGATGTCACTTGCCTTATCTAGCCAGAGAACGCTTTGTGCAATCATCGGAGAAATTGCTCTTATAAGCCATGAACATACCATCGTGTTACACTAAACCCAAGCTGAGTAGGTTGCATTCGACGGAGACGGTGCTTGAACAGATCCATCCACGAAAACCAGTTTATTCTTGGACTGCAACGCCGTTCGCATGGCCCTCGACCAGGAGTGATAGTTTGGCCCAGTGAGAATCGGATTGACGAGAACCAAGGCCGGATTCTCATAAGGTGAAGGTAGTATGGACTCGACAAATTAGGGATTGCTGAATCTGTTGAGGTTGCAGCGATTGAACCACCGGTGCTGGAGGTTTTTTCCATGGCGGCAATTCGGCTCTGATACCATGAAGCGATTCTAAATCAAACACAAAACAGATCTGAGATCTAGGAATGAATCTCAGATCGTGACCTACCGAGAGAGAAAAACAAGAAAGCAAAGTCGGGAGAATATGAAACTGAGGAAAAGAAAAATATTATTCAATTCTCTCTGTACAGTACATAAGTACCTTATATCAGCTCTGTACACACGTGATACCCAACTAAACAGTTACAACTGAACTAAACAAATAACCAAATGCCAACTAAGTTAAATACAATTAATTAAATGAAATATTTAATCTACCCATTATCTTTATTCACATATTCTCGTCACACTCTATCCATAAAAGATGATTGTAATGCCGAGAGAGCCCCGTAAGACACTCGGACAGAGCATCAGCAGCTTGGTTGTGTCGTCCGGGCTTATATTCGATGGTAAAACAGTATCCTAATAATTTGGGCAAACAAGCCCCTTGCTCTGGTGTTTGTATGACTTGTTCCCCGAGATGTTTCAAACTGGAATGATCAATTCGAACAATGAAGTAATGGCCGAAGAGGTAATGACGGAATTTGCCAACGGCTTCCGTAATAGCAAATAATTCTCTCACATAAACTGACTGTGCCTGCATCCTTGGTGACAGCTTCTTTGAGAAAAAAGCGATTGGATGCCCCTCTTGATTGAGTATTGCTCCTACCCCAACTCTAGAAGCATCGATTTCCAAAATAAATGGTTTGGAGAAATCTGGCAAAGTTAATACGGGTGCATTCATAATTGCTATTTTGTGAGCATCAAATGCCTGCTGTGCTTGTTCTGACCACGTGAAGGCATCCTTGGCAAGTAACTTGGTCAAGGGACCGACAATCTGAGCATATTGGCGGATGAATCTGTTGGGTTAATGTGCTCTTTGGTCACTTAAGCCCAATAAGGCTTAATTGAGACTACAGCCCAAGAACTCTAAGGCCCATGTGGATTAGGCTTAGGTCTTGGGTGTAGTAGCATATAAACTAACTTTCGGTCCGCTTGAAAAGATACGCCCCGCACAAATAGTTAGGAGGCTCTCATCAAAAACAAAAACCTAGAGGCGGGCGTTCATCATCCGAACGGTTGCCCACACAACCATCTCATCCCCCTCGAGAGATAGTCTGGAAGATCAATCATAGATAGCACGAGGACTGTTCGTATACAAGGACTGTTCGTAGATAAAGATTGTTCGTGGAGAATCTTTCAGATAACTCTTCAATATCCAGGTAAGCAAAACGATGAAAGGTTTCATCTTTTCCTACATCGCGTGGTACGATACGCTTCCGCGTTTCTGATCGATTTCCTACAATTGGCATCGAGCCAATAGCGATGAGGAAAAGAACCGAGTTTTGAAATTTCATGTGATTATCTTTGAAAATTATTTTGGAAAGGATGGCATCTATTTCTATATTTGTTATTTGTATCATAGTAGTTATCGTTTATAAATCATATGAATAGTTTAATCCATGGTTAGATTCTCTCGTGTAATTCTTGATTTGTAACAAGGAGGCTAATCCCATATGATTAGGTTTCCTCCTTGCTGCTTTTATGATTTCCTTTCGAATTTCTATGTATTTTTCGAATTCGTAAAAGTTGGAGATCAAGAAACGTGAAGAATATGAGCAAACAACACCGTACGACACTTTTCGTGGACTTCTCGGATCTCGGATTTGGACAAACCATATATGGATGGAAAGAGGACGGAAAGACAAACAACTTGGCAATTGGAACACCACCAAAGGACAACCCACGCGCCGCCACGCGCCTCCACAAGTGGCTCAAGGCCTTCACACGCGCCGGCAAACGGCCGGCGCGTGAGGGCGCGCGGGCCACCCTTTTGGGGTGTTTCCGGCGGCCGCTTGATCGTCTCTCCGTGCCGTGCTTCCCCGGAGTTTCGTGCTGAGATGACTTCGGCCGCTTGCGTGCGGGGCGAAGGCTAGGGTTCCTCTTTTGTGTCCTAGGGTTTCTAGCCAAGGATTGGGTTTTTTGGGCTTTTGGGCTCATAGATACCCCGAAGGGGCTTCGGATAAATCCTATGGGCGGGACAAAAGAGAAATTCCAAAGTTGTAAAAAAATTTTAAATTTTTTAAATTTTTTTAGGAAAACCATGGATTAAAGTTATTTGCTTTCTTAATTTAATGCTTTTATTAAATTGTATGAATTATATGTACGATTAACGTGATGTTTGAAATAACATGCCATATAGAATAGGAAGATGCCATATTGTTGCATAATCACATGTCATAAATGCATGATAACTATTATGTTTTTCAATCGACTAGTGTGATAGTTATTATGAGAGATTATTTGGGTTATCCAGATAAATAATCTAACAAATTTCCCAAGAGAATTGTATTTTTGAGAATATCTTGTGGGTTATTTAAAATGATCATGTGAAGCTCATTCTCGCCAATCATGACTGGATTTTAAAGTACCTAATGATTTCAATTAAGATGTTGATCTCACGTAATACTCTAAAATGAACAAATTCTTGAAATTAAAAATTCTAAACTTAAAATATTGAATGGGTGAAGGTTTTAAATTAAGCTTTTAATTTTAAAACCTACGGGCCCCATTGTGGGTTTATTAGTGAAATGGCTCATTACGCCAAGCCCCATCGGATAAGGATGATCGGATTTCGCTAGATTAAACCCTAATATTTTCAAAATTTTAGTAAAGTTTTGTACGGCCCATCGTCGGCAACACTTGGATACTAAAGATAATTTTGAAAGTAAACAATGGTTAATTACATTCAACTTTGGTAAAATTATTAACCCTCCCATCGAGGCTCTGGCAATGGAACTGAAGGCCCAAATTAAAAATATTACTTTTACAAGAATCTTGCCCATCGTAAGCCTTGTAAAGATAACTAATGGATTGTTAAACAATGAACGAATAGTAGTTATTAGAATCTACTAGCGATATTTCTGTTTGTTGTTAATTTTAAAGTTTGAAATTAGTGTGTCTTTCCTTATTTTCGAAAATGTCTTCATTCAATCCTTTAGCTACAATCTTGAGCCAAAAGCCTATGGATGGTACAAATTACAAACAATGGAGAACCAATTTAGATATTGTTCTTCAATATGAAAAGCTCAACTTTGTTCTCACTACCCCTATGCAGTACGCCACTGCATGCGATGCGTCGATGCAATTCGGACTCGTTTTCACGAGAAGGATAGATGGGAGAAGGCGAATGTGTCGATCATTTGCTACATTTTGGCCATCCTCGCAAATCACCTTCGGAGCAAATGAACATAATTCAGAGTGGAGCAACAATGCTCCGACTCTTGATGCCATGTTTGCTACACCTAGCGCTTCGCTAGGCAAAATGCACCGAATTCGACCAAGACAAATATGTCCGGAGGAAGTGTGCGGATCATTGTCTAACAATGATAGCAAACTTCAAGAAGGCTGATGACCATGGTATCAAGTTTGAACAAGAAGTAAAAGTTGACCTTCTCTTACAATCACTACCTCGAATACTTCAACCAATTCAAGATGAATTATAATATGAACAAAATGAATCTTGACCTCACTCAACTAATGCACGAGCTTGAGAGGCCGAGCGACTCTAGTCAAGCAAGGAAGTGCATTGTTTGTTAGTGAAAGTTCTGTGAAACCTAAGGGGAAACCCAAGGGAAAGAACAAGAACAAGAAAAAGAAGAAATCGTGTACTCAGGTTAAAAACAGCTTGCAATGAAGCAGCCAAAAGGCAAGTGCTTCAAGTGCGGACAAAAGGGGCATTGGAAGAAAGATTGCTCACAAATGAATAAACCAGGTATGGGTAATTTAAATGTGATTGAGGCTTGTTTAGTGGAGAATCACGATGACAAATGGATCGTTGATTCAGAGCCACTAACCATGTTTGTTACTCTTTGCGTGGTTCAAACAAAGCTTGCCAAATGAGTAAAGGACAACGAGATTTGAAGCTTGGAGCGGGGCGCTTGTGTCCGCACTAGCAAGAGGACAAGTTGTTTTATCTTTTAATAATTATAGAACTTTGGTTTTAGAAGACTCGTTTATTTATTCCAGATTTTAAGAGGAATTTAATTTCGTTAGTTGTTTACATAAACATGGTTTGACAAGGTTCGGTTTGATTCCTCGCCAATAAGAAGTTCATCTTCTTTTATTTGTTCGTGTAAATTTTAATGGCCTTTATTTCCTTAGTCCTATTCCCCGTGAAGTTAATCATGTTGAATTAAAAAATGTTGAGCATATCAATTGTCAAAGAAAAGAAAAGTTTCCAATGAAACTTATCTTTGGCATTTGAGATTGGGTCATATTAACTCTAACAGATCCAAGGTTTGGTCAAAAGTGGGATTTTAAAATCCCCAACTTTGAGCCGATACCAGTGTGTGAATCCCGTTTAGAGGGTAAAATGACCAAGAGATCTTTCAAGGCCAAGGGAAAACGTGCCACACTTCAAATTTGGAATTGGTACATACCGATGTATGTGGACCAATAAATGTCCAAGCCGTAGGCGGGTATCGTATTTCATCACATTTACTCGATGATTACTCTAGATTTGGACATGTGTACCGATGCGTCACAAGTCCGAAGCTTTTGGAAAATTCCAAGAGTTCAAGGTCGAGGCAAAAGCATCTAGGTGTTCAAATTAAGACTCTTCGATCCGATCGAGGGGTGAATAACTATCTCTGGAGAGTTCAGTCTTACCCGACCAAGGAGGGGATAGTTTCGCAATTATCTTCTCCAGGGACACCCCCAGAATGGAGTTGCCGAAAGGAGAAATAGAACCCTTTAGAAATGACAAGATCTATGCTCAGCTTATTCATCTCTTTCTCGATTCATTCCGGGATATGCCTTAGAAACAAATATGTATCTATTGAACTTAGCTCCGTCCATGTCGGTTTCAAAGACACCAATAGAATTGTGGAAAGGGTGTAAGCCCACCATGAATCATATTCGAATTTGGGGTGCTCCGCACATGTCTTGAAACAAAACCGACAAGATGGACTCGTCTGCATCAAGTATGCATGTTTGTAGGCTATCCTAAAGGAACCGAGGTTGGTTGTTTTATAGTCCAAGAGAAAGGAAGGTCATAGTGAGCACTCACGCGACTTTCTTAGAGGAGGACTATATGACAAACTATAAGCCAAGAAGTAAGGTTATTCTTGATGAGCTAGTCTCGGATCAAGTTTCACCACAACCTCAAGGGTTCCAGCTTTTGTTCCCGTGGTTGTTCAAAGAGGGGAAAATGTATCCGAACATACACAGGAACCGAGACGAACTGAAGTTCAGCATGATGTTCAACTAAATGAAGAACAAAATCATGAATTAGTTGATCTACTTAATGAGGGTCCTCATCTAGAAGTTGTCAACCCACAAAATGTGGACCCCCTGTAGATGCACGACATCAAGTGCGACAAAGTCGTAGTGGGAGACCGATTCGTAAACCCGCAAGATATCTCTTGTTGGGTGAGTCAAATCGATGACATCATCGTAGAAGATGGTGATCCCACGAGTTATGATGAAGCACTAGGAGATGTTGATGCTCGGAATGGCTCGAGGCTATGAATCGTGAAATGGATTCTATGTATTCCAACTCGTTTGGTCTCTTGTAGATGCACCTAAAGGGGTAAGACCCATTGGGTGTAAGTGGATTTACAAGAGAAAGAGAAGATCGGACGGGAAGGTTGAAACCTTCAAAGCTAGATTGGTGGCGAAAGGGTACTCCCAAAGAGAAGGAGTGGATTATGATGAAACCTTTTCGCGGCTGCCATGCTCAAGTCTATTCGGATTCTCTTAGTCATTGCCAATCTTGATTATGAGATTTGGCGATAGATGTCAAAACTACTTTTCTAAATGGAAATTTGGAAGAGGAAATCTATATGCAAAGAACCAAAAGGGTTTACGACCAAAGGGCAAGAAGAAATGGTATGCAAGTTGCGAGAGGTCCATTTATGGACTTAAGCAAGCATCCAGATCATGGAACATCGATTTGATCAAGCCATTGAGTCTTATGGCTTTGAGAAAAGCCCCGATGAGCCGTGTGTGTATAAAAGGATCCAAGGTAATGCGGTATCTTTCCGGTACTTTATGTGGATGATATACTCCTTATCGGAAATGATGATACGAGGTATTGTTGGGCATAAAAACCTGGCCGAGCAAACATTTTGATATGAAGGACCTGGGGAAGCCAATTATGTTCTTAGTATTAAACTCTTGCGAGACCGGAAGAACGAGGGTTTTGGCATTATCCCAGGCTCAATACATTGACAAAATACTTGCCAGGTTTAGCATGGAGAATTCAAAGAGGGGAATTATACTCTTCGGGCATGAGATTCATCTCTCGAGAAGCAATCTCCTCAAACTCCCGAGAGGAGAGAACGCATGAGTAGGATACCTTATGCTTCAAAGAGTAGGTAGTCTCATGTATGCTATGCTATGTACCGCACCGAGATATCCGCTATGCACTCGGGAGTAGTAAGCCGGTACCAATCGGACCCGGAGAGCAACACTCTGGTAGCGGTTAAACATATACTCAAGTACCTACGGAGAACGAGAGATTATATGTTGGTCTACTCAAGCTGTGGGAGTCTTGAAACCATTGGTTATACGGACTCGGATTTCCAAGGAGATATTGACTCAAGAAAATCCACCTCGGATATGTGTACACCCTCAATGGCGGTGCCATTTGTTGGAGAAGTGTAAAACAAACATGTGTGGTCGATTCGCTACGCCAGAGGCCGAGTATGTAGCTACTTCCGAGGCCGCAAAGGAAGTCGCATGGTTAAAGAAGTTCCTAACGGATCTTCGAGTGATACCGTGTAAATTGTCCTATCACACTCTACCGTGACAACAAATGGGCGGTAGCGTAGTCCAAGGAACCAAGGTGTCATAAGAGACAAGCACATAGAGAGGAAATACCACTTGATCTCGAGAAATAATTAAAAGAGGAGATACAAGGGTAGAAAGATAGCATCGAGACAAGAATCTCGCCGACCCTTTTACTAAGAGTTTGCCCGAGCATGTGTTCGAGAGGCATGTTTCATCTATGGGTCTTAGGAGGATTCCGATTTGCCGTAGCTTTAGGCGCTTGTTATTTTACTTTGTTATTTTGTGCTTTTGAGCATGACATTATGACATTGCATTTCTTTTCTCGAATGTTAATAAATGGAGTATTTTTTTGATTTATTTTGCACACTATTTACAAACTCTAAGGTCCGGATCAATTGTGGAGTATATGATCATATGAAAACTTTCATAGAGGACATGGTCATAGGTTCTCACAATTGATGAAATGCTTCACAGCTATTAAATTAAGTTGGGCACTTTATTTAGGCTGCAATGTTTTATGAAATGGTTTTGTCCGAATCATTATAAAACATTGGTGTGAGTTAATGCTCACATTGAATGGATCAAGGAGAGATTTGATTAAGGTTGTTCTTCTGTCATAAGGAATCAAATCTCCGTATAACTATAGTTATGTAGTTGCTCTTAATCCCGAGTTTATTTTAAACAGTAGTCGAATAGTTTTCATTCTTTGATTTACCAACGGGTGAGGTTTGATCTATATGACGGCCAACAACTCGGTATTTTGGGATTGAGACTATTTGGTTATCGGTGTTTATGAGATAAACAACAAGGAATTTATAGGAAATGTCCCCTTGATATGTTTCAAGACTGATATTGAAGACACTCGCGAAGCATGTAATCCATTAGAGAAACTATCAAAGTCAAGGGAATAAATAATTGATTGGGTTACGTAAAACTAGTCAATCATATTATAGACATTCTATAAAGGGCGGTGCATATTCTTGTTATAAGTGTCATTGTTCTTGGAGATCACGTTCGGGCTTTTAGTGGAGTAGCACCGAACTAGATAATCTTCTCGTAGATTATCATGAGCCTTGATGAATGACAAATGGTAGGTCCCCGAGGCTAGCTTGAGACAAGGGATGGGGTATATTATCGATGATGATGGCTTATGGGCTATATGGTCTTGGGTTTTACGAACTCAAGTTAGGATCTTAAAGAGCAAGTGGGAGATTGTTGGGTTAATGTGCTCTTTGGTCACTTAAGCCCAATAAGGCTTAATTGAGACTACAAACAAGAACTCTAAGGCCCATGTGGATTAGGGTTAGGTCTTGGGTGTAGTAGCATATAAACTAACTTTCGCGCTTGAAAAGATACGCCCACACAAATAGTTAGGAGGCTCTCATCGTAAACAAAAAACCTAGAGGCGACGTTCATCATCCGAACGGTTGCCCACACAACCATCTCATCCCCCTCGAGAGATAGTCTGGAAGATCAATCATAGATAGCACGAGGACTGTTCGTATACGAGGACTGTTCGTAGACAAAGATTGTTCATGGAGAATCTTTCAGATAACTCTTCAATATCCAGGTAAGCAAAACGATGAAAGGTTTCATCTTTTCCTACATCGCGTGGTACGATACGCTTCCGCGTTTCTGATCAGTTTCCTACAGAATCTTCGGTAGTAACCACTGAGACCCAAAAATCCCTTTAGTTGGGTTATATTATTCGGACTAGGCCACTTAATCGATTCAACCTTTGACTCGTCCATTTCGACCCCTCTGGCAGATACTACATGGCGTAAATACTTAATTCGTGTTTGTCCAAATGCGCATTTAGTCATCTTTGCAAATAACCGATGATGAGCCAATGTATGCAGTACTATCCTGACATGCTCTAAATGATCCTCCTAGGTGCCACTGTAAATTAAGATATCATCGAAGAAAATTAACATGAACCTGCGAAGAAAAGGCCGGAAAATGGTGTTCATCAACGATTGAAAGGTTGCCGAAGCATTGTTAGACCAAATGGCATAACCAGCCATTCATACAATCCTTGGTGTGTTCTAAAAGCTGTCTTCTCCCTATCTTGTTCCTTCATCAAGATTTGATGATAACCCGAACATAAGTCAAGTTTTGAATAGAAAACAGAGCCATTCAGTTCATCGAGGAGTTCATCGACGTTTGGTATTGGAAAAGCGTCCTTCACTGTGATGGCATTCAAGGCTCTGTAGTTAGCACAGAAACACCACGTACCGTCTTTCTTCCTAACTAATATGACAGGAGCAGAGAAGGGACTGTTGCTCTGTTTTATCAAACCTTCGCAGAGTAACTCGTCAACTATTCTTTCAATCTCAGATTTTTTTACGTACGAGGTAGCGATAGGGTCTGATTTTGACAGGAGCAGAATTAGGTAGTAATTCAATAATATGTTCATGCCCTCGTTGTGGTGGTAGTCCATGAGGAGACTCAAAAACCGAGTCAAATTCCCGTAAAACTTGAAGCAAATCCTGTGGAACCATGTCTGTTTCTCCACCATTTTAGAATTTAGTGGAGTCCAGAAGAAACAACTCTGTCCAAGCATCCGTATGCTGCAACCTCAAGAGGTGATGATAATGCGCCTGTGTCATTGCATTTTCTCTGAATCCCTTCAACGCGACGTCGTGACCCATTGACCGTCAGTTAAGAATTTTATGGTTGAAGTACTGTGATTTGCCACATGCGGTCCTAACGTTGCTAAGCAACCTGCACCAATAACCATGTCTACGGTCGCCACTGGTAATACTAGCATAGATAATAATAGAGTATAGCCACATATTTGCACAGGTATATGTCTTACCACCTAATTTGTTTGCATCATTTGTCCTGTTCCTCCCAGTATACGCACTTCTTTGGTATATTCAACTGGTAAATTCAGATGTTGTACAATGCGAGGATGAAAGAAATTATCTGAACTCCCTCCATCTAAGAGAATCTGCACTTCAGTGCCTTGAATCGTCCCAGAGAATCGAATCGTAGCTGCACCTTGAGTACCTTTAGCAGCTGGCAAGGATAGATGGTGTAATGTGCCATTGATTTGTGTTTCGTCTACGTCTAGTTCGACAGGTTCCTCTGATTCATCATCTTCAATCATCATCATTAATTGCTTCTTAGCACACCGATGAGTTGGAGAAATTTTGTCATCGCATGTGTAACATAGTCCTTTCTCTCGCCGGATCTGCATTTCCGCCGACGTCATGCGTTTGAGAGGCAGTCGTGTAGGTGTAGGTAGTAATGGTGGTAGGTTTGTTTTGCCTCCGCCGCTAACCATCGTTGAGGACCCACTAGCACTGTTCGTAACAGACATAGGTCCTTTACTTACCGAGTTGGTATTATTGAAATAACTGAGTCCTAGGACCTTAGTAGTTTTTCCCCACTCTGCTGCTTCTGCAAACAATTTAGCTAACGTCATTGCTTGTAGAACGGTGTTTGGTTTTTGCACTAAAATATCGCGCTGCAAGTTCGGTTTTAGTCCTCCTATATAACAGTCGAGCATTGCTGATTCAGTCACATCTATCGTTCGGTTTGTCAAGGCCATAAACTGACTGTTATACGTTTTGAGTTTGTCTTGTTGGACAAGCTTGAACAGTTGTGATCGAGCGCAATCAAATTGCGATGGCCCATATTGTTCTTCAACAACTTGCATCAGAGCATTCCAATCAGGCAGGCGACCATTTTTCTCTAACATTTGAAACCAAGACAGAACATCACCATCCAAATGAACCGATGCAATGACCACACACTGTGCCTCTGGAACTTCAAAATACTTGAAATACTCTTTTGCTTTGAATATCCATAGCAATGCATTCGTCCCGTCAAAACGAGGAAAGTCCAGTTTAATCTGCCTTTTCATTGATGTGAAATATGTGTTTGGGGCCAAGTGCGGTGCTTCGGGAATCATTGTATCTGACTTTGGTGGGCTAGCACTCTCGGGTTTCTTCTCCAGATTGTCCAACTTCAACATTATTGCTTCCATAAAATTTTCTAAGCGAGTAAATCTACTTTTTGCGTCTTCCATGAACTCAGTAGTCTTCTTTTGCTCTTTCTGTTTGGAGTTCCTTTAATCTCGTGTTTTCAGCCATGTATTCTCTCAATGAAAGCACCTTATGTTATGTGTTCAAATGAATAATAAGAAGAAGGTAAAACTTCTATTACTCAACGGAATCAGAATCGTGTTCAATTGTGGATATTCTGATACAGACCATACATGAGCATATTGCAGAGAAAGAAATAACAGAATGAGCAGTAACGAGTGAAAGGAAGAGAGAGAAAAGATCACAGAAAGAGAAGAAGATTTCCCAATACAATTCACACCCTCTCCCATAACCACTTTTGTCCTTTTATAAGATCTAATCCCCAATTTCTCTACGGGTATGTTTGGTTTGGGGGGAGGGGGAGGGGAAAGGGGAGGAAAATGGAGGGAAAATATTAAAAGGGAGAAAACTTTTGTGGGCCCCACCACAAATAACTTTTCTCTCTCTCCATTTTCCTCCCCCTTCCCTCCCCTCCCTCCCCCCAACCAAACACACCCTAAGTTTCCACGTCTTTCTCTTAATCCGTTTGCTCCTCCTTATGGGCTTCTCGTCATTTTCTGTTATTGGGTCATTCGTTGCCAAGCCCATTCCTTCTGCGTGCAAGACAGAACACCAACTAAATTGTTAGGATAAAAGCCAATGAGAGTTCGCATAGATGGTAAGGGATCCGGGATTAGCTTAAATGGTCGGTCGGTTCGATCCTCCTCCCGCCGTCACTCGACTCCTTTGGTAGGCGATCTCGTAAATCTCCGCAAGTGCTCATGTGCCCGGGGCCATGCCTTGGCCTTGGTGGGGGGCGATGTCGGCCCTTCCAAAACTTTTTTTTATCCAAAAAAAAAAAAAAAAAAAAAAAAAAAAAAAAAAAAAAATTGTTAGGATAAAATGGTCTAAATGAGTCAAATACGATCCTCCTTCAAGCCTTGTATATTTTAACCAATAAGAAGAGGATATGAATACCAATAAATTGCCACATATTAAGGAGCCAAAATCAGGCCAAGTTTCAGCCAAGATAGGAAGAGGAAGGAGAATTATGAGACAAGCTAGCATGAGTCATACAAGTAAGGGTAATTTTAGGCAATTACCAAGAGGGATTCTTAGTAAATTTTCATCAATTATAAATTACTTCTTATCCCTGTTGCCATGTTAAGTTTTGCCCAAAGCTCCCAAGAAAACACCAAGAATAGAGCCAAGCTAAAATCATAGGAAGAAGGAAGGGAACACTAAGCAACCAAGGTGAGTTATTAGGATTTAGGTTCCCATTTGTCTTCTTCAATTCTTATGAAAGCTCCATATATTGAAATGTCAATGTGTATGGTATTTTTTTAAGGAAGGCTGGAAGCTAGGGAAGGGTTAAGAAGGAGGAAAAAGTTCAACAAAGCAAAGCCAACTTAAGTAAGTGATTCATATAGCATCTTGCACTTGTTTAAGTTAATGGTTGATCTTGGATTAATTTATTCATGTTTCTTGTAGATTTAAAGATTATAATTTTGAAAAGGAGGTTATGCTGAAAGACTTAAATATGGATTAAAAGGTGTATTAAGCCTAAAAATTGGAGCTAGAAGGTGTGTGGGGTAAAGGTTAAAAAGAAATTTTGGAAGCATTAGAGCTAAATCTCAAGAAATTTCAAAATCTACTGATGAAATGAGTTTCTAGCATGGCAGATGATTTGTGAAGCAATTTTGACAAGGTAAATGGTGTTCAATATCTATGAAATTCTACAGTCTTAACTTATACATCTCAAGCTTTAATTTGATAGGTATTTTGTAATTTTTTGAGGTGTATACAAAGAGATGAATTTTTGAAGTTCACACATGAATCTGGAACTTTAATTTGGACAAAGATAAGATTTAGGTTAAACTGGACCAGTATGTGTTTAACTAGCCACCTATGGTATTTTTGTTTGAAAACAAACTTATCAAAGGTCTTGTAGCCTTTGAATCACCCTAATTGAAAACTTGTACAATTAGTTATGAATTGTTCAAGTTGCTGCAAATTTCTGGACGGTTTTGGAAAAATCTGAAAATGAAAGCCTTAAAGGTCAAGATTAATTATTTGGTGTTTTTGCAATTAATAAAGAACTTCTAGCCATAAATTGGGCCAAAAGATAATCAATTCAAGTGTTATTTGAATTATGGAGAATTTGCATAAGTGATGAATACTATTTATAATTATAGAAAGAGCCGTCATCAGGAGTTTTTTTAAAAAGAATTTTGGGAGGGATCATCGGTCTAAAAATCTGTCGTAGTAACTCTAATCTCACGTACTCTGTATTACTCTGTATAACTCTGTATGCATGTTTGAACCATGATTCTAATCCGTGTCTAAGACACGTTTGTTTTGCAATCGGTCGTGTTGGGTTCAAGGCCCAATCGTTATTTTTCCTAGCTGTGGAATCAGGACTTACTATGTCATGCGTTTCGTAGTCTACTTTCTTTGTGATGATGTGTTGTATTATATGTGACTGCGCGACTGAATGTTGTGTTGTTTATTTTTATGATTGTGGTTGACTATCATACATTGTATATACATTGTGCATGAGATTAACTTGTTACTTTGGGATTCAACTTGAATCCCAGACCTTCCCAAAAGCTCAGGAAGAGGCCATCATGAAGAACAGGGCTCTCAGGGCAAGTCGGTGGATGCAGAGCATAGCTGAGGGATGATAGTGGTGAACTCAGAAACATTATTTGTATTATTTTGCTTGGATGATTGTAATATTAATTATCCTAAGGAGTTGTTTCTGGTATATAGCTAGAGTAGTTTTATTATTATTATCAGTATTCAATCGTCCAAACCGATTTATATATTATGTTAAGCTGTTTAATTTGATGAATGACGTTTATCAGAAGGGGTGTGACATTTGCCACATAGCTAAATCAAGCCGCTTAAGAGGAATACTCTATATGATATTTATAATGATATGGTGAATCAATAGAAGAGAAAAAAATAATGAATAGACAAAGGAAAAGAACAAGAAGCGCTTCCATTGAAGCTTGAAAAATCAAAGTCTTAAACAAAAAATGGTGACGGAGGAATGGGACTACAGGGTCCTTGGGGTAATGGAGAAATGAAAAGAAGAAGCCGCAATAGTTGCAGAGGAAGAGAACTGACCATGGTTTTCTTTTCTATTTTAACTCCATAGGGGCATTTTTGCCTTTTTATAACCTTCAAAAATTACTAATTAGGTCTCTCGGCCTAATTAAGAATTTATTAAAAGTGTAAGCCTAATTTTGCATTTAATATTTCAATTAGATTTAATTGGGATTCTCCCTATTTCTTTTAAACATTTATTTTTAATATAATGTATAACATTTTAATATTTATAATATTTAATATATTTTATTAAATATTAATTTTATTATATTTAGATATTTTATATTTATATTTTGATTACTTATTTATCTTATTATATTATATAAATAATTATAATATAATAATTATTATAAATTATAAATTTTACTGAGGGATTATCAACATAATTGTTCCACATTAATTTTTGTGACAAATTGGCGATAGAAAAAATTCTGTCGATAATTTCTTTGGAAATTGTATTTTTCAACAGTATTAACTGACGGAATTTCTAGCAGTAATTACCTATGGAAAAAATTCTATTTGTAATTTCATGTTTTTTTGGTAGTGTTAGTTTCCTTCCTATATGAAGAAGCTATGGGAATATAGAAACACCAAAAAGAAGTACCATCAGCCTTTTTTAGGCTAACCAAGAGAAGAAGAATTAGGCAAAATGCATATTAATTCAATTTTCATGTAGCATAAGTTTCATGACTTGATGATAGTCTAATAACAAAAGTGTAGAATTAGGCCTACGCGTACTAACTTAAAGATTTTGAGAAGTTAAACCATCTTTAGAATAACCTTTCATTTGCTAATTGCAAAATCTAGAATGTAAAAACCCTAGGTAATCACACTGGGCCTAACACTCCTAATCAGTAGCTACTCCTACGATTGCATTCATAGTTATTGCTTAGAAATATTATTCAAAAACCACTTGATGTGATAAACAAATTAAATTGATGCAAAGGTTTCCTCTAATATGAATCCACAATCACGACACTCAAATTAACCCAAATAAACCACACAAACGAGTAATCACATAGCAAGTATAATCTCATTGAATTAATAGAAAATAAATAACAGAAAAATCTTCCAATCAAAATAATTCCAATCCAAACACAATATAATCAATCTTAGTTCAACAATATGGAGTCCAAAGAACTCACAACAAAATCCTACTAAAATTACCTTAGAACATAGCTAGGAATTACAATAACAATAGTAGATTCATAAAGGAACAAAGTAAAACTCTACATTGAAGCTCTTGAATTGAAGCCAAATCCCCAATCCTCATGAGTGGAAAGCTTAGCCACACATTGGTGATTATCCATGAAATTTGAGCTCACTGGAAAATCAAACACTTTGCCGGAAAATCAAACACTTGACTGGAACTCACTGACCGATGGAAAGAAAAGAAGGTTTGAAGGCTGCCTGCGATTATGAGCTCTGGTTTTATGCTTTTGTTCACGGCGCCTTTTGGTTGTGTCGAGCTCCTCTGTATACCACAGTAAAAGCTTCCTCCGGTGATAGCTCTTTGGTTCTCCATCCTTGTTCAACAAAGAGGCATCAAAGAATAGAGGAAGAGTTGACGGAGGTGCGGTGGTAGTCTTCTTCTCTCACAATCAACCCTCCACTCTCTCATTCCATTTGAAAAAGAAGCAAGTCCGTGGAACAATTCCTGATTCAGGGTCAGGCTGATGACGGAAGTGATGGTGGTTGAGGGAAAGTCGCCAACAATGGTGAAGGGAATACCGCCGAACATATACCAAGGAGGAATGGTGATGAAAGCGCAGGTGAAGATGATGCTCTAGTTAGTTGTACTGCGGTGCAACTCCCTCTGAAGGTTGAGTGTGTATCGGCGAAGAAGGAGAAAATCTGAATTTTGACCTGGGACTAAATTGAAAAGATTCACAAGTTTGAGGAGGGACTAACTTTAAAATATGCAAAATGTTTGTTGGGCAGAACTGTCATTTTCAAACAAACTTGGTCTTCTTTTGTTATTTTCCCTCATCCCTTTTCTTCATTGATTTGCAATTTTCAAATATTATGGAGCCCTTTACTGTAAGTTTTTCCAGTCTTCAAAAATATTAATTCCTACCCCAATGGTCATTTTCCAAAATCTCCAATTTTCTTCTTAAAACACCTAAAATACAAAATTAAGCACAAAGCAGTATTAAAAGTCCAAGAAGTTATTTGTATGAATAACTAAAAATTGTAACCATTTTACCCTAATTATACCTAATTCAATACAAATGTTCATAACCCAAATTAGTGTTTAATCATGCAATATTGTCATAGGAAATAGACTAAAAATCCCAAATTAATCATGAAAAAACCTATAAAAATATGGTTCAATCAACGACACTAAAGTGACTTTCAAAGTGGAATGATTTTAACTAGGAAAATTTCATTCTACTCCCAAAAGAGCTTAATGAAATTAAAACTTTGAGTTTGCATGAATGCCCTTCATTTATTATCTCATTTACTCTAATTCTATTTTGGAAAAATTATAATAAGGGATCTAAGAAAAATAATATTTATTAAGAAGGACCATAAAAATGGCAATTATTTTGAAGGACCAAAAATTAAAACATTAAAATAAAAAGATTAAATTGCCCTTGGTTCTACAATTTTTGTATAAAAAGTAAGAAATCCAAAAAAAAAAAAAAAAAAAGATTTACTTTTATAGCTCCAAGTCTTCGTACTTGCCATCCATTGCCCCCAGTCTTGAAAAGAGATAAATTCATTAAAAATTCATAGAACACAAAGGGAAGGAGGCCGGAAGATCATTGCCAACGGAATAACCTATTATTCCTCCACGGAGAGATAAAAAATTACCAATAGATACTCTAACTTACATATTCTAAATTTTGATTTGATCTCTTTTATCATTTTCAATCAATCACTTGATTCTCGATTTAATTAGAGATAATATAGGAAATCTAAGTAAGGGCAATTTAGTCTTTCTATTTTAATGTTTTAATTTTGGTCCTTCAAAATAATTACCATTTTTATGGTCATTCTTAATAAATATTATTTTTCTTAGGAGAATTATAATAAAGGACCTAAGAAAAATAATATTTATTAAGAAGGACCATAAAAATGATAATTATTTTGAAGGAAAAAATTAAAACATTAATATAAAGAGACTAAATTGCCCTTGGTTCTACAATTTTTGAAAAACCTGGCTATCACCCAAGAGGGGTGAATTGGGTGTTTAATAAAACTTTAGTTCCTTTGAAAATCTTTTCAAAACTTATCAAAGTAGTTTGAATGACAAGTAATTTATAAAGCGATAATCAGTCATTCAAATATATATGCACATTCAAATATATATCTTTGGAAATATAAGAGATAAGGGAAGAGAATGTGCAAAGCCGATTTATCTTGTTCGCCCAATCCTTGACCTACGTCCAAATCCCCAAGCTCCACTTGAGAGCTTATCCGAGCACAAGAAAAGCCTATACAAACGCACAAGTTCACCCGTGCACTTGTTAAACCAAATCTCTCACCGAGACACTCCCCTTACACAATGCAAGGTTACAATCTGCTTCCTCTCAAGATTACCCAATCTTGAGTAACTCTCAAATAAACGAGATAGAATGTTTCTAATGTATCTTCTCTCTCGAAGTGAATAAGATAAACACCGAAGTGCATTACAAATAATTTCACTCTCTATGCTAAGCTATGTAAACATTGAAAACAGAGAGTAAATACTATGAAAAACAGAGTATGAACATTTTAAAGATGTAAGCTTGTGTCTCTGTGTTTTTCTGCTTGAATCCGTCTTCTATTTATAGGTAGGGATCAATATATAACCGTTGAGAAGATTCAATGACCGTTGGATAAAGAAATATAGCCGTTAGAATCAGATGGAACTAGCCATTAGAACTTCGTTTTCTGAACCAACTATGACATCAGCGTTTACTTTACTTTGATCTTTAGTTTAACACCCTTTGATCATCTGAAACATGTACACAAATGATATAAATGATGTTAAGAAGTGTTATAAATCATTTGGGTGATCATCTGGATGTTTATCAAAAGAATCAGGATTTTCGAAACGTTGATTTTATGAAGCTGAGATGAAAACTCGAGTTTCCACTTGTAAACTCGAGTTTTGGTTCTCTCCCAAAACCAAAGTTTGCTCTCTTCGCCATACTCGAGTATTGATTTACAAACTCTAGTTTTGACTTTGTTCTGCCCTTGGTTGCTCTTCGAACTCAAACTCGAGTATTGTTCTTACAAACTCGAGTTTTGACTTTGTTGAGCTTTCTTGAAAATAACTGTCAACTTTTGAGGGCCATATCTTCCTGGTCCGAACTCTGTTTTGGTCTGTTCAACTCTTGATGGAAATCTCTTTGAGTGTATTTTCATATGCCACTGATTTTAGCTCAATCGGATTTTTATTTTGTGAGATACACTCAAAATATTAAAGCTTGGTTTGCTGTGTGGCGTGAATTTCACTGTCAAATTCCACAACTCATAGCTCCTTTATCTGAACTCCTTTGGGCTTGAAGTTTATATCAAAATAATTTATTGGGAGTCTAGTTTCATATGCCACTTATTTCACATCAATCCGATTCCTGGTTTGAGAGATATCATCAAATTACCGAGGTCGCCCGTGCCGAACGTGAGACAAAGGTGTGGAGCTCAAGTGTCGATAACAGTTATAAACTCGAGTTTTCACCGGCATACTCGAGTTTTCACATGCATACTCGAGTTTTCACTTACATACTCAAGTTTTCCTTGTCCGAGACGCCGAGGTGCTAAAGACACTACAAACTCGAGTTTTGAGTTACAAACTCGAGTTTTGAGTCCTAAACTCGCCAAACTCGAGTTTTCTCATCCCGAAGCTGATTTTTGCCGACTTTAACTTCAAATTGAGTCATTCCAACTTCCATATGACCTTGGAGACTTCTAGCATCGTCTTAGAACTTGAATAATGATATCTTCATTCCATTCAAAGAAGTTGTTCCTTCTTCCATCTCCCAACTTGATCATTCTTCATCATTTAACTTGGGCTCATCATTCTTTGCAGCTTCTACCTTCTTCAATATCCATAAAGTGATGAAGCTTCATTCCAACTTCTACTTATCATGGAGACTCCCAGTATCACATATAGGAATATATATGCATGTTCTTATTTATTTGGTCTCTTCTCTTCTACTTGATTATCACCAAAATCCATTGATAACATCTTGCTTCCTTGACAATCTCTGCAAGCTCTTCTTTCTTTAATTCCTTATCTTCTTCTTGATTAATCTCTATAATTCAACTTGGATTAATCTACATTAAATACAGCAGTTAGTTAATGTATGAGATAACTATATTACTCAATCTTTTTGCTTTTAATAATGGCATCTATATAAGACATCATCAAAACTAATCATAACCAACAATTTTTACATAAAGGTGAGAAATGAAAAAAATGTTTTGGAACAAGAATATATGGCAACCTTTTTTTGGAATGAAATATCTAATTAACCAAAAAAAAAAACGTACAGTGTCAATGTTTGCGAAACTTTTTTTTTTTTTGGAACAATAATATATGGCAACCTTCCATTCCACATAAAGAAAGAAAAGTGCGAATGGCTTATGTGATTCAAAACAAAAGTTTGAAAAATATACAATACTAAAGGGGCAAGGATTAATCGATTTTAATGATTATAACAAGAACCGAACTAAAGGAAAACGAGACAAAAATTATCGTGAAGAAGAACTTGAAGATCATAGAACGGATGGGAGGATGCCGAAAGATCTCTCGTGGATGAAAGAACCTACGATTTCTTCTTCGCTTCACGGAGAGTTAAAAAGTTACCAATAGAGACTTTAACTTGCATATTCCAGATTCTGATTTGATCTCTATTTATCATTTTCAATCAATCACTTCAGATTCTGATTTAATTAGAGATAATATAGGAAATTTGACCAAGGGCAATTTAGTCTCTTTATATTAATGTTTTACTTTTTTGTCCTTTAAAATAATTACCATTTTTATGGTCCTTCTAAATAAATATTATTTTTCTTAGGTCCTTTATTATAATTCTCCCTTTTTCTTAGGTCCTTTATTATAATTTTCCCTTCTATTTTCTACTTTCCATCAGCAAATAAATTACTCACCCTCTCTTAGTAATCAAATGATTTAGTATAAGAAGAAAGCCTCTCTTTGTAGGTGCAATCCAATAATACTTAGAAATTGTATTACTAGTTATGATCTCATATATACTTTTTTTTTTTTTTTTTTTTGCCAAAGATCTCATATATACTTGAGAAACACTATGAAGAAGTGTATAAAAATCATTTTACAATATATCTTCATCAAAGTAATTATTAACTAAACATATTAATTGACAATCAAGATCAGTGATGCAACATTTTTACAACGCCAATATTTTTTTTTTTTTTTTTTGGCGCCCTTATTTGAATCTGAAACCAATGAATACACAAAAACCATATAAAGCAAATTACAAAAAAAAAAAAAAAAAAAAAAAAAAAAAAAAAAAAAAAAAAGAAAATCACTTGCTTAATCCTTGTTACTTTCCAACGGGAATGGAGGGATGCTTTGCTCATGCCTAAATAAATTACTTGGATCAACCTTAGACTTCACCATTGCCAACCTTATAAAATTATCCTTAAAGTATTTGAATCCCCAAGCGCTTGACCTCAAGAAGCTTGTCCCGTTGAATTGGTTCATCCCCAAGTCAAGGTCTCTATAATTCACATATGCTTCTCTTGGAAAGCGTGAAGCATAAGGAGTCATGAAGTCATAGAATCTCCTAACCCAATTCATATGCTTTTTCATGCTCTTTTCTCCATCATCCCACCTAGCTATATACTGTGACTTGAATAGTACTCCCTTTCTATGAGGATATGGAAGTGTGGATTCTGAGATTCTATTCATCATTCCTCCATATGGGACCCACACCATAATGGGCGCATCATCTTGCATAAACCTTTTCCATATGGAATTCAAAGCATTTTCAGGAATCACTTGCCTCATGTAGTCTACCTTGTTCTTCATATACACCTTATCAGATATGGTACGTTGAATGAGAATTTCTGGGGATGTGGTGTTTGGAAAACCATAAATGTATGGTACAGATTTGATCCAAGTTGTTTCCAAACAATCCTCTTTAGTCAGTCCTAACTCTGGAAACTTTTCCCCCATCAATTGGAGAAGGCTATCGGCCGTACCAAGGAAACGGGCAACATAAGAGGTTTGCACAGTTCTTTTGCCTTGGGTACTAGAGTTTACCACCCGCATTTGAACCATGATGAAGAGATCCTCATCAATGTTTGGTGCGACTTGCTGCCATTTATAGAGAATCTTGTTCGCATCTTGTTCTAAGGTTCTACTGATAGTAAAAACCGTCACCATAGGTGGAACCTGAACAAGCTTGATTTTCCACGACAAAATAATCCCAAAGCTTCCTCCTCCTCCACCTCTAATTGCCCAAAATAAGTCCTCTCCCATGGCTTCTCTGTCAAGAATCTTGCCGTTAGCATCCACAATTCGCGCATCGATGACGTTGTCAGCAGCAAGTCCATACTTTCTGTGTAGTGAGCCATATCCACCTCCTGTAATGTGACCACCAACACCTACGCTTGGGCAAACGCCTGCAGGGAAGGCATGGACTGGACTTTTCTCAGAAATTCTGTAATAAACTTCTCCAAGTGTGGCACCAGCTTCAATCCAAGCTGTATTATGTGCTATATCAACTTGGATGGCACGAAGCTTGGCGAGATCTACGATCATGAATGGCTTCTCAATGAGAGAAACAAAAGAAAGCCCTTCATAGTCATGACCTCCACTACGTACCCTCATGTGAATTTTGAGTTTCTTTGCACAGATGACAGCAGCCTGAACATGAGAATACTCTAATGGGGTGAAGATGAATTCGGGTTTCGTCATTGAAGGCAGCAAGTACCTTAGGTTTTGAGCTGTGGATTCAAGCACTGAAGTGAAAGAAGCATTATTGTTGGGAGTGAAAAAAGTGGTGGAAAATGGGATTGGATTTTGAGAATTCGCCTCAAGGCATTGGGTGAAGAGTTCTGGAGTTGAGATTGAGGAAGTTTTTGAAACCGAAAGTAACGCAAACGCGTAAGTGAGCAGTAATAGCGACCTTGGAGAACCCATGATTTTAGTATTGCACGTACTCGTAGTTCTTTTTCTGTGCATAAAGCAGCATGCTATGTCCGCTTATATACAGAAATTTTGAACCAGATAACAGTGGTGATATACGTGTAATTGTGCCATGACTAAGTCATCTTTAAGACATTCATTTTGTGGACGCGTAATTTCGTCGACATTATAGACCAGGACTTCCATTCTGATTGATTTGGTCTCCCAAACTGGTATTTCCCAGCCAAAAAAAAAATATTTTTCAGTTTTTAATTCTTTCTTTTCAATATTATAGCCTAAGATTCTATTCTCATTGATTTCAACAATAACGAGCAGCCATACCTAAAACGCATTGTTCCATATGGGATATAAAGGCCTATTGACCAAATATGTTAAAAGTCAATGAATTTGACTTGTATGATTTTTCTGTTTATTTTACCAAAATCTTTCTTCCTGATATAAAACCGTTGACCAAAACAAATGATTGACATAAACCCTGTTCAACATTTGTTTATATTATGGAATTATCTGTGTAAACAAAATATATTTTATGTGGCTGAAGTTCTAATCATTTCCCGTTAAATAAAATTATTATCGATGCTTACACCGTTTACACTAATCTATGTCATACTTACCATTATTTCCGTATGTGTTTCTCGCAATATTATATAATACTACTTTCTTCTTCCGTGTGTACCCATTACTATCTGTTTATTATGCCGGAGATAGTACATGTTAACAATAATTTTTATTAAATAATTCTTATTTCGTTGTGTCAACTTGTCACGTAGGTTCTAGAAACAAAACTTCAATCCTTTCGTTTGAGTTTGTTGGTCTTATAGGTTATGTGTTGTCACAGGCTGAAGAAGTCTTGGTAAACGAATTTGTCTATTTAATTACTATTAAAAAAAGTGTGGTTTATAATTTGTAGTAGCAGATTTAGTTTTTATACCGTCAATGAAGTCTTTAAATTCTATTTAATATAAAATATGCACATATCAAAACCACAAAAGAATATGACAGTTATTAATTCATCTCACTTTTGACATGTCATTTTTTAATTATAACAAAAGAAACAACAGTCAGTGTTCTTGATTCTTTTTCTCACGATCTGATATTTAGACGTCTTCCATCTGCCAAAGGATATGTGGCGTCTTATTAGTTTAACGTTTTCATGAGTCGCACATTATATATTTGAAACTGACATGTCTTCCACCTTGCTACCGTTTTTTTTTTTTTTTTTTTTTTTTTTTGAAATTTGGTGTTTTGATGGACAGAGACGTTGTCATAAAATGATGAAATTATGGAAGATTTAGGGAAAATGGAGCTACATGAGAGAATTCGAATGACATGGCAAGATGAGTTAACAAAAGTTTCAACTTTTCGCAATTTTCACCGTAAACTATTACTAAGCGCAATTTCCATCCAGCTGCGTTTAAATTGGTTCAATGTTTGTCCTTTATAACAGATTCAAATGTTTGACCATCAGGTAGCTAGCAATTAATTTCTTGTACTAAACACTTTTCTGGTGAAATCTCCAAATATTTCATACTCCATCCTTTCATTCTGGTCTTTAATATAAGACATATTTATTTAATTTAATTTAATTTAAGAAGTTAATTAATATTACGTGTGTTTTCTAAAACATCTTAATCATCTTCCTTAGTTCCTCATCTCCTCTCCATCTTGATTATTGTTAAAAGAGCATCAATATGAGTAAATTAGGACAAGATTGACAAATATAAAAAATATGTTTATATTTAAAACTAAGATCAACTCTCAAAATATGTCCTATATTAACTAATCGGAGGGAGTATTAAATAGGACATTGGTATCTTTTAAGATTTTTGGAATTTCAATTTTGTTATTAGAGAAAAAAGAAAGAAAAGAAAATCATCTTGAGAGAATTTTCGTTTGATTGAGACACTGCTCAGCTTTTTTTTCCTCCCCTTTTTCGGTCAAAGAGACTCTTCTCAGCTTGAATCGGAATTAATAGGGTAATATTGGACAACAAATCCTAACCGGTTGATGAAAAAATTAAGCAAAAACAAAAAACAGACAAAATGTTGAAATTTAAAATGAACTTTTAACTGAAAAAGAAAATTTATTGAAAATATGATTAGGTTGAAAAACGCAGAGTTTCAGTTGAAGAAGTTGTGATAGCCGATGAGGTTTTCTGTACTGGAACTGCTGTTGAAATCTCTCTCGTTAAGAGCATAACCTACCAAGATAATAGGTTTCATAACAGTCATTTCTCATTTAATCACCATATATATAATATTAAAAACAATAACAATAACAAGAAGATAAGCCAAAAAACATAAAGGTTATTAATAATGTTAATTATACTTAGATGCAAAGGTTGAATCACTACTACGTAAAACATCAAAAACGTCCTAAATTTGACCCATATAACGTCCTTTTTTAGGGACGTCTCTCGAGGCGTAGTAAAAAAATAATACTTTTAGCGGCGACAAATTAAATTCAGTCGTCTAATCAAAGACGACTTCGAATTAAATTCAGTCGTATAATGTAAGACTACTTGAATTAAATTCAAGTCGTCTAATGTAAGACTACCCGAATTTAAATTCAAATGTCGCCTTACGCTTTTTTAAATTAAAAAAAAAAACCCCCACGGGGTTGGCCATGGAAGAACAAATCAAAAATCAAATTCCGAAATACTTTCTTTTTTTATGTTACAAGCAAGAAATTCCAAAACCAAAGAAGAACAAGAAAAGAACACAAAGAGAGTAATCAAAACAAAGACAACAAGGAAGATACAATGAAAAAAAAAAAAAAAAAAAAAAAAAAAAAAAAAAAAAACCTAACAAGTAACTAACGACTCACATTCTAATCCCCTAAAATGGAAGGAATAAGGAACAATAATGCAAAAGACAGAGTAATTTCAAATCGCAAGAGATTTGGTGTTCATAGTATCGTCTTGGAGCCACGAGGAGATTTTCGATCCGCAAAAGTTGGTGCCCTCTCGATCTAAAATCAACAAGAGTCGATCTAAAAAAACACTTACTAGCGGTAGCGTTTTGGATGAAATCGATGGTGACTCTTGTTTGAAGTGCGGTTCTCGCGTCTCGTTGCTCGATCTCCTCGCCCGGCCATTGAAGAGTGTTGAAGGAGCAGAATAGATCGAAAGAGAAGATGGGGTGTAGAGGAGAGAAGAGGAAGGCGTATGTGCGGATCGAAAATGAGAAGAGGAAGGCGTACGTGGGGGAATTAAATGGTGTGCGAGAGGAGAGAAGGGATAAATGAAATTAAAAAATTTCATTTTAGGCGACTGGAATTGGTATTTAGGTAGTCTAAAATCTCAAAAAAAAATTTTAGGCGACCTAAATCGGTATTTAGGTAGTCTAAAGTCTCAAAAATGATATCAATTTTTAAGAGTTTTTTAGAGCCAAAAAATCCTAAATGGGGCCAAAAATTTCATTTTAGGTGACTTGAATTGGTATTTAGGTAGTCTAAAGTCTCAATATCAATTTTCAAGAGCTTTTTGGAGCCAAAAAATCCTAAATAGCGCCAAAAATTTCATTTTAGGCGACTGAATTGGTATTTAGGTAGTCTAAAGTCTAAAAAATGATATCAATTTTCAAGAGTTTTTTGGAGCCAAAAAATCTAAATGGCGCCAAAAATTTCATTTTAGGCGACCAATTGGTATTTAGGTAGTCTAAAGTCTCAAAAATGATATCAATTTTCACTAGTTTTTTGGAGCAAAAAAAATCTTCATTTTAGGCGACCTGAATGCAATTCAGGTCGCCTAAAATCCAATATCAATTTTTAAGAGTTTTTTAGAGCCAAAAAAATCCTAAATGGCGCCAAAAATTTCATTTTAGGCGACCTGAATTGGTATTTAGGTAGTTTAAAGTCTCAATATCAATTTTCAAGAGTTTTTCGGAGCCAAAAAAATGCTAAATGGTGCCAAAAATTTCATTTTAGGCGACCTGAATTGGTATTTAGGTAGTCTAAAGTCTAAAAAATGATATCAATTTTCAAGAGTTTTTTGGAGCCAAAAAAATCTTGAATGGTGCCAAAAATTTTATTTTAGGCGGCTTCGAATTGGTATTTAGGTAGTCTAAAGTCTCAAAAATGATATCAATTTTCAAGAGTTTTTTAGAGCAAAAAAATCTTCATTTTAGGCGACTGAATGCAATTCGGTCGCCTAAAATCCAAAATTGAATTCGGTCGCCTAAAATCCAAAATTCGAAAAATGCCAATATTAAAAACATTAAAAAAACAAACCCACTCACGGCGCTAAACAAATAAATTTTATTCTACAAAAAAATTATTTCAATTTGGGCGATCCGAATACAATTCAGGTTGCCTAAATTCAAATATTGGCGACCAATTCAATTCAGTCGCCTAAATTCAAATATTGGCGACGAATTCAATTCAGTCGCCTAAGGCTCTTTTTCCTTCCATATATTTACAAGAATGCCACTGCCTTTATTTTTTACTTCTTATTTTTTAATAAGGACGTTTTTTAGGGTAGTAATATCCAAATTTTGTGGTAGTGAATTTAAAACTGGAGAAAGAGCAACATCAATGAACGAAGCTGTTTGATACGACTGGAGCATCCAATTAGGTGATCTTGAAGACAAGTATGACTGGACACTTTAAATTAATTGAGTTTCTCTTATTATATTTAATAATCTTTTATGGTTTACGAAAATATCAACAGTTTGTGCCATGCCTCCTTATAGTTATGGTCGATATATCATATCAATATGTGAAAAAAGAAAAACTCAGCGGATATGTGTATGTATCTGTGTATTGTGTGAGTACTATTTATTGATCCTTTCCGCTTGCTTGTATTTTTTTTTTAGTATCTATAATTTTAAAACATGGTTTTTGGTCCCTTAAATTTATTCCATCTAAAATGTTAGTACATTTATTTTCACAAGGTCATAGACTAAGAGTTAACAATGTTAGGTTTGATGTTACACCCCTACCCGCCTCGCTCTTTCGGTTGGCAAGTTAGTGATAGGGCAAAATTTTATAGCCTAAAAACTCCGCAAATGCACAGGCCGTATCAAGTAATAAAGAGTAAATAAGATATCGTTCCTACGAAGACTTAGTACCCACAATTCGTTAAGTATTAATTTTACACTTTTGTTTAAGTTGAGCAAACCAAATTAAATTTAATTAAGAGAAAACTAAAATCAAAATAAACTAACTACCACAAATATTAAATGAGCAACCCAGAGTCACTAATCCCTTATTTGCTTCATAAACCTTGATTTCACTAATTTAATTAGTCTTAGTATCAATTCTCGTTAATCTCGTGTATAAATAGCTATAAGTGCCTGTTGGTCCACTTACAACCTTTTCTTGAGTATAATTTGTTATGTCTAACATAGTTACTCAAGAGGCAACAAAGATCGAACACACTCTTCAACAATTATATGAGGCCATTAGGTATATGTCTATCCTAATCGCAAATTAAATCGTAATCAAATCACATATTACTTAATCTCAGAGCCGAATTAAAATCTCCTTCGTCAAGGTAAATCCTAATGCTCAAATTCATATTCAATGATGGCCAATCACTAAATAGATAAATCTAAACAAGATTAAATAACCAAAATTAATATTAATTATAACTAAACAATGAAAATAAAATCTAATCTACTCATAAGTTCATAGCTCCTCTAGGTTGCAAAGAAAATTAGCCACACATGGCTAGATTAAAATCCATAATAAAAGGATAGAAATTTAGATTTAAAGAATAAAGAGAGAGAGGAAAGAAAACTTCTCTCGTCACCTCCACAGTCCTCTCGTCCTTCCATGGAGATGATGAAGATAACCAAAGCGCCTCTCTTACTCTCCGCTGCCATCAGAATTCTTCCTCTCATTCAGTTTCGTGCGTGGTGTGCGTCCTTCTTCCCTTCTATGCGTCTTTTAATAATGTATTTTGCAGTTGGGCTCTGATATCTTTTTTTCACCAGATATGATAGATCATATATCACAACAATATCCAATTCTTTCCAGCTCATGTTTTTTTCCTCTCATGTCGGTCCCGCCACGTAATTCTTAGATGATATATATATATATATATATATATATATATATATATATATATATATGTATTCATATCTTTTTGTTTTGCTTTTGCTCCCTGTACGTGATCTGATTCTTTATTTATGTGTGGTCCCCATGTCACTTCTAACATAATATAACAATATAATATAATGTATTATATTCTTTTCAATTTAATTTGTTACCTCTCTTAGATCACATAATATCTCCCGCACAATAAAATAGGATATTAATAGATTTTTTGTGATAATATTCTTTTATCCTATATTTAATTAAAAGATAGAGAAGTATATAAAAGATAATTAAATAGGTATAAAATATTAATAATCCACCTCATTATACCATGAAATATATACCTATTTAATTATAAAATATATACTTATCAGTTAGAGAGATTCCTTTTACTTATTACTTTTCCTCTGTTAATTAGCCCTTTTAATATACATTAGAGTGTGCGCAACAGAGCATATTATCGGTTTGGACAAATACAATATACTGGTAAAAGTATGAAAAACCAAAAGTAAATAGTTCTCGTAAGGCTAAGGGTATAGTCATCCAAAATAAAATACTGAGTAGTAAATAAATATATACGTCATCCCAAAATAAATATACAAAGTGTTATAGGGTACTCCCTATTCCTTCAATTATCCGCCATATGCCCTTACCTTTTTTGACTTCCTAAACAACTTAATGTCTTTCACTTGTATCTAAAGAGTGGTCTAGAGTTCAAGAATGAACCCCAGAGTAACTGTAAAACTCAATACAGTATGTGTACAGTGTATGTATGCAGACTACAACTAGGAAACACAATCACAATCATATATGGATTCAATATCACAATCACAATCATACATCACAATATACCGTCGAGCTGCCTTACTAAGGCAAGCCCCAGAATCATCATAGCCATCGGGCTGCATGAACCAAGCTAGCCCTGGAATCCATATAGTCGTCGAGCTGCCTAACAAGGCAAGCCCCTGAAAATCCTCAGCGCTAGAACAACAAGCATTCGGGCCTCAAACCCAACCACCCTGAAGGCATCTCGGGCTCAGTAGCGACCTAAGGACACACAGTCCACTAGGCCTTATAGCCCTGCATATTCCTCAATCATAGTACACAAACATACAAGAGTAACATAAAGTACATGAGTAAACAGTTACTACCTGACAGCTGTTCAATGTCTAACAAAATTTCCCAGTGCTTGTAAAGTCTCTCCGGTCACGTGTTAGCCCTAAATAAAGCAAATACATCTCTTTTAAATCACCTCTATAAATTCTCTTTTCAAAACCGTGAATTTCACCCTATACTCGAAATTTCCAGAAATTGTACACCAACTTCAATTATTTTTAATTAATTATAAAAAATTTGTTTGATGCAAAATCAGCATCCATCAAACCGTTAAGATGTCTAGTTTATGATAAAAATACTTTCAAAGCCCAAAGGTGTTCATATCTCATCATGGTGCTGAAACTTGGTTTGCTGGTCAAAGAAGAATTTTAGTCATTTGGGTTATTTTCACAAAATTAATTTCTCCTAGTTGAAAACTCGAAAAATTACAAAATAATACATCAAAATAATTCCTCAGATGTCTACTTTGAGAATGTAAAATTTTATGGCCATTGAACTTCATTTACTATTTTAAAACCCTTCCTTAATCGTGACTGCCCAGAATTCTAACAAATTTGATAAGTTCTTATTTCTTTGAAAGTTAGGGTTTTCAAGTTCGCATATCATGACCTTAACCTATTTTCATGTAAAATTGTGTTTTAAACACATTGTAACCCTTAAAAACATCAAAATCATATCACAACTTCATGCTCAAACCAGCTGAATGAAAATCCCAAACTTCGGTCATAAGAGCTAGTTTCAAGCTTACCTTGATCTTGAGCTTTAACCGGTGTTTCGCTACTTCTTCCAAGCGTATAAACTTGGCTGGACCTTCTCTAGCACTCCTTGAACTCGCCTCTTGCAGCCAATAAATGGGGGAGGTGTGTCCTTAAATAATGGTTCTAGGTGCATTGAATTACCCAGTTCATGATATTGTCCGCTGGTTAAAAGGGTGTATTAGGGTTTCTTTACTTAATTCCAAATAAATTCAAGATTCTTCTAGAAGGGACATGTGGCACCATTTCTACCCCTAACATCATATTTTTCTTATAAAAATCCATGTGTCCTAATTACACCTTTTATCCAAGCACCCTTTTACCCAGTGGTCCAAAGCACGTTCCTTGGATTTTCGCAATTTTGCACCCTTTTAAATTTCTAGAAATTCTAGATTTTTTTCCAGGGGCTGAGGTGGCGCATTCATGGCCATGGAAATCTGATTTTTTTGTGCTTTTACTTGAACTACCCAAGTCACCCTTTTCTCCAATAGTCCTTGGTGTGCATCGTTTGGTTAATAGCTTGTTTCTTCTTTACTTTTTCTTATTTCCTCAAAAACGCGGGAATCCTCATCGATCTAGGAAAATGTCATGTGCATATTTATTTTAACACATTTTTTCTCATCTAATTTGTAATATCCCGAATTTTGGGCCTAGAGACTTGAAAATACGCCCGTATCCGGACGACTAGACCCGGTTTAGGAAGGTGAGACAATATTTTGAAAGGAATTTTCTTGGTGTTTTAGTGAAATATTAGTTGAATATTTTGGTTTTCCAAAATATTGGATTTTGGGATTTAATGTGAAATAAAGATATTTGTCATGGAATTAAATTTCAATGACCAATTGAGATTATAATTTTGATAAAAAGAAAGTTATGTGAATTTTTCATTAATAATTATACGTGAGAAATTAAAATGTTATAATGGCTTTTATTTGCCTAGGTTGGAAATCACTTGTTGATTTTGGTAGAAATCACTTGTTGATTTTGGTAACAAGTGAAATTATAATAAAGCATGTGACTAAAGGCAATATTGGAACCCAATCTCCTAGGGGCATTTTGTTGGACAAGAAATGTGAAAATATTTCTTTGGTCAACATATGTAATGAACAAGCACAAGTCCATGGTCTTAATTTGAGTCAAGTGTCATGAAGGATGAGAATAAGAGGGCAAGCTTATTCTAAAAGCAACATAAGCAATACACAAGGGAATATTTCGATGGAGAGAGAAAAGGAAAAGGAATGTTTGTGTGGTAGAATTTGTGTGTATAAAAGGCTATAAGTTTTAGTCAATTGGACATATAATAATGGATACTCAAGTGCAGCATAAGAGATGCTCAAGATGGTTCACGTTGGATTAACAAATGTATAAAGGGATTTGAAACAAAGTCAAAGTGTGTACTTAACAAGCATTGGCATTTAATGTAAATTGATGACTAAAAATCCTTCCCCAACAAGCCACAATTTTCGGACTATATGGAGACAAGAGAAAGAGGGGAAAACTAAATGCAAAAATCATAAGTTTTAAAGCAAAGTCAAAGCAATTAAACTTATGAGGACAAGTGGCAACTTAAGGGAGTTAAATTGGACTTTTGAAGGCAAAGTACAAGAATAGTTTAGGGTAATTAAGAGCCATGAAAAGTCAACATTTCTTGCCCTCTAAGCCTTAAAAAAACGTCCAGCCATAATCATGAGGGAAGAAGGAAGATTTTCAAGCTAATATGAAGCCAAAACATGAAGTCAAAGCTTAGGAAAAAGTTAGCCAATGATAGGTGACCAAATAGGATCAAGTGAAGGCTTATTCTTGAAGCTAAAATGAGACAAAATCTGACCTCTTTCAGCCCCATAAATTTCGTTCAGCTAGGAGGGCAAAGAAGATGAAGAAAAGACAAGCCATAATGATAGGAGGAGAAGTCAAAAAGCTTGTAGTTGAAGCCAATAAAATTTCACCAAGATTAAAACCTAAACCTAAGCTAAAAGGGGCTTATGGAACAAGCCAAGATCATGCCAAACGGATCAGATTTCGTGCAGCCATAATGACCCAAGGAAAAATCAAGGAAAACTTGGAGAAAAAGGAGGAAAAACAAGCTAAAAACCCAAGTCAAACTATGAACCAATAGGATTTAACTTGGGAAATATTTTGCATGGTAATAAGTCATTATTTAAGGACTTCCTTGCCCTTATTTTGGCTTCCCATTTCGTCCAAGAGAGAGAGGAGAGAGTGAAGAGAGAAATTCATACACAAAGAAGAAGGCACACAATTGAAGTTCAAGGTAAGTAGTCATGGTTTAGGTATCAACTTCTCTTCTCTATTATTTATGAAAGCTTTAAGGATTAAAAAGGGCAATTGTATGTGGTATTCTAAAGGGAGGCCAAAGGTTTTAGGAGGTTCAAGAAGGAGATACAAGTTGCCAAAGTCCAAGATCAAGCCTAGTGGTAAGAACATCCATTTCTTCTTTAAGTTTTTGAAACTCAAGTTTGAAACCCAGATTTCATAATCTGTGGTAAACTGAAATAAATGAATGGATTTTGGTAAATCTGAGATTACCAACGTGTTCCTCATAGAAAATTGAGTGGGATTATGTTGGTGAATGAATTTTTAAAAGAATTTTCAAATATAAAATAACAAGCTCTTTAAAGAAGTGAAAATCGCCAGTTTTGAAAATCCTGGGCAGCAGGGCTTGACAAATGGTTTTGAAATAGTAAATGAAGTCCAATGACCATAAAATTTTACAGGGTTAAATTAGACATCCTAATATTCACTTTGGTATATCATTTTGTAACGTTTCAATATGTCTACTAGGAGAAATAAATTTTACAAAACAGCCCAGAATCTGGAACCTTGCCTCTGACCAGCGAGTGATATTTTTACACATAAAAATGAAGCGTGTTTTTGTGGCCTTTGAGAGTATTTTTAATAAAAACTGGACATGTCAAAGGTTCAATGGCCACTGGAATCATACAAAAATGATTTTTCTAGAATTAATGGTGGATTTTTGAAGTTAATGCATACTTTCTGGAATGTTTGGAAAATGGGCGAATTGTATGAAAGTAAAAGGAGAGTTGTATTAGTAAATAAAAAGGAGTGTATTTTCTTTGTATAGGGAAAATACAAACCCGGAGTTATTTTCAGACGCCGAGGAAAATTTATTAACTACCGATAAATTGCCAGGTAGTAACTGTTTACTCACATACTCTATGTTACTTTGTATGTTTGTGATCCCATGATTGAGGACTTGGGCTATAGGGCCTAGTGGACTGTGTGTCCTTGGGTCGCTACTGTAGGGCCTAGTGGACTATGTGTCCTTGGGTCGCTACCGAGCCGTTGATGCATTCAGTGTAATTAGGGTTTGAGTCCCTGGCTACAGTTGTTTTCCTAGCGTTGAGGATTTTCGAGGGCTTGCCTTACAACGGTGTGTTGATTGTGATTCTGAATGCATGTGGTATGTTTACCATTGTTATTGTGATTTTTCCTAATTGTGGATTGCATACATGCACTGCATACATATTGTATATGAGTTTAACAGTTACTCTGGGGTTCAATTTTGAACTCCAGATCGTGCTAAAGATACAGGTGTTTCTGGCTAAGTTGACTAGAGATTTGAAGTAAGGGCATGAGCTGAGCTGAGGGTTGAAGAAATAGGGAATGCCCTATCGTCTTGTGTAGTTTGTATTTTGGGATGACTGTATATTTTATTTTTTTTGCCCTGTATTTACTTGGATTATTGTACCTTAACCCTACGAGGAATATCTGTTGTTTACTTCCCACGCTTTTACCAGTATTACGTACTTTGTCCAAACCGATCAAATGCTCTGCTGCGTAACGCTCTGATGTATGATAATATGATGAAATTGACTAAGGAAAGGTAATCAATAAAAGAGATCCCTCTAACCCGCTACCCAAGAGGGCGAGGCCGGTAGGGGTGTAACATAATTGTCTCATACCTTAGAACATAGCTAAATGGCATTTTTACCAACCAATTATCACCGTATAAGTGTTTTGTACCCTTCTGCACTGACACTTTAATCTCTATGGCCCTTAAGCTCTTGGTCAAAATACTCATGCAAAAAGGAGTGCAAAACGTCTTAAAATACGTCAAGAAGACACTTAAAAATTCTTCAAATCAAACGATCAAAGTGCCGTTACAAAATATCCTCTTAACTTGGCTTATTTTGCAAGTTTTGTTGACTTTTCTCTCTCCCCCTTGCTTTGCAAGAATTTGAGGCTTATTGAAGAAGCCTATGACTCATCCTTATGACGTAAACACATGCTTATGTGTCTCTTATAGCAATTGACCAAATTGCCCTTATTCGTTTCTTATTTCACAAGCTACATGTCTTAAAAATATCTTTTCAAATTTGGCTTCTTCAACAAGCTCTTTGACTTGTCAACTCTTTATCCAAGTATGACATATGGCAATTGTGCATTAAATTTTTGTCAAATCTATTTGGCTTCCATAATAAGCTTGACATACTTGGAGAGCAAGCTGGACATGTGTCACCTTTCTATTCGGCCAACACAAAAGTATATCTTGATTAAAAGACACGTGTCGCATTCTTATTGAACCAACACAAAAGAAGTGTCAGCATAAATCATCACGACTTACTTTATTAAAGGCATGAATACCGAGACCCAACAAACGATGCCACACACTGATGTTTTCTCAAAAACGCAGGGCATACCCGACTGCCCTGAAAATGTCGTATACTTACTTATATCGGCATATTTTCGCTCAACTAATTGTCCTATACCTCAGGACATAGTTAGGTGGCATCTTTTCCAACCAGATTTATACCATATAGGTCTTGTGTGCCCCTTTTCTACTCGCACATTATAATTAGTTCCACGGCTTATATACACTAGGTCCACTGACCCGTATAGCCGAGTTACTTAGTCCCTGAGAGGCTTCCTATCTCTCGACATTCTTGTGATTCTTCCCAAACTGGGTTTAGTCGTCCGCCTACTTTAGGCTTATTCTCAATTCTTCGGGTTCAAAATTCAGGATGTTACATTTGATGGTATGGCAGTGCCACAATTAAAGTCGTTGATGTGGACTGCTAACTAGACAAGACGACTAGTACAAGTGTTGTATGTGCTTATAACTCTTTCACCAGAGCCAAGGACTTTTGCACCTTCACTTGTCGCTCCTGAGGCTTGTTGGTCGATTTCCTTGATGGAAAGTGAACCGGTCGAACAAGTAATAAAGAGTAAGTAAAGTATCATCCCACAGAAACTAAGATACCAAATGACAACACCGAATTACAAAAATAGTTGTGTTCAACAGAAAATAAAATCTGATTGGTTTATGAGTTTTGATAGTTATACTAATAAACAAGAAAATAACCAAATGATCGTAGTCGTAAGAAGATATCAGTAAAAGATAGAGTGAGCTCAAAATCCTTCCTAAGCATGTTAATCCCCCAATTGCCTGTATGCATTGCTATAGCATTTATGCTGCATAGCTCTCGCAATGCTACATCATAAACACCCCTTACAATGTTATTCAGTTAACCCACCACGCTAATTTACCGAAGCTCTCGTGTCCGATACATACAATCCTAATCTGAACTTCTCCCATATGTCTATGGCTATTTTTCTAGTTGGATTATCATTACAAATCAAGGTGTTATGGTTATGAGCGGTAGACCCATTCCTGAAGCCTACAATAATAGGTCAAGCCTTGCACCAGTCTGCCTAGCAATCACAAGTTTCTCGATGTCTAACCTCGACTCCCTCTCGATGAAGCGAGGCCACCGATCTAACCCTTAGCTCTCGCTAATCGACAAGAAATTAAATCACTGATAAACAAACTAGATGTATTAAATTAAGAACTAGCAACTGGGTTCATTCCATACTTAGGAAATCATCCTCGCTCAGCCATAGGAAATTTAGTTCATGACTGATGAGGGAATCACTAAACAGTACTACAGAATAGCCCATGACAAAAAGATTGACTAGAATTAAAACAAAGGAAAAGAAACAGAAAGCTTGATGGAGGTTCCGACGGCGTGGAAGAGCCCTGTCACGTCACAACTCCACGTCTTCTTTACTCCGTATCACTGCAAGGAAGGATGCTGGGTTCTATTGGAGTCCTCGTGCTTTGTAACTTCTCTCTCTCTTCTTTCGAGTCTAGCCATATATGATTTTTCTTTGACTCTCGACGACTTCGACTCCCTTTAGGTTGGCTGTTGTTTCCTTTTATAGTCCTCTATCTACTTGCAGTCGACGTCCAACAAACTGGGCCTTCCCTAACTGTCGAGGTCCAATCGTATCTTCCTTTCCAATCTCAGTAGATTGACTTTGCTGATCCTGCGAGATTCTTCAAATCTTTAGTTTCGATCCTCCGCATCTTCTATTCCAGTACGTCAACAATCTAACCGTTGTTCTCGACCTGCACTATATTTCCTAAAACAACCTTGACAAAAGATCAGAACATATGCCGCATAGCATTGCGTCACTTACTCTGCTATAGCATCGGTGATGCATTGTATTGCACTTCGATAAAGCTGTCCTGATGCTATAGCATAGTATCGACCGTGTTATGCGACTTTCTCATAAAATCTCAAAACTTGTTCTTTTCTCAACACATGTTTACGATGTATGTGGAATTTATCCTTAAGTTCCCTGTACAATGAATTAATGCCTTTTTGCTTAGATTAAATGTAGTTAAACTCATATTCAACATACAATTCAGTCATAAAATACAAGGAAAACATGGCATAAATAGTGCTCCTCAAGGCTCTGAAGCCACTAGCTTCATTGTCCAGTTATGCCACTTCAATATATTATATTTGTCGAGGAAGTATATCAGAAGATTGTGGTTATCAGAGCGATGTTGGGGAGGCCATGGAGTTAGTGTTAAAAATAACCTGCCTCACCCTAGAACTCCCCTTCTCAAGGACCAAATCCTTATTAAAATACAGGAACCAATGTTTCAAATGATATAAATTTAAGGGACTAAAAATAGCAATTTGACACTACAAAGACCAAAACCAAATAAGAGCAAATTTTAAAAAGACCAACAATAGTATTAAGCAGATTCTCTTTTAGATGAAACTAATAACACAATACACAGGATGGATGGATGGGATGGTTTTTAATTGACGTTTTGTGACATTTTTTCTCTTATTTCCAATGTTTATGGACTATTTGGAACATCTTAAAAGCATACGATGTTACATGTACTTTGGGTGAAGGAATGGAGGGTCGTCGATGACCAAGGAGGAATGGTGATGAAAGTGAAGGTGAAGATGATGCTTTGGTTAGTTGTATGCTTCTGCGATGCAACTCCCTCTGAAAGTTCATTGTGTATCGACGAAAAAGGATAAAATCTAAATTTCGACCTGGGACTAAACTGAAAATAATTAAAAGTTTGAGGAGGGACTAAACGGAAGATTTGTAAAACGTTTTTGGGGCCAAACTGTCATTTTCACAAAATCTGGGTCTTCTTCTGTTATTCTCCCTGTTCCCTTCTCTTCATTGATTTGCAACTTTCAAAAATTATGGAGCCCTTTTCTCTATGTTTTTCCGGTCTTCAAAAATATTAATTATGACCTCAATGGTCATTTTTCAAAATCTCCAATATTCTTCTTAAAACACATATAATGCAAGATTAAGCATAAGGTAGTATCAAAAGTCTAATAAATTATTTGCATGAATAATTAAAAATTGTAACCATTTTACCCCTAATTATACTTAATTTAATACAAATGTCTATAACCCCAATTAGTGCTTCATCATGCAATAATGTCATAGGAAATGGATTAAAAATCCCAAATTAATCATGAGAAAACCTATAAAAAATAGAGTTCAATCAACTACACTGCAGTGACTTTCAAAGTGGAAAGATTTTAACTAGGCAAATTTCATTCTACACCCAAAAAAGTTGAATGAAATTAAAAGTTTGAATTTGCATGAATGCTCTTCATTTATTATTCCATTTACTCTAATTATATTTTCTACTTTCCATCCACAAATAAACTACTCACCCTCTCTTAGTAATCAAATGATTAAGTATAAGATGAAAGCCTCTCTTTGTAGGTGCAATCCAATATACTTAGAAATTGTATTACTATTTATGATCACATATATGCTTGAGAAACACTATGAAGTGTATAAAAATCATTTTACAACATATCTTCATCAAAGTAATTAACTATATTGATTGACAATCAAGATCACAGTGATACAACATTTTTACGACGCCAAAATTTATTTTTATTTTTATTTTTTTTGCGCGCTTATTTGAATCTGAAACAAACGGATACACAAAAACCATATAAAGCAAATTACATTTAAAAAAAAAAAAAAAAAAGAAACATTCACTTGTTTAATCCTTGTTACTTTCCAACAGCAATGGAGGGATGCTCTGCTCGTGTCTAAATAAATTACTTGGATCAACCTTAGATTTCACCATCGCCAACCTTATAAAATTATCCTTAAAGTATTTGAATCCCCAAGCGCTTGACCTCAATAAGCTTGTCCCGTTGAACTGGTACATCCCCAAGTCAAGGTCTCTATAATTCACATATGCTTCTCTTGGAAAGCGGGAAGCATAAGGAGTCATGAAGTCATAGAATCTCCTAACCCAATTCATATGCTTTTTCATGCTCCTTTCTCCATCATCCCACCTAGCTATATACTGCGACTTGAATAGTACTCCCTTTCTATGAGGATATGGAAGTGTGGACTCTGATATTCTACTCATCATTCCTCCATATGGGACCCACACCATCATGGGCGCATCATCTTGCATAAACCTTTTCCATATCGAATTCAAAGCATTTTCAGGAATCACTTGCCTCATGTAATCTACCTTGTTCTTCATATACACCTTATCGGATATGGTACGTTGAATGAGAATTTCTGGGGATGTGGTGTTTGGAAAACCATAAATGTAAGGCACAGATTTGATCCAAGTTGTTTCCAAACAATCCTTTTTAGTCAGTCCTAACTCTGGAAACTTTTCCCCCATCAATTGGAGAAGGCTATCGGCCGTACCGAGGAAACGAGCAACATAAGAGGTTTGCACAGTTCTTTTGCCTTGTTGGGTACTAGAGTTTACCACCCGCATTTGAACCATAATGAAGAGATCCTCATCAATGTTTGGTGCGACTTGCTGCCATTTATACAGAATCTTGTTCGCATCTTGTTCTAAGGTTCTGCTGATAGTAAAAACCGTCACCATAGGTGGAACCTGAACAAGCTTGATTTGCCACGACAAAATAATCCCAAAGCTTCCTCCTCCTCCACCTCTAATTGCCCAAAATAAGTCCTCTCCCATGGCTTCTCTGTCAAGAATCTTGCCGTTAGCATCCATAATTCGCGCATCGATGACGTTGTCAGCGGCAAGTCCATACTTTCTGTGTAGAGAGCCATATCCACCTCCTGTAATGTGACCACCAACACCTACGCTTGGGCAAACGCCTGCAGGGTAGGCATGGACTGGACTTTTCTCAGAAATTCTGTAATAAACTTCTCCAAGTGTGGCACCAACTTCAATCCATGCCGTGTTATGTGCTATATCAACTTCGATGGCACGAAGCTTGGCGAGATCTACGATCATGAATGGCTTCTCAATGAGAGAAACAAAAGAAAGCCCTTCGTAGTCATGACCTCCACTACGTATCCTCATGTGAATTTTGAGTTTCTTTGCACAGATGACAGCAGCCTGAACATGAGAATACTCTAATGGGGTGAAGATGAATTCGGGTTTCGTCATTGAAGGCAGCAAGTACCTTAGGTTTTGAGCTGTGGATTCAAGCACTGAAGTGAAAGAAGCATTATTTTTGGGAGTGAAAAAAGTGGTGGAAAATGGGATTGGATTTTGAGAATTCGCCTCAAGGCATTGGGTGAATAGTTCTGGAGTTGAGATTGAGGAAGTTGTTGAAACCGAAAGTAACGCAAACGCATAAGTGAGCAGTAAGAGCGACCATGGAGAACCCATGATTTTAGTTTTTCACGTACTTGTAGTTCTATTTCTGTGCATAAAGCAGCATGCTATGTCCGCTTATATACAGAAATTTTGAACCAGATAACAGTGGTGATATACGTGTAATTGAGCTATGACTAAGTCATCTTTAAGACATTCATTTTGCGGACGCGTAATTTCGTCGACATTATAGACCAGGACTTCCATTCTGATTGATTTGGTCTCCCAAACTGGTATTTCCCAGCCAAAAAAAATATTTTTCAGTGTTTTTTCCTTTGTCTTTCCAAATTCTTTCTTTTCGATATTATAGCCTAAGATTCTATTCTCATTCATTTTAACAATAACGTACAGCCATACCTAAAATGCATTGTTTCCTATGGGATATAAAGGCCCATTGACCAAATATGTTAAAAGTCAATGAATTTGACTTGTATGATTTTTCTGTTTATTTTACCAAAATCTTTCTTCCTGATATAAAACCGTTGACCAAAACAAATGATTGACATAACCCCTTTTCAACATTTGTTTATATTATGCAATTATCTGTGTGAACAAAATATATTTTATATGGCTCAAATTCTAATCATTTCTGGTTAAATAAAATTATTATCGATGCATATACCGTTTACACTAATCCAAGTAATACTTACCATTATTTCCGTATGTGTTTTTCGCAATATAATATAATACTACTTTCTTCTTCCGTGTTTACCCATTACTATCTGTCTATTATGCCGGAGATAGTACATGTCAACAATAATTTTCTTAAATAACTCTTATTTGATTGTTTCAACTTGTCACGTAGGTTCTAGAAACAAAACTTCAATCCTTTCGTTTGAGTTAGTTGGTCTTCTAGGTTATGTGTTGTCAGAAGCTGAAGAAGTCTTGGTAAACGAATTTGTCTATTTACTAGAGAAAAAAAAGTGTGGTTTATAATTTATAGTAGAAGATTTAGTTTTTATGCCGTCAATGAAGTCTTTAAATTCTATTTAATATAAAATATGCACATATCAAACCCACAAAAGAATATGGCAATGATTAATTCATTACACTTTTGACATGTCATTTTTTAATTATAACAATAGAAACAACAGTCAGTACTCTTGATTCTCTTTCTCACGATTTGATATTTACACGTCTTCCATCTGCCAATGTAGGTGGCGGCGTCTTATCTGTTTAACGTTTTTATGAGCTGCACATTATATATTTTAAATTGACACGTCTTCAACCTTGGTACCATTTTTTTTTTTTTTATTTGGGGTTTTGATGGAAAGAGACGTAGTAATAAAATGACGAAATTATTGAAGATTTAGGGAAAATAGGGAGTGTGATGAATTAAGAATTCTCATATGGGTTACAGTACAATCCACCCCCGAAATTTTCAACTTTTCACAAGATCATCTTCTAAAATATGTCATATATTAAAAAAAGGATGGAGTATTAAATAGGACATGGGTATCTTTTAAGATTCTTAGAATTTAAATTTTGTTTTTAAAATAAAAGAAAAGAAAATCATCATGGGAGAATTTTCGTTTGATTGAGATTCCCTCAGCTTTTTTTTTTTTTTTTTTTTTTTTTTTTTTTTTTTGGGTCAAAGAGACTATGCTCAGCGTGAATCGGACTAATTAATAGGGTAATATTGGATAAATAACCATATCCAGTTGCTGAAAAAAGAAAGCAAAAAAAGCAAAAAAATATATATATATTGAAAATATGATTAGGTTGAAGAACGCAGAGTTTCAGTTGAAGTAGTGAAAACCGATGAGGTTTTCTGCACTGGAACTGCTGTTGAAATCTCTCCTGTTAAGAGCATAACCTACCAAGATAATAGATTACATAACATTCATTTCTCATTTAATCACCATATCTATAATATTAAAAAAATGATAATAACAAGAAGATACGCCCAAAAAAAAAAAAAAGTTATTAATAATATTAATTATACTTACATGCAGGGTTGAATTTAAAACTGGAGAAGGAACAACATCAATGAAGCTGTTTGATATGACTGGAGGCATCCAATTAGCCAATTAGGTGCTATTGAAGACAAGCATGGCCAGACACTTCAAATTAATTGAGCTTCTCTCTCGTTATATTTAATAATCTTTTGTGGTTTACGAAAATGTGAACAGTTTGTGCAATGCCTACTTATAGTTATGGTTGATATATCACATCAATATGGGAAAACAGAAAAACTCAGCGGATATGTTTATGTATCTGTGTATCGTGGGAATACTATTTATCGATCCTTACACCTTTCTTGTATTTTTGTTTTTTAGTATCTATAATTTCAAAACATGGTTTTTGTTCCCTTAAATTTATTCCAGCTAAAATGTTAGTACATTTATTTTCATAAGGAAATGGCAATGCCACCATTAAAGTCGTTGATGTGGACTGCTAACTGGACAAGACGACTAGTACAAGTGTTTCACCAGAGCCAAGGACTTTGGTACCTTCACTTGTCGCTCCCGAGACCGTGAAGCCACTGGCTTCATCTTCCAATTCTCCCACTTCACTATATTATATTTGTCAAGGAAGTAGATCGGAAGATTGAGGTTATTAGAGCGACGTTGGGGAGGCCATGGAGTTAGTGTTAATAATAACCTCCCTCACTCCAAAACTCTCCTTCTCTAGGCCCAAATCCTTATTAAAATACAGGAATCAATGTTTCAAATGATATAAATTTGAGAGACTAAAAATCACAATTTGACACTACAAAGACCAAAACCAAAATAAGAGTAAAATTGTAAAGATCAACAATAGTATTAACCAGTTTCTCTTATGGGTGAAACTAAAAACACGATACACTGGATTAGAGCTGGGAATCAGGGTCGGCCCGGGCCCTGTAAGGCTAGCCCTACAAGACCTGAGATGAGAAAAACATCTGTTTTTCAAATCCCGGACTTGATAGTACTAGGGCTAGGGCTACGGGGCTTTGAAAATTACTATTCCGAATGTTAACTATTTTTCCTTCAGTTTTTTCTAAAAAAATATAATTAGTAAATTGCAACCATTAAAGTTCTAATCTATCAAATAAATGTTATCAACATTAATATCTAAACAATATAAATCATCCAACAAATAAACACATTCATTAATTTGTAATAAAAAAACAAATAAATACAAAGAATATGTTTTTCCTTTTTTTCAAAAGATATTAAACAAAGGAATTGTTTTATGCCCACGACAAAATGCATTTCCCTCTCATAATTTTGTGTGTGTCCGTAAATTCCTTTGGTTTATGCATGATTTTACTAACGAGATAAAAATAATTATACTTATTTTACATAAAATATCTTTATAATATTGTAATACCAAAGTATGTGTTTATTTAATATGAAAACATCCCTTCTTTAAAATTTATAATAACTAATTATGTGCTTTAATATAGAATAAACAAAAAGAAAGGGTTATAGTTTAAACTAAAAAAATCTAAGTAATTACAAATAATAAACACATTCATTAAGTGGAAGTCTAAGTAATTCATTTAAAAAACAAAGACAAAAAAAACTACGGTTAAACAGGCCTAATGGCTGGCTCGAGGCCCTGTAGGGCTGGCCTGATTAAGCTCGAGGCCCTACAAGGCCTTGCAGGGCCAATTTCAAATTTCTGGCCTATTTTTCAAGCCCGAGCCCTGCAGGGCCAGGACTTAAACGGGCCGGCCTGACTGGCTTGACCCGATTTCCCAGCTCTACACTGGATGGATGGATGAGATGGTTTTTAATTGATGGTTTGTGACATTTTTGCCCTTATTTCCAAAGTTTATGGACTGTTTTGCACCTTAAAAGTATATGATGTTCGATGTACTTTGGGTGAAGGAATGGAAGGTTGCCGGCAACCAAAGAGGAATGGTGATGAAAGTGAAGGTATAGATGATGCTCTGGTTAGTTGTATGCTTCTGCGGTGCAACTCCCTCTGAAGGTTGAGTGTGTATCGGGACCAAGGAGAAAATCTAAATTTTGACCTGGGACTAAACTGAAAAGATTCAAAAGTTTGAGAAGGGACTAAATGGAAAAATCTACAAAACATTTGTAGGGCAGAACTTTCTTTTTCACAAAATCTTTCTTCTTCTATTATTTTCCCTGGTCCCTTTTCTTCTTTGATTTGCAATTTTCAAAAAATTATGGAGCCCTTTTCTATAAGTTTTTTCAGTCTTCAAAAATATTAATTCTGACCCCAATGGCCATTTTTCCAAAATCTCCTATTTTCTTTTTACAACACCTACAATGTAAGATTAAGTACAAGGCTTGAAGGCCATGCCAAGAAATCATTTCCATGAATAATTAAAAACTATAACCATTTTACCCCTAATTATACTTAATTCAATACAGATGCCCCTAGCCTAAATTAATGCTTAATCATGCAATAATGTCATAGGAAATGCATTAAAAATCCCAAATTAATAATGAAAAAACCTATAAAAATATGGTTCAATCAACGACACTAAAGTGACTTTCAAAGTGGAATGATTTTAGGGAAAATTATAATAAAGGATCTAATAAAAATAATATTTATTAAGAAGGACTGTAAAAATGGAAATTATTTTGAAAGACCAGAAATAAAAACATTAAAATAGAAAGACTTAATTGTCCTTAGCCATATTTCCTATTTTCTCTCTAACTAAATCAAAATCTGAAATGATTGATGGATAATGACAAATAGAAACCAATTCAAATAACCCCGTTCTATTTTCGATCATATAAACAGCGGATAATATTTGAAGACCCTCCGCGAGATCCTGTACTTCCTTAGCCAAATGATCAGCTACTAAGTTATTGAGCTATTATTATGCAGAATTATTGACACAGAATATATACTGATGTTCCTTTCATATTTTTACTCTGCCAAACATGATAACGTAAAAATGTTCTTGTGTTATTTAGCCCGTATCAAACGAGATATTAAATACTAATATATTCTCATTCTCATTTTTATTCCTACCTCGTTCTCAACCCTTTATAATTTATTGTCGCCAGCCAAGCAACCACGCGTAGCTGAAGGTCGAACTCATTTCTACGAAGAACAGTGTTGAGGCAACGACTAGGCCACTTAATGTTTTTTTTCCACTCTTCGAACTAATGAATCGGACAGCGTCAGAATATCTATACTTTAGAAATCTCAGTATGATAGTTTAATGGGGCATATACTGAATACTACGACGGATGTCTGAAAATTTTTCCCACCTCCAATATTAATAACTTAGGAGCTGATTATTTGACCAACGAAGCACAGATCTCGATGAGGGTTTTCAATTGTTGTCCGCTAATAATGCAATTGAAAAGGAACTAGGTTATTTGAATTAATCTTTATTTGTCATTATCCATCAATCACTCCATATTCTGATTTAATTAGAGAGAATAAGGGAAATCTGGTTAAGGGCAATTTAGTCATTCTATTTTAATGTTTTAATTTCTGGTCCTTCAAAATAATTACCATTTTTATGGTCCTTCTTAATAAATATTATTTTTCTTAGGTCTTTTATTATAATTTTCCCATGATTTTAACTAGCAAAATTAAATTCTACTCCCAAAAAAGTTGAATGAAATTAAAACTGAGTTTGCATGATTGCCCTTCATTTATTATCTCATTTACTCTAATTATATTTTCTACTTTTCATCAGCAAATAAATTGCTCACCCTCTCTTAGTAATCAAATGATTTAGTAGAAGAAGAAAGCCTCTCTTTGTAGGTGCAAGCCAATAATACTAAGAAATTGTATTACTGTTTATGATCTCATATATACTTGAGAAACACTATGAAGTGTATAAAAATCCTTTTATAATATATCTTCATCAAAGTAATTAACTAAACATATTGATTGACAATCAAGATCACAGTGATACAACATTTTGCAAACGTCAATATTTTTTTTTTTTTTTTTTTTTTTTTTTTTTTTGAGCTTATTTGAATCTGAAACCAATGAATACACAAAAACCATATAAAGCAAAAAAAACAAAAAACAAAAAAACAAAAAAAAAAAAAAAAACACACACACACACACACACATTCACTTGCTTAATCCTTGTTACTTTCCAACAGCAATGGAGGGATGCTTTGCTCATGCCTAAATAAATTACTTGGATCAACCTTAGACTTCACCATCGCCAACCTTATAAAATTATCCTTAAAGTATTTGAATCCCCAAGCGCTTGACCTCAAGAAGCTTGTCCCGTTGAATTGGTTCATCCCCAAGTCAAGGTCTCTATAATTCACATATGCTTCTCTTGGAAAGCGTGAAGCATAAGGAGTCATGAAGTCATAGAATCTCCTAACCCAATTCATATGCTTTTTCATGCTCTTTTCTCCATCATCCCACCTAGCTATATACTGCGACTTGAATAGTACTCCCTTTCTATGAGGATATGGAAGTGTGGACTCTGATATTCTACTCATCATTCCTCCATATGGAACCCACACCATAATGGGCGCATCATCTTGCATAAACCTTTTCCATATGGAATTCAAAGCATTTTCAGGAATCACTTGCCTCATGTAATCTACCTTGTTCTTCTGATACACCTTATCGGATATGGTACGTTGAATGAGAATTTCTGGGGATGTGGTGTTTGGAAAACCATAAATGTAAGGCACAGATTTGATCCAACTTGTTTCCAAACAATCCTTTTTAGTCAGTCCTAACTCTGGAAACTTTTCCCCCATCAATTGGAGAAGGCTATCGGCCGTACCGAGGAAACGAGCAACATAAGAGGTTTGCACAGTTCTTTTGCCTTGTTGGGTACTAGAGTTTACCACCCGCATTTGAACCATAATGAAGAGATCCTCATCAATGTTTGGTGCGACTTGCTGCCATTTATAGAGAATCTTGTTTGCATCTTGTTCTAAGGTTCTACTGATAGTAAAAACCGTCACCATAGGTGGAACTTGAACAAGCTTGATTTGCCACGACAAAATAATCCCAAAGCTTCCTCCTCCTCCACCACTAATTGCCCAAAATAAGTCCTCTCCCATGGCTTCTCTGTCAAGAATCTTGCCGTTAGCATCCACAATTCGCGCATCAATGACGTTGTCAGCGGCAAGTCCATACTTTCTGTGCAGAGAACCATATCCACCTCCTGTAATGTGACCACCAACACCTACGCTTGGGCAAACGCCTGCAGGGTAGGCATGGACTGGACTTTTCTCAGAAATTCTGTAATAAACTTCTCCAAGTGTGGCACCACCTTCAATCCATGCTGTGTTATGTGCTATATCAACTTCGATGGCACGAAGCTTGGCGAGATCTATGATCATGAATGGCTTCTCAATGAGAGAAACAAAAGAAAGCCCTTCGTAGTCATGACCTCCACTACGTATCCTCATGTGAATTTTGAGTTTCTTTGCACAGATGACAGCAGCCTGAACATGAGAATACTCTAACGGGGTGAAGATGAATTCGGGTTTCGTCATTGAAGGCAGCAAGTACCTTAGGTTTTGAGCTGTGGATTCAAGCACTGAAGTGAAAGAAGCATTATTTTTGGGAGTGAAAAAAGTGGTGGAAAATGGGATTGGATTTTGAGAATTCGCCTCAAGGCATTGGGTGAAGAGTTCTGGAGTTGAGATTGAGGAAGTTGTTGAAACCGAAAGTAACATAAACGCATAAGTGAGCAGTAATAGCGACCTTGGAGAACCCATGATTTTAGTAATTTAGTATTTCACGTACTCGTAGTTCTTTTTCTGTGCATAAAACAGCATGCTGTGTCCGCTTATATACAGAAATTTTGAACCAGATAATAGTGGTGATATACACGTAATGACTATGTCATCTTTAAGAAATTGATTTTGTGGACGCGTAATTTCGTTGACATCATAGACTACGACTCCATTCTCGTTTGATTTGGTCTCCCAAACTGGTATTTCCCAGCCAAAAACAAAAAATTCAGTGTTTTTTCCTTGGTTTCCAAATCCTTTCTTTTCAATATTATAGCCTAAGATTCTATTCTCATTGATTTTAACAATAACGTACAGCTATACCTAAAATACTTTGTTCCGTATGGGATATAAAGGAAATTGACCAAATATTTTAAAAGTCAATAAATTTGACTTGTATGATTTTATTTTATTTTTTAAAACCAAAATCTTTCTTCCTGACATAAAACCGTTGACCAAAACAACTGATTGACATAAACCCTTTTCAACATTTGTTTATATTATGCAATTATCTGTGTGAACAAAATATATTTTATATGGCTCAAATTCTAATCATTTCTGGTTAAATAAAATTATTATCGATGCTTATACCGTTTACACTAATCTTTGTCATACTTACCATTACTCTCTCTCTTTATGCCGGAGAAAGCACATGTTTACAATAATTTTCTTAAATAACTTCTTATTTGGTTGTTTCAACTTGTCACGTAGGTTCTAGAAACAAAACTTCAATCATTTCGTTTGCGTTAGTTGGTCTTCTAAGTTATGTGTTGTCACAAGCTGAAGAAGTCTTGGTAAACGAGTTTGTCTGTTTACTATTAAAAAAAAAGTGTGGTTTATTATTTATAGTACAAGATTTAGTTTTTATACGGTCAATGAAGTCTTTAAATTTTATTTAATATAAAATATGCACCTATCAAACTCACAAAAGAATATGACAATTATTAATTCATCACGCTTATGACATGTCATTTTTTAATTATAACAATAGAAACAACACTCAGTACTCTTGATTCTCTTTCTCACCATTTGATATTTACACGTCTTCCATCTGCCAATGGATGTGTGCGTCTTATTAGTTTAACATTTTCATGAGTTGCACATTATATATTTGAAATTGACATGTCTTCCACCTTGATACCATTTTTTTTTTTTAATTTGGTGTTTTGATGGAAAGAGACATAGTAATAAAATGAAGAAATTATGGAAGAAGATTTTGGGAAATTGGAGCTACATGAGAGAATTAGAATGATATGGCAAGAGTGTGATGAATTAAGAATTGATCCTTGAAGTGATGACTTACTTATAATTCTCTCGCAAATTAATAAAGTGCAATCCACCACAAATTATTGCTTGTAAATACACCTTCCTGCAAGTATTGCTTGCAAGTCGGAACCGGTGATGATTCAGAACGAAGCATGAATTGTAAGCTACCCAGAAGGAAGTTAAATTTGATACTGTATAATTCTTTTTTCTTTTATTTTCATTTTACTAATTATGAATCAAATTACATGCCGTGTAAGTTCTTTTAATTTGATCATTAAGCTCTTGGTTTTTTTTCCCCTTGGGACGAAAGTTTTTTAAAAAATCCGCTCTAGATTACATTGAGCGTGAGGATATGAGTTGGTTGTTGCAATACCTATAACGTGTTTTGTGAACCAAAGGATTATATTTCTTATAAGCAATGCTTTGTTTTTGGTTTGTGCTTCACAAATCACAAGACATTGGCGTCCGGGTGGGTCTTCCTCTATTACTTGCAGTTGCACCCCAATAATCAAATACTTATTTAAAAAAATCCGCTCTAGATTACATTGGTATTGTGATCACAAATCAATTTAATCATGTTAATTGGGCCAAAAATGTACTATTTGTGATTAATTTGATTAATGAGTGATTACATGAAAATGTGTTAAAAATGGTAAAATTGTCATAATTAGTGTAATTACTCTTAATCAATTTTTCTGGGAAGATTTGAAGTTGGCTTAACTGGTTTCAATTGTAGGTGTTTGAAGAAATTAGGCCATATTTGAACATGGGAGTTTGGAATCAAGTTATAACATTTTCAATTTAGTCCCTACTCCAGAACTTTTAAACTTTTCACTTAAGTCCCTGCAGGGAAACACTGCGTTTTTGGCAACTTTTAGGTCAGATTTTGAGGAGCTGAGGGAATTAAAAATGCAGAACCAGCGCGCATGAGGATTCATTCACGATTGGACTTTCAATCCTTCATTCACGGACCTTCATCATGCCTCCACCTTTAATTCTCCATTCCAAAAATCGATTCCTTCACCTCAACGTCATCATCTCCTTCATTGATTCATCTTCACCACAATTCACCATCATCATCTTCTTCATTGATTCATTGGAAAACTGCACCCCAATAATCAAGTACTTATTTAAAAAAGACTTGTGGCTTGAGCAATCCGCTCTAGATTACATTGGTATTGGAAGTGATATCTTCTGATTCATGCCTAACTTGAAGAGTAGCAATTCATAATTGATTAATAAAGTGCAATCCACCCCCGAAATTTTCAACTTTTCGCAAATTTTTTTACTTAAGTATTTCTAGGCACAATTTCCATCCAAAAGCTTATGTTGCGACCTCAGTGGTCTTTTTGTTGCCACATCATTTTTTGTCCTTTGATTAAAATTAAATCCTAAATAATATTCATGATATAAAAAACTAAAAAAAGTATTCCATATCCAAAGGGAGCGGAAAATCACAACTCACTGGGGAAAAAAAAAAAAAAAAAAAAAAACCCTTCTCTCCGTGATTCACTGGGTTGCTCTCGAACCCCCATTGCCGAGTCACAACCATCACGGCGCAAGCAACAATTTAATTGGTCGACAAATTTATATCTTCTCCTTCAGATGTTATTGATTGGAAAATAATTCCTAACTAAAATCCCACCCAAATCAAATAACAAACCCAACACCAAATTTTTACATTTAACAACAAAACTTTATTCAACTAAGTGAGGTTGGCTACATGGATCGTATGACGTCATTATGTTCTGTCAAAAACTAGATCCATAGATAAATTATTAGCCAAAAGATCTCTCTTTATAACCTTATTGAGTGTTCAATTCTGCCTTCCTTAACCTCTTTTTATATGACTCCATACTGCTTAATCAACCATCCGAATTGGTTCACTCAATGGCCTTCTTTGAATATATCCAAACTACCTTAAACGGTTTTCTACCATTTTCTCTTCAACAGAGGCCACTCCAACTCATTTGTGTATATGAACATTACAAATCGTATATATCTTTTCTTGTATGACCACGCATCCATCTCCACATCTTAATCTCGGTTACCTCAATTTTATGTTCATGTTGTTCTTTTAAAACCCAACACTCACTACTATTAATATTGCTAGTCTTATAGCAGTGCAATAGAACTTCCATTTTACCTTATTAGGTACTTTTTTATTACAAATAACTCGAATAGATTTTATCCATTTATACCATCTAGCTTGAATTTTATGATTAACATCTCCATCAATTTCACCATCTTGTTGTGTAATTGATCCCAAAATCTAAACTATTGTGGATGATTTTTCACATGGGGTTTGGATATTTCTCAAGTCTCACATCCGAAACTGTCATGCATGTCAAAACTTTTATAAACTATGTTTCCGCTCAATATACATCTCATATTAAAAGGGTGCGAATTGATAATGGCTTAGAGTGTGTGAAATCTTCAATCAAATCTTTATTACCGATAAAGGGATTTTACATCAAATTTTGTACCTTTACACTCCTCAACAAAATGGGATTGTAGAGAGAAAACATCGACATAGGTGTTTGATGTTGCATGCAGGCATTCTGACAATTTTTTTTTTTTTTTTTTTTTTTTGGGAAACTTCTGCAGCCTATGTAATAGAACACCATGCAAAAATCAAATGATCAATCCCATTTAAGAATAGGGTTAAATATCATTTTTGTCACAAGATCAACCTATGGGCAAGATTTTTGCTATGTTTGTAAATTTCAAAAAATAGCAAATATGGTAAAAATATATACGAAAAAAAAAATTATCTTCCAAGGTCAACTTTGATACTCCCTAGCCAATACCTCCATCCCTTAAAGATTGGTAATATTTGGATGTTTGGAATTTGCTACTAAATTGGATAACATTGATAAATTTTACTCTAGGGCTGATCCATGTGCGTTTATGGGGTACCCCACCACTCAAAAGGGTTACATCTTATATAATCTGCTCACTAATATGTTGATGGTTAGTCATCATGTAACATTCCTGGAGGAAGGATTTCCTTTCAAGGAGGAGGAAAGTTCCAATTCAGGAGAAGCTTCCTTAAGATCAGCTAACCCTTTTCTTTACGAATATGAAAATGCTTCCTTGAAACAGGGAATGGAAGGAGACAAGGGAGGACCCAGTGAACCCAATGTCATGTGGTCAGACGTTCTACACGAGATAGGAGACCCCCAAATGGCTCCAAGAGTATGAAACTCATAATTTCCCTGCTGTACAGCCTCGAGAACCACAAGGTCAGCGCGGGGATTCATTAAACTGCCCACAATGTGCTGAGATGATTCAAGAAGCTGGATTTGGTGTCCCTTTTTTTTTTTTTTTTTTTTTTTTTTGTTGAAAAGTACAGCCAATATTTCAAAATTCTCTCACGAAATTATAAAAATGTCACCGTCTTTATTTTTTTACTTGCCTTTTTTAAATAACGGACGTTTTATGGGGTAGTAAAATCTATACTTTGTAGTAGTGATTGTTGAAAAAATATGAATAGTGGTAAATTTGAAAAAGATTGACAAATTTTAAAAATGTATCTTATATTTAAAACCAAGATCAACTCCCAAAATATGTTATATATCAAATGCCGGAGGGAGTATTAAATAGGACATTGGTATCTTTTGAGATTTTAGAATTTAAATTTTGTTATTGAAAAAAAAACACACACACACACACATCTTGGGAGAATTTTCGTATAATTGAGACTGCTCAGCTTTGTGTGTGTGTGTGTGTGTTGGGGAGGGGGGCGTTCAAAGAGACTCTCCTCAGCTTGAATAGGAATTATTAGGGTAAACCTGGAAAACAAATCATATTCAGTTGCTGAAAAAAGAAAGCCAAAAAGAAAAAAACAGAGAAAATGTTGAAATTTACCAATAAAATGAACTTTTAACTGAAAAAAAAAAAAAAAATTGAAAATAAGATTAGGCTGAAGAACGCAGGGTTTCAGTTGAAGAAGTTGTGAATTGTGAAAGCCGATGAGGTTTTCTGCACTGGAACTCATGTTGAAATCTCTCTTATTAAGAGCATAACCTACCAAGATAATAGGTTACATAACATTCATTTCTCATATAATCACCATATCTATAATATTAAAAACAATAACAATAACAAGAAGATAAGCCCAAAAAAAAAAAAAAAAAAAAAAAAAAATGTTATTAACAATGTTAATTATACTTATATGCAGGATTGAATTTAAAACTGGAGAAGGGACAACATCAATGAAGCTGTTGGATATGATTAGAGCCATCAAATTGGGTGATCTTGAAGACAAGTGTAATACCTGAAAAATCCCTAGTTGTTTTAAATATAATATTTTGGTAAATGATACCTATTTAAAATAGATGAATATGTGGTCTCAAATTTTGTAGTGTATTTAATTTATTTTCTAGGGCAATGTCTCTTAGAATTAATAAACCAAAGACCCAAAATTTCTAGTTTCATTTAGGGATCATAAAACACCATAAAATTATCATCATTAAGCATAGTCTTAATTTAATCATGAGAGACAATTAAAAGACATGGAAATACTTATTCCAATTTTAAAAAAAATTATCAACAACTAATGGGCAATTAAATCTACAATAATTAAGATATTTACCTTAATTTTCAAAATTAAATAATAATTAAGTTAAAATGCATAATTAAGAATATATCAACATAATTAAATAGCCAAATGCTATCAAAGGGCCAAGATTAGCATAAAGAGGGTTTCCAATGATTATAATTAATATAGTAACCTATCAATTAAGCATAATAACATCTAAAACACTATCTTAGAGATATTAACCAAGATTAATTTAATCTTCCCTAAGTGATATAAGAGGGGCGAATTTATGCTTAATTAGGGGAAAAAGATTACACAAATATTAAATCCTAAGAGCACATAATATATGAACAAATATCATCAATAGTAGTAGGATTTTTCCAACACAAACTAAAGGCTTGGATTAAATCTAATAAAGCTAAATCCTAAGGCCTTAATTAAACCTCATAAAGTATAATCCTTGTGAAACAAAAATCCACCAATGGGAGACTTTTCTTCTTGATTTTGTGAGGCAATGAAAACACACTTTGAAGAGTCAAACGAGGGAGTAATTCATGGTTCACTCTTGCTTGTTGAAGAGTTGAATTGTTTAATAATAAACACACACACACATGGTAATTAGCACATGGGTGCATTAATTAAGGGGGACAAATTGGAAGGGATAGTTAATGGGATCACATGGGCTCATCAATGCAAAAATTGAAGATGATGAAGGAGAGAGGGAGAGTTGTGAGTGTGTGTGTGCAAGTGTGTAGGTGTGTAAGAGTTGTGAGTGTTGTGAGCCTAGTATAGGAGAGAGAAAAGTGTGTATTTCTTTGATTGGAGAGTTAAAAACCATTGGGATTAATTCAAAACACAAGTAAATGAGAATCTATAGAAAATAAATTGTATCCGAGATACGTTAACCATAGATCAAATATAAGGATTTATTATGAACAAGTATATTTTAAGCTTAGGATAGGTTATCTCCAAAATCTTTTCCTCAACTTTTGGGATTAATCCTAAAAATGATATAAAAAAAAAGGCAATTAGAGACATCTAATAGGAGCCATGATTTTCAGAAATTATGAATTAAATGAGACTTGGATAAATCTTATGATTTGCACCTAAGTGCATCCTTGTTTAGTTAGTAACTAACCACCAATTGGCATCTAGTTTTAAAGAACATTTGGAAGCTAACTAATGTCACTAAAGAATCACATGGGAAAGAGAAAGGGAAAAGAAGACTTAAAGAAGAAGTTTGAGTTTATAATTGTTTAATCTAGATATTATATTAACAAGCACATGGGAAAATTGAATAAAGCAAGATGGAAGGTGAGGATTTATGCTTCAAATTAACCTAGATCTAAGGGTCCAAATTCAAGAAGAGTAGGTTTGAAAGAACTACCAAAATGCCATAACATTTTGCTATAAATAGCAACCTATGCTTCATCAATTTTCACACCAAAACAAGCATAGAAAATCTGATATAGAGAGTGGAAAGTGAGAGTGAGGAGCTTCTTGAAGGAGTTGAAGCATTGGTAAGAAAGCTCTTCAAGTTCTAGTTCTTAAATTCATATATAGAGGTTGTTTTAATCTTAAATATGCTAGAGTAATTTTATTTTCATGTTTTTATATTCAAAATTTTCTTTATTTCAAAAAAATGATGAAGCAAGTGTTGGAGCAAAACTTTTGGGAGTTGAAGATTAAAGTAGTGAAATTTTGTCGGTTAGCGATTTAAAGTCGGTGTTAAAAACGCCAGTATTTTATGAAGAAGATGATGTTATAAAATTCTAGGAAAATTCATGGTTAAATTAGACATATAGGGATTTTCAAAAATGCCTAGAATGTATTAATTTGAGCTCTTTACAGTGAGATAGAAATTCTCAAAGTTAGGCTACGAATTTCTGGAAAATTCTGGGCGAGAGGCTCAAAACTTTAAAACTGGGAACGACTCAATGAATCTGGGCAAAAAAAAAAAGTATTTTTACTTAAAAATAGACATCCTAAGGATTCCGAGGGATTTTAGGGATCCCCGTTTTGAATTTTGTAGAATTAATTATGGTTTTTCAAAGTTAAGCGGAAAATCTACCCGAAATGCTGAAATCAGCGTTTTTCTACGAAAATTAAGAAATAAATAGAGAAATAAGTCCACCAAGGGTAAAGTAGTCATTAGTGGCCAAAATATCTCTTAGGATGTGATTTGTATGAAAAAATGCAATATTACTACTATAGGGGATTCGTGAACGCATACCGACCAACGTACGTACCGCGATCACCGACTAAGATACATTCGCGTCTTGTAATACTAACTCTGATGCTTATTATATGCTTATATATGATAGATAACTTTACATCTGCTGTGTGCTTATGGGATATATCTTATGTGTGCTTATGTATTGTTGGGATACATCTGCTGTGTGCTTATGTACTGTTGGGATACATTTGTTGTGTGCTTATGTACGGTTGGGATACATCTGTGTACGTGTGCTTATGTATTGATTGTTCTTTGATTAAAAACGCCATGAATATCTGTCATACATATACTTGTCATATTTAAGCATGAGGTTAACCGTTACCTGAGGTCCAATGGGCATTAGACCTCAACTCCTACTATAGCGTCAGGATCCGGAGGAATCAGGACCGAGGACAAGGGTAAGCAGCACCAGTGAGGACCCGATCGGAGAATTTCTTTTCGGAAATGTATTATCGTATCTTTAAATATTCGGATAAATATACCACTACTTAAAACAAACAAATACGCCATAGTTAATGGTTATCAGTTACTCTCTTGCTCCGATGCTCTACTCTGATCAAAATATATAAGTTTCCGCTTTCGAAAATGGGGTGTTACAACAAGCACTGCTGGACACTTCAAATTAATTGAGCTTCTCTCTTGTTATATTCAATAATCTTTTATAGTTCACGAAAATATCAACAATTTGTGCAGTGCCTACTTATAGTTATGGTGAAAAAGAGAAACTCAGCAAATACATGTGTATGTAACTGTGTATAGACAAAAAACGGAGATACTATTATTGATCCTTACAGCCAGCGTATTTTGGTTTTAGTATCTATAATTTTAAAACAAGGTTTTTTGGTCCCTTAAATTTATTCCATCTAAAATATTAGTTCATGTATTTTCATAAGGACATAGACTTGGAGTTAACAATGTTCGATTTGATGATGTGGCAGTGTCATCATTAAAGTTGTTGATGTGGATTGCTAACTAGATAGGAATTAGTTTCCCAACCCATCCAAAGATAGGCAAGAGAAGCCTATTCCATTTGAACCGTCCAAATGAGATTTGGATGGTCCAAATTTTTTTTTTTTCAAAAAAAAAAAAAATTTTAATAAGTAGAGAATCTAAAATAAAAATAATCTCTTAATTAATATTTTTCAAAAAATAATTTTTTCATTTAAAAATAACCAAGTGAAAAAAAAAAAAATCTAGACCGTTTAGATCCTATCTCAACGGTCCGATGGATCCCCCCTACCTATCCAAAGGATAGGCAACGAAACCGGTTCCTAACTAGACAAGATGACTAGTATAATTGTTGCATGTGCTTACAACCTTTTCACTGGAGCAAAGGACTTTGGCACCTTCACTTGTCACTGGCTGTGAAGCCACTGGCTTCATCTTCTAGTTCTGCCACATCACTCTATTGTCGAGGAAGTAGATCGGAGGCTTGAGTTTATCAGAGCGACATTGGGGAGGCCATGGAGTTAGTGTTAATAATAACTTCCCTCACTCCAAAACTCTCCTCTCTAAGGTCCAAATCCTTATAAAAATACAGGAACCAACGTTTCAAATGAAATAAATTTAAGGACTAAAAATCACAATTTGACACTACAAAGATCAAAATCAAAATAAAAGCAAAGTGTAAGATCAAAATGAGAATAAGAGCAAATTGTAAAGACCAACAATAATATTAATCATTTTCTCTTTTGGACAACTAATAACCCAATACACTAGATGGATGTATGGAATGGTCGGTCTGACATTTTTTATCTCATTTCCAAAGTTTATGGATTGTTTTGCACCTGTAAAAAACATATGATGTTCAATGCACTTTGGGGATTTATAAGTATTTTTGCACATTTACCCTAAATTTGATAATAAAAAAACATGATTTTTTTTTTTTTTTTTTGGTCAAAAACAAATCATGATATCACATCATAAATAGTATGAATTCACTTCCCAGATTCCATACAACGTGCACAACCCAGAGTTTACATGAAACTTCTTGTAAACGTAACATCAAACATATTCAGAAGTCATAACCACTGTGATTCATTCCTCAAATTTGATACAATACAAAGAGACCCACTTTTTTTTAACAACCTCCATTGGCTTGGTGACAGTATAAGCAAAGCCTCAAGAGACAATTGTTTCCTTTAGTGTTTGGTTGTGCATAGAGGTTGACATATTTGCAAACATAAAATCAAAACATATAGCTAGCTATAAATAAATAGCGGTTTTATAATTACTTCATCTAAACACTAATCCAAATCAGTGGTGATACAATGGCAATAAATACCGGTTTTATAATTACTTCATCTAAACACTAATCCAAATCAGTGGTGATACAATGGCATTAATTAACCAATGAACTTAAAACCATCATTACATTGAAATACATCTATATTGTTTCAATATAATCCAAATTTGGAATCTGAAAACTATAATTTTCCATATAAAACTTAACTTACCCTTTGGGCCCTTAATTGAGTGAAAAATAATAACCACTAAAAATCTCACGGGTATGCTTTGAGATGAAATACTTGGCAAGATGACTTGTATGATCTCTTAGCTGCAGCTTGCTCAAACGTCTTTCCTGCAGCTTCATTCTCTTCTAAACTACTCTGAACAAAAAACCTTATCCACCACGACGTGCTTCGTAATTTGGCCTTCACAGAGGGAAAATTCCAACACATTATTATTCAATGATAAAATCCACAGAAATTATTCTTTAGGCACATGCTAACTAACTAGTTGAAAAAGACTGACTTCAAAATGATGAATAAGAAAAAGGGAAGATATATGGGCATGGAATTCTATGAACAGATACAAAATGAGGAAAACTTTAGTGATAAAGAATATGGAATTGAACAACGCTATTTATTGTATCCAGAGACTTCCAATTTTTTATGGTAGTTACACTCTGGCTTACTTCAACATTGTCAATATTTGTTAAATATCTAATACTAGCAGGTTATTTTACAATTTGAACTAAAATAAAGTCCCTTTTTAACATCAAATTGGTTGGTCCTAATTATTAACAAAGGTAATAAATATCTTTTAAGAAAGAAATGTCAAGGAAATTCTATTCTTCCAAAAAGGTTTTAATCCACAATAAATCTGTCCGGATTCTGGTATATGCCAAAATAAAGTATATTGTCCTTGCAATCCCTCTGTAGTCTCTTTTTCCAGTGCCTACTCCGTCCAATTTTTAACTAACATCACAGCTGCAAGTAGCCACATTAAATGCCTACTCTGAAAAACATAATTTCACATTTAATAAAGAAGAGTCACTTACTGGACGGCCAAATTTCGCTACTTCTCCATCTTTAGCTCTTTGCTGGCCTGGAAAACCTATTCATAAAGATGATAAATCAGGCAAAGAAAAGTAGACGTACATCTGAACATCATTAGCTATCACACCCAACATGAACTGTTAAACATACGTCCAAAAAGGATGAAGATCAAATGAAGTTTTCCCTTTAAAAAAACCGAAATATAAGGAAATTCATAGACAACCCATGATTATTATCAACCAAAATTCAAGTCAATTACTTGAAAATTGTTTCAATACAGAAGATTGATTCTGCATAGAACAAGAACCACAATGCACCATGCTATGACAAATTGCATCACTGCTAATATTTAATGACTAAATTTCCCATGGAAAATGTGGTGTCAAGTCATTTAGGTGGATGAAACGCTCATTGGTCAAATAAATATAGCTTATATAATCTGGAATAATCTTGCATAATGGAAATTCATGAAGATGTACCAGAAAAGATGACAATGCCATCAGCAGCAACTCTTGCCAACTCTGGCAGAGTTTTATTCAGATATTTTGGAGATAAGTAATCCAGTGCGTCTGAGACAATGACAAGAGAAAATGATTTTGCACGATACGGTAAAGGAAACTTTATGTCAGCTGCACGCACAATGCCCTCACGTACAAGAGTCTTGCAGTTTGCACTTACATCATCTAACTCATATGGCTCAATTCCCCAGGCCTCTGTTTCCTCTTCTTTCAACAAACCAGATACCACATAACAAGTGTCAGGGCCAACATGCAAAACCTTACGCGAGCTGTCTCCATATGCCTTCTTCAATACAGGCAATGCTTGCAGAACTTCTAATGTGCATGAAGCACCACCTGCATATACACCAAAGATTATTGAACTGAATCTCCAAGCACGGTAATCTACAGTTTCACATTAAAAGCTGACAAAAGAGTGCCCAGTTCGCAACTAGAGACAGCATTATTAATGTTTATTGTACAGAGTAAGATGAAACAGCTTCTACTTATAGTAACGAGACAGCATTATTAAAATCTATCACACACATTAAGAATCACCGGGTTCCATATACTACAACCACAGATCAAGCAGGACATGAAATGAGGTTTCATACTTGCTCCAAATAATAGAACCATCAGAGAATACAATTACGCATTTCTTTCATTTCGTTGAAAACAAAAACTGAGTTTTGGACATGATGATATTATTTCATCATAACCTGGTTTTCAAATTAACACGGCCAACTTACCAAGCAAAGTTAAGAAAATCACGATACAAGTTAGAGTAGAGACTGAAACAAGCCACCCCAAAAAAAGGTAAACAAGGCTTCAACAAGATAAATCCAAATTGAAATTTTACATAATGCTATCTATATGGAAAATAAATCAAGAAGATGACCACTTTCATGTTACACAACATAGCATTCACATTTTGTGACAAGATATCAGGTGATATCACATTTTCTAAAAGCTAAGTACATCCTTATGAGAGGGTGAATACCAGATTAACAACAACAAATGCACCACGATAAACATAATACTAGAAAAAAATTAGAGAAAACAGGAAATCTAATTAATTTAGTACTCCACTACTTTTGCTAAATGACAATCAATTGCTTGACCAATGAAATTGCTACGGAAGCTTGAATTTCAATAACTAAGTGTTACCTCCAAGTCTACTTACACCCCTAACCTCAACATTTGCTCCACCTGCCAAGTGAGCAAATAAAATTTAGCAAAATCAGCATTGAAATGGAGTTTAAAAATGAATTAATAATCTTCAGTGGCACATGGTTTTTTTTTTTTTTTTTTTTGCATGTTTCCTTTTTCTTTTATCTAGTACATATTTTGTTAAAGATGAGGATTTTACAAGATATGTAATCATCATGACAGAATGATATAGGATTCATTAGTACAAGTCACTTGTTTCAGCATATAAATTTGTTATTCTCTGCTTTTGGCTTGTACAATGTCACAATTCTAAGTTAAATTAGTCAATTATTTTGTTAAATTTAGGAAGGTTTTAAAGGAATTGGAAGGTTCATTGATATAATATGGCCATTGTTTTTATATAAGATTGGCCTTAATTTGGTATGATTCTTAGACAGAGATAGGAGGGAGTTAAAAAGAGAGGTAAAGAAACTTGAATGATCTTGGAAAGGTCCAAATTGGACAGCTGCTAATCTTCCCATAAGGAGAAGTGTTATTCATTGAATTCTTCCATGTTTAAGGCTTGAGGCTGAGGTTGCTATCTATATTTTATTTATAGTCTCTTGTTTTTTTTTTAACCCACTGAGGAAATAAAAAGTTTGCATACTTCTCTGTGCTCTTGCCTCTTCTTGTGCCCTTGTGGGAGCATCTTTATTGACAAAAGCAAATCTACCCCTTAAGAGGGTTCAGAAAATTCAGGCTCAAAAATATTAGATCCAGGAATTAAGTCTACTGCATCAATCTGTATTTGAAGCATGAGGTTGGATAGCCGGAGACAGATTCAAGATCCTTCCCTTTAGCATTAAGAAATATATGTTCTCAATTTATGGTGATTTAAGCCAACAGATTATTTACAAACCTGAATTGCTATAAACATAACCAATGATGAGAATTGCACCCTGAAATTTGCAAATGTAAAAGTCAGTAAAGTATACAACCTATTGAATGTACGATGAATGCAATATATAAGTTGAAACAGGAATGGAAAGGGGCAGGGAAAGAGCCATTGTAGGAGATATTTGATGCATCAATGTTGCAAAACGGCATTGCACATAAAACTTAAGGATGATAAATTTTATTTCACTGCAATAAAAAAAGACAGAAGAGCATAGGGAAGCACCAGAATGACGAGCCCAATGGAAAGTAAAGGGGAACTGTGAGATTTAGACTGAATCGAGCCCACAAATGGTATACTCCCGCCATCAGCTAAATGCCGTGAAAGACTTACTGGCCTCCTTGACATGATCTTAGCAATGAGTCCCTCAAACCTAGCACAAGTAATAGAAATTAGCTTGATTGTAGTAATTCAGAAAAGGAAGTTATTTCCTTTTCACATTGTCATTTATTTTACGCTCATTTCTTTCAATTCAGGAATGCATAATGTCTCTGCCTCCTAATCTAGTAAACTGTCTCAAAAGCCATACAAGCATACTATTTATCTTCAAATCTTAGAACCCTACATTTTTCAACAAGTAAATTGAAATAGCAAAATGAATGCCAACGTTTGTTTAATTCAAATGACTCTATCACGGTTAATTGACTTAATTCAAATATGATATGAATGCTAGAGCACTTAAACTGACACTCTTATATCAATCTACAGCCATATGTTCCAAAAATGTGCATTTATTGGAATGGTTTTAAAAATCAATTTCAAAAGAATCAAGTGTTTAGAAGACAGGGAACATTAAATACCTACAATGTTGCCGAAGTCTAAAACTATATTCTGAGGGAAACAAATGACATCTGGAAACGTTCGACAAGATTGTGTTTAATACACCAGTGAATATAACAGTTGAGAGTACATGCCATTGAAGTACAATCTGACTTGAACAAAATTTTTCATAGGCCAGTAAAAAGTCACCTCTACGAATGTTTAAGTAGAGGATGAAAATACTCCTCTCTCCACAGCTGCCTATCTAACCTCAATGGTGTATCTTTTAACATTTGAGTGCTAAGCAGGAGAGCATAACATCAATCAAATCTCAGCAGCAAAAAGTCAATGACATACAGCTTATATAACTATCTCCAGATAATTTAGTCAGACCCCATAAATTAGAATTCTTTCCATATGTCTTTCTATAGCTTGGTTAGTCGGATTCTAACATGACAACCATATCACTAACAACAAATAAGTTCCCGACAAAGGAAGCTTATCTTATCCACTAGCTCTGAGATATTAGTAAGCAATCAAATGTCGATAAAATGGCAAATCACAACCAAAGCAAACCAAAAACTAACTTCAACCCACAACAACAAAGAAAGAATACAGATCAACAAAAACGAAATTCAAACGACAAGGGGACCATTAGAGGAGCAGACAGACAGATAAAACTTGAGATGAAAGAAGCAGAAAGAGAAAGCTTGAACAACAGCGAGCAACAATGGAAGAATACTTACTTGGATGTTAGTCGAAAAGGACCACCTGAAATGAAATCAAACAAAGTAGATCTCTAGCGTAGCGATCCAGATCTGTCGTGCTCTTACTCTGAGCAGAAACTGTAGTATAAACTGCAATGGAAATTAAAAGCTCGAAGGCATTTGATATTTTTAAACACACACATATGTGTCACAGATAGATATATATATATATATATGAGATACGATATTGTCACTATCATTTTTTATCACTATTAATGTTATTACCATTATTCTGATTTAACGATGAAAAAGTGGTAGTGATATTGGTAGTAACAAAAAAATGATAATGATAATATACTAGTCCTATATTTATATATACATATAAATATATATATGTGTATATATATTTTTTTCTTTTTCTTTTTCTTGCACATGTTATTTCGGGTTCGATCCAAAGACACTAGCCGGAAACAGTGGGGGCGGGGAAGTGTGTTGGTAAAGCTGCGGCGCACCTGCGTGCAACATAGCAAATTGGCGGTACTTTTGCTATCGTGCACGGAATTAATGAAATATAAAACTCTTCTTATTTCTTTATTTATAAAACTGAAAATTTTGCAACTGTATTGTTTATAGAAGTATTTCTAAACTTGGTAATAAAACACTGATCTTAAAGAGGCCTTAGGATAAGAAGAGACGCTTGTCTTTACGGATAATAGAAAATATTAATTGAAAAATAATATGATTATTTTAATGATTTTTTAATGAAAATATTAGATGTATTTTGATTCTTTTAATTTAGAAGTAACTACTCGTATTGTTTAATGTTACAAGCATAAATTAAAAAAATTGTATACTTGGATTTATATATTTAAAAATAATTGTTTCTAAGACATGTACATTTTTATATATTATTATTTATTCTATAATAAAGAAGCATATAAAGTTAAGGAGTTAAGTCTTTTTACCAAAATAACCTTAGAGTACAGTTTTGCCTATAAATAGAGACACCCCTCCTTCACAATTCTTTACACAAAAACCACAATCAAATGCGATTGTGGAGTGCGAAGTGAGAGAGGCAAAATTGAGGAGCAAGAAGGAAGTAGAAGTTGAGCTTCAAGGGTAATGTTCCTTAAATTATACCAAAGTCTAAAACTCATCTTTTATAAAATAAAGATGAACAAGATGGAAGATGGAGAATTATGAGGAATTAATGTTCCAGTTTAGTATAATTGTAGTTTACCTAGAAAATTAGAGAATAAATTCATATACTTATTTTTAGGCCTCCTTTGCATTGAAAAATGCCTAATGAGGTAAAAACATGTAGGAAATAATTTTGAAATCAATATGCCAAAATTGTGAGAATTTCAGAAAAGCTGGGTTGTTAAGTCGGTCTATGACACTAAAAGAAGAATAGGAAATATATCAGGTGTTATCAAATTATAGCCAACCATAAAATGTAATTATTGTGGTGACCAAGAAATAACTAATACATACTATGAAGAGCCTTCTAAGTGATGTGGTGCTATGTTAGGATATCAGGAAGTCCCGGCCGATTCAAAGGTCGGGCATATTGATATGAATATCTTGATGGACAAGACTAGGTCTTGGGTCATGTAACTTAGATCACGAGTTAATATGGGAAGTATTTCCCACAAAGAAGAAGACTAAATAAGGTGGAAGCAAAAAGAAAAAGGAGAAGAAGACAAAAGAGAGAAAGAAAAGTAAAATTATATCGACATCTATGTGGTTCGAGAATTTCACAATAATAAGGAATAATCAAAGTTGGGAATGCCTAACTCTATATAAAGCCATGTAAACTCTCTTGAAAGGCATCGATTGAAATCTAAGCAGTTCTCTTTACAATCTCATCATTTCTCAATAAGAAATCTTCATTCCTATATACAGTGTTCTTAGATTGTACCCTCTCCTCAAATACTATATCAATATCAAAGTAGCAGACATAGATGGTGTGTGTGACTAAACTCTCTCTAGAGATTAGGGAGGTAATCCAAAAAGTAATGATCCTATAAAGAAACTACTCATTATATGTCCACATAGATACAAAGCTAGTTACGCCTCCAGTAGGAAATGAAGGAAGGTTGTGCTGAGATATGAAGGGGGAATTTCCAAGCTCTGGTAGAAAGCTCTATAACAATATATCTGTACGAAAGAGGACAAAGATCCTTCTAACACCTGAATCATTTATCTATGAACCAATTAATGGTCTACTATCTCTATATGTTCATATAGCTAGCTAGTCTGCCTTTGTTATAGTATCAGAGCTCAAAGAGAGAAAATAATATAAATTCTTGATCCCTAGTGAATAGACAAATTTCTTATATTTGCAATCGTCTTTTGATAGTGAATTTCAGTATTCTATTAGTCATTTTATTGGTGTTCAAATTTACATTTTTTATTCAATTTATATTTTTATACATTTTATATTATTGAAGTTAAATATCTGTAAGTATTATAAAACTTTAATAATGGATGCAATAAAAATAGTAGAACTAAGAACATATGGTATAGAATGTAATTAATAAACTTTTAGAAAGTTAATATATGCCTATAAATGAAGAAAATGCATGTATGTTTTCTCCATTTATCTTGGTAAGAGATGGAGATGTACTTATAATCAAGTAAATTGGATAAATATGTATTCAATGAAACAATTAGGGTGTTATATAAATATAAATATAAATGTTGAAGATTTATTAAAAGTATATGCATTAGAAGATATAATAGAAAAATTACTTGAAGATGCAAAATTAACTATATCAAAAGAACAATTCAAATATAGGCTAGAAACATTGTTAGAATTAGAAAAACCAATAGAACAGAAAATATATGATATAAACACAGAAATAAGAAATAATACAAATGAATTAGTTTATATAAAGGGAAATATTAAGTAAATTATGAAGACATTAGGAATAGGACAGAAAATAAAACCAATTCAAAATCACCGATAAACAAATATGATAAAAATATTAGAACAAGAAAACGAAACAACTAAACAACAAATAATATCTCAAACATTAGAAGAGAGTACATATGAGACAAACTATAATTATAATAGAAGAGATTCATAAAGGACAAGTTATTAGTAAAAAAATTGGATTATATTTGAAGAAATACAAAAAAATAGATTTAAAAAGACAACAGTAAAGAACTGGACAAATAATTTATAAAGAAAAAGAAATAAAAGAATTAACTAAAAAGAAAATATTAGAATATTAGAAATAGCCTATCATATAGGATCAGAAACTGATGATTTATTTAGAATACTAAAACCTTCCGGTGAAAAAGAACAAAATAAAAATAAACCCTCCAAAAATATGATGAATGCATTAGAAGAATTAAACGAACATGAAATAGAAGAAATTATGAGACAAGAAGCAAAGGAGAATTTAGAAGAAATATAAAGAGAATTTGCATATATCACAACCATAGGAAATTCAAAAACATCAATAAATATGCAACAAAGACAAGAAACAAATAATCAACAAAGTTTTAATGTTCCAAGTATAAATTGTCAAGAATATAATATAGTATAAATGATGCTTCGGCAAGTACAATAATTAATGGAATAAACAGAGAAGAAGAAGCATAAGTAAATAATTTATATGACAAAGAACCATTAAGATCACTTTATATACCATTTGAAAAAACATTTAAAACATCTAGTAATTTAAGATTTATGCCAACACCTACCTATAGAACAATATGAAACTAGATAAATCAAATTCAATAATATGGCTAGATTTAGATTGTAATTTAGACAATGAAAAAATATTAGAAGAATGGACAAAATCCCAATTAATAGTGTTAATAGGAAGAAATATTGAGACCAACATAGGCGGTATGTTGAAAAAGCAAGTTTTATAGAAAATGTATAAAATTTGGTGGAAGAGTAAAATAAATGAATTTAGAGAACAATAACACAACTATTATAAAATAAGATCACAATAAAGGATGTAGGAATTAGAGAGAAAATATGAGAGTCTTTATTCACTTCTCTTACACCATCATCTATGTGTGCGTTTTGGTGGAGGCTATTTATAGCCAAAGATACAAGCACCTCATTTAATGATCAGGAGGCAACATGCTTACAATACAATTTGAAATTGGCTAGCCTACACGTACAGGTAATGAATGCAGATTGTATGTGGGCTAATGGGCGGCTAAATCTGTGCCCTACATGCCTAATATATATATATATATATATAATAATATATATTACACCTAAATGATGATCGGGATTTGTGACAAATATGAAAGGTAAGAGTCTATGGATATCCACATAATTTAATATATTCACAACACTCCCCTTGGATGTCCATTATGAATGTGCCTTATTAAAAACTTTAACTAAGAAAAACCCAGTGGGGTAAAAACCTAGCTAAAGAAAAGAGTACACCATTCATTGATACACTTTCCAGTGCTGCCTCATTAAAAACCTTTCTAAGAAAACCCAGTGGGATAAAACCTAGATAAGGGAAAAAGAATACGGCGTGTATCGACTCCCCCTCTTAACAACGTCAGTTGAGATCTCTGAGTCTTCGAAGGCCAATACCATGAACAAGCTTTTCAAAAATTGCTTCGGAAGTGACTTAGTGAACAAATCGCGATTTTCACTTGAACTGATTTGTTTGGATATCTATTTCACCATCTTTTTGAAGATTGCGAGTGAAGAAAAATTTTGGTAAAATATGCTTTGTTCTATCGCCCTTGATATAACCTTCTTTAAGTTGAGCAACACATGCGATTATCTTCATATAGAACAGTTGGATCCATTTTTCCCGAAGATAAATGACAAGTTGTTCGAATGTGATGTATTATCGACCTCAACCATATACATTCTCGACTTGTTTCATGCATTGCTAGAATTTCGCATGGTTAGATGATGTGGCTGATATAGTCCGCTTCATAGATCGCCGTGAAATAGCCGCACCTCCACATGTAAACAGATAACCGGTTTGTGATTTACCATCGTGTGGATCAGACATAAATCCAAAGATCGCATAACCAATCAATTCATGTTTGGATGCATTTGAGTAGTATAGTCCCATGTCCATAGTGCCTCTGAGATAACGAAAAATGCGTTTTACTCCATCCCAATGCCTCCGTGTTGGTGTAGAACTATATCTTGCTAATAAATTCACTGCAAATGATATATCGGGACGTGTGTGATTAGCAAGATACATCGTGCTCCAATGGCACTAAGATATGGTACTACGGACCAAGTAGTTCTTCTTCACCTTCTTCGTTGATTATCTGAGGTCGAAATGGATCTTTATCAACATGCAAGGATCTTACAATCATCGGAGTACAAAATGGATGTGACTTATCCATATAAAATCTTTCTAGGACCTTCTTTGTATAAGTTTCTTGATATAAGAATATCCCATTCTTCAAATACTTGATCTGTAGTCCTAGACAGAATTTCGTTCTGCCCAAATCTTTCATCTCAAATTATTTCTTTAAACAATTAATTGCCTTTTGGAGCTCTTTAGGAGTTCCAACTATGTTGATATCATCAACATATACCGCAATTATAGCAAATTCATTTCTAGATCTTTTCATGAAAATGCATGGGCATATTGGGTCATTTTTGTACCCTTCTTTCAACAAATATTCTTTGAGGCAATTATACCACATTCGCCCTGATTGCTTCAGGCCATACAGGGACTTATTTAATTTAATCGAGTATTGTTTTTGAGAACTTGGATTTGGTGCTTCTGGCACCTTGAGTCCTTCAGGGACTTTCATATAAATGTCATTATCAAGTGGGCCATACAAATAGGCTGTCACAACATCCATTAAATGCAAATCAAGTCCTTCATTTACTCGCTAAGCTAATCAAATAGCGAAAAGTAGTTGCATCCACTACCTATGAATACGTTTCTTCAAAATCAATGTCGGGTCTTTGTGTAAAGCCTTGGGCTACAAGACGTGCCTTATATCTTGTAATTTCATCATTTTCATTTCTTTTTCTTACAAAAACCCATTTGTATCCAACTGACTTTACATCTTCGGGTGTAGGGACTACAGCCCAAATACTTTTCGTTTTGCCAGTGATTTTAATTCTGCATTTATAGCATCTTTCCATAGGGGCCAATCCTTTCTCTGTTGGCACTCACTAATGGATTTTGTTAATTCTGCATTTATAGCATCTTTCCATAGGGGCCAACCTTTCTCTGTTGGCACTCACTAATAGATTTTGGCTCATGATCTTCATCATCATTCATTACATCATATGCTATATGATAAGCAAAGACGTCGTCAACGTTGACTTCATTTCAGTCCCATCGGATACCATTCATAACATAATTTATTGAGATCTCGTTATTTTCACACATTTCGTGTACCTGGGTCTCTTCCGACTACAATATTCTCTTCTCTCGATATCTCTGGGAGATAATATCTCTTCAGGAGATGGCTCTTCTGGAGTTTGTAACTTTCCATGATTATCCTCAACTTGACCATCTATATTCTTAGCTCCTTTTCTCTTTCGAGGATTTTTATCTTTAGAACCGATGGGTCTACCACGCTTCAGGTGCATTTTAGATTCACTCAAAATAGGTTGTCCTTCAGGGACATTAATTCAAATAGGAGCATTAGCAGCTGGTATGTGTGACTTTGTCACTTTCTTTGGGTCCGTAAATGCTTCTGGCATTTGATTAGCTAAATTCTACAAATGAATTATCTTTTGAACTTCTAGTTCACATTGTTTTGTTCGAGGATCAAAATGAGCCAATGATAATTCATTCCAGCTAATATCTTTACCCAACTGCTTATTTTCTCCCCCTAATGTTGGGAAAACTGATTCATCAAAATGACAATCGGTAAATCTTGCAGTAAATAAATCTCCTGTAGATGGTTCTAAATATTTTATGATTGAAGGAGATTCATACCCAACATATATTCCCATTCTCCTTTGAGGACCCATTTTAGTGTGTTGTGGTGGTGCTAATGGCACATATACTGCACAACCAAAAATCCGTATATGAGAAATATTAGGTTCTTGACCAAAAAACATTTGTAAGGGAGAAACCTTCTGGTAACTTGTTGGCCTGATGCGAATCAACATTGCTTTTGCATGTAAAATGGCATGGCCCCAAGCGGAACGGGAGATTAGATCTCATAAGTAAAGGTCTTGCAATAAGTTGCAATCGTTTAATCAATGATTCTCGCAAGACCATTTTGTGTGTGAACATGAGCTATAGGATGTTCAACATCAATTCCAAGGGACATACAATATTCATTAAAAGCATGTGAAGTAAATTCACCAAATTATCAAGACGTATCTTCTTGATAGGATAATCGTGGTAATGTGCTCTTAATTTAATCAATTGAGCAAGTAATCTCGCAAACGCCAGTTGCGAAAGATAATAAGCAAACATGCGACCATTTGGTTGATGCATCAATTAAAACCATAAAATATCTGAATGGTCCGCATGGTGGGTGTATTGGCCCACAAATATCTCCCTATATCTGTTCTAGAAATGTGAGTGACTCACTTTCTACTTTGCTTGGTGATGGCCGAATGATTAACTTTCCTTTGGAACAAGCGACATGAGAAATCATGGGACCGTTGGATTTGTTTACACTTCAGGGTATGTCCACATGAATTCTCGATTATTTGTCGCATCATAGTTGATCCGGATGGCCTAACCGGTCATGCCAAACATTAAATTCATTAATAAACTTCTTTTTCATTGACAAACTTAAAGGCTTGTATTAGGAAACTTCGGTTTTCATTGACAAACTTCGGTTTGCAATAGCATGTGTTTCAATTGTGCTTATAAATGTATAATACAATCCAAAAGAAAAAGCGGGAAGATATTCTAATATGCATTTTCTACCAAAAACAATATTCGTTATAGCCAGACATTCCTGATTATTATTAACTGTTGTTTCTATATGATATCTATTTATGCAAATATCTTTGAAACTCAACAAATTTCATGTAGATCTGGTAGAATAAAATGCATTATCAATGCATAATTTTGTTCCTTCAGGTAACAAAATATTAGCTCTTCCAGAGCCTTCAATCAAATTTATACTACTAGATATAGTCTGAATATTGGCTTCTTGCATTACTAAGGAAGAGAAATATTTATCATTTCTTAGTATGGTGTGGGTTGTTGCGCTATCAACGAGACATAAATCTTCAGGATTGATGCAACAGAAATTCATTCTTCGATAGAGTCTCGTGCTGATAACGTATTATAAAATAAGATCACAATAAAGGATGTAGGAATTAGAGAGAAAATATGAGAGTCTTTATTCACTTCTCTTACACCATCATCTATGTGTGTGTTTTGGTGGAGGCTATTTATAGCCAAAGATTAATGATCAGGAGGCAACATGCTTACAATACAATTTGAAATTGGCTAGCCTACACGTACAGGTAATGAATGCAAATTGTATGTGGGCTAATGGGCGGCTAAATCTGTGCCCTACAAGCCTAATATATATATATATAATAATATATATTACACCCAAATGATAATCAGGATTTGTGACAAATATGAAAGGTAAGAGCCTATGGATATCCACATAATTTAATATATTCACAACAACAACCATATCAAAATATGAAAGAATTTTATGCATTATTAATAAGACTGTATGAACAACTATTAAGAAATTAATTTACAGGAAGAAGTGTAGGAGCAAATGAAACAACAAAAATAGAAAAAGCTATTACAAAATTCATCAAATAGAAATCTGTTCACTAGATCCTAAATATATCAACCAATATATTTATGAATATAAAATTTTATTATGAAGCAAGAATTACAAACCTGTGAATCATAAAGATTTTATATGAATTTTTTTTATAGAAAAATGCCAAGAATAATATCAGAAACTATAATAAAAGATTATAATGATGCTTTTGGACAAAGAAATGATATAATACCATTTATTGATACTATGGGAAGAAGAGAATATTTATCAGATAAATGTAAACAAGTGTGGAGAAATATAAAGTATTATAAAACCAATAAAATGATATTAAAATGTGGGGAATTAAAGACACCTCATAAATGGGGATGTAAACCCAAAAAAAAAAAAAAAAAAAAAAAAAATAGAAGGAAATGTAAAACTAAATATTAGTTTAAAAAATATCCTAAAGAAAAATTTTATTGGAAATATAAGCCCAAAAAATATTTTAAGAAAGGGAAAAGGAAAATAAATTATAACAAGAGAGCAATAAAATGTAAATGTTATAATTGTGTAAAATTGGTCATATATCTACTAATTGGCCAGAACCAAAATAATAATAATAATAATGAATATATTAGATCAAGCTTATGAATATGATCTAGAACCTTTAGGCTATGTTTGCGAGTTTTATTTTAGAGGGAAAGGAAAGGGAAGGGAGGGTTTTGGTAGTTCCTTTCCTTGTTTGTGAGTTTTAAAAATAGGAGGAGGGAATCGAGAGGTTTTTTACAAATCCTCCAAAATCTTTCTCTTTCTAAAAAATAGAGTTCCCCAATATGGGGGGGTTTTAAGAAAGAGAAATAGGTTAATTACTTCTTTATCCTCATTCACCACCACCACCACCCTATCACCACCGCCGTCCCCACCACCGCCGCCCCCACCTTCCTCCATCTTCCTCCCTTGCTATTTTTTTAACTCCCAAACAAGGAGAGGAAATATCCCCCATTTCCCTTCCTTCCCTTCTCCTCCTTTCTCCTTGCATCCCCTTCCTTCCCTTCCCCTCCAAACTCGCAAACATAGCCTTAGAATTTGATGAAGCTATATATAGTAAAATAGATAGTTCAGAAATAGAAATGAATAAATTAAAAATTATAAGTGATTTCTCAAATTGTGAATCTAAATATTCATCTACTGAAGAAGAATGTCAATTTTATGTGATGAATATAGTAAATGATGGAGAATGATCCAATAGCACAAAATAAGATAATTTGAAGAATATGTGAATGCTTCCGAAGGAATAATAGAAAGATGAATAACAAAAACAATACAATTAAATATAAAATTAGACATGAAAACAGAAGAAATAAAAAATGAGAATTTTATGAATAAGGTAAGTAAAATATTAAAATGAAAAATGAAAAAAAGTTCTTGTGAAGTATCAGAAAAGAAACATCCTATATAATCAATATTAATAGAAAGAGCATTAAGTATATCACTAATAAGTGAAACATTAATAGAAAATGAAATATCTAACTTACCATTTAAAGATGAAGTCAAGAAATATATATTGCAGGAGTTCAATTATTAGTAAAAGCCTATTTCAAAGAAGGAATAGATTCCCCTATAAAACTATTAATAATAGATGGAAGAATAATAAGTAGTGTACAAGATAGTATATTAACCAAAAATTTAATATATCAAAAATTAAAGTTTACAGTAAATACCAATTTTGCAATAGCTAGAGCAGATAAAGATACAAATAAATCCATAATAATATATCATAAATTGTGAGGAGTAAGATTATTACCAGGAGCAAGAACAATAAGTATAATAGCCATGGTTGGATTAGTATTTACTAATGGACGAGGGACGGACTCAGCAGTTGAAATTAGGAGGGGCAAAAATTACATAAATTATCCCATAGTTTTAGAAAATTGCATTTAAGTCTCATAAAAATTTCAATATTTTTATTTTAGTCCCTCCATGAAAGTATTAGAAGGGGACTAAAGTGAAATACTGAAACTTTTATAAGGCCGAAATGTGATTTCATAAAATTTTGGTTTCTTTTATGTAATTTTCTCCCCTCCTAATTTCAATTTTAGATTTTTTTCCTGTAATTTTAGGGGGCGGGGGCCACCCCTAGCCATTCTAATTCCGTCCCTGCTAATGAACACAAAATATATAAAAAAGCACATGGAAAAATAACTATCGATAAATATTTCAAGCAACTACTATAAAAAGTTCTATTAGATCCTACTAATATAACTATTCAACAACAATTACAGATAGAATTAGATACTACAATAATCTATCACGAAACTACTCCAAGAAAAATAGAAACTAATAATAATGTAGGACAAAGATTATTAAGAATAAATATACCATCAACATCGACCTTAAATGTAAATATAAACCCACAAAGACATAGTATATATTATCCTAGACCAATAACAAGAAGATGATCATCTAGAACGAGTTTGAGGAGTAACACAAATAATAATTATCAAGGAAATTTATTAGTAGAAATACCAATAAATTCAAGCCTACCACAAATAAGACCAATAACACAACAAATAGATTTAACTCAATCTAGTAATTATATAAGACTAGAGAAGCTAAGAAAGATGCAATATGAGTAGAAATAATAGCATTAATAGATGAAGATAAAGAAAAAAGTTCTATTGAATTAAATTATACTGAAAGTAATTTAGAGATAATAGAAGAATGAACTAAAAAAAAAAATTCTATATTAAGATTTAATAAAAGAGGTGTGATAGATATTAAATTATGGGTAGAAGATAATAATGAAAATATATAAAAAGTAATATTAGCAAAAGATTTTCTACCGCAAGTAAAACCTTATAGAATACAAATAATATTCAATGTAAATCATCAAACAATAGTAATTCTAAAAATTAAATGAGGCCCTTATACTATATATAGGTCAAATTCAATAATAAGAAAATATAGATCTCGAAAATATCATGTACTTGTAGATACAAGAGTAAATTTAACTATAGCAAAATATAATATTTTACCACCAAATTACGGAAGAAGAAAAATAAAATATTAAGAACAGAAAGTGCAGGAAAAGAAATATATGATAGAACTAGAAGCAAAAAATATACTTGTGCAAATAGGAGAATATGAATTATTAATATAAGAATTAAATCAACATAATGAACCATCATGTGATGTAATATTAGAATTAGATTTCCTTGAGCAATATTATCCAATAAATTTAGTAAAGAAAGCCTTAGTATTAACCACACCCCATAAACATGAAGCATGGGGAATAAGAATAACCAGACTTTATAAAAGAAAATATGAAAAATTTCAAAAGAAAACAAATAATAATGAAGTACTATTTCTGCAAAATTATAAATTAGTAGAAATACAACATATATTAGCAACTTTAGCCATTATAGAAGTAAAAACAATTGAACAAAGATTTTTAGATAATTATAGTGACAATCCATTAATTCATTTGAAAAAATTCAAAACCATTAGCAAAAATAGAACTAAAAGATTATATGAAAGAAATAAATTGTAAACATTATCCATGGACTGAACAAGATAAAAAAAGAATTTGTTATGCATATTAATGAAATGAAACAATATAATTTAATGAGAGAAAACATATCAGAATATTCATCACTAGCAATGATAATAATAAAACACAATGAAGAAAAAAGGGGAAAATCAAGAATGGTAATAAACTATGTATAAAAAAAATTCTAGCAATAAGAAATAGATATCCTGTTCCTAAAATATATCTTTTATTTAATCTAATTAGAGGGGAAAAAATTCAGTAAATTTGATTGTAAATTAGGATTTTTCCAAATAAAATTAGAAGAAGGAAGTAAAAAATATAATGTTTTTAGCACTACTGAAGGATTATATGAATCAAATGTATTGCCCATGGGATTTCATAATAGTCCAAGTATATTTCAAGAAAATATAGGAATGAAAAGAAATTTTTTTATGTTGACGTGTTTGGTTCGCATGGAAAAGAAAATGGGTTGATAGGAAAATTTTGTTTGATTGGAAGAAAATGAGATAGGAAAATAAGGCAAAAGACCATTTTGCTCCAAAAGATAAAATATTATTTTAAACCATACACAAAACCCACGCACCACAACATTGTTGCTCGGTGATCATGAACACTGTTGCTCGGTGATCATGTGTTTAACGCCAAAATAGGTTCCTCTTGTGTGATGAAAGGCAGTAGAGGGCAATAGAAAACAAAAACTGGCAGGGATATGGTGAAGGATGGAGTTGTGGATTGGGGTTTCAATGAAGGAAATGGGCTTGGATGTCACGTGTGGACCCCTGAAGTAGATGAGGTGCTTATCAAATTTGTAACATCCTCAATTTTTCTTAAAATAATAATTAATTAAGAACTTGATCAAACCATTCATCAGTATATTATCATACACACAGTTGAGTTTTGAACTTCACAAGGCCCAAACTCTTTAACTCATAAATAATACCTCATCATTTATCAAAATATCGATAATTAAAACAAAGTATGCAAAATAAGTCATAACGTGACAATATACAATAATCCAATGCATACTAAAAAGATGGAAGCACTAATATCGGCGAAGTAGCTTAAGCTTCCAAAGTCTTCCTCGATAGACCCGTATGAAAACTCACTTGAAAAATATAAGTAACCATCATCCATCTCATCGAGAATACAAGTAATTTCTCATGATGTATCAAGTGGAACAATTATATAACAAAGCATTAAAAAAATAATTCACAAATTTTTCTATATCACAAATTCCATATTAGGAATTCCATGGCACAATTTACGTATTAAATTTCTATATCACAAATTCCATATCGAATTCATGTTTAATGAGTATGCTAGTGTTTCGGGAAAGGCATGCTCGAGTAAGGAAGAAAGCTTGCTCGAAAGATACTCAAGTAGAGGGTAAAGGCTGCTTGAGCAATGTCGAAGGAAACTAGGGACGAAATTAGGGCGACTAGGGGTGGCCCCTACCCCCTAAAATTATAGAAAAGGACCCAAATTTCTTGAAACCACATTTTAGCCTCACAAAAATTTTAATATTTTCATTTTAGTCCTCCTCTAATAGTTTTATGGAGGGACTAAAGTGAAAATATTGAAATCTTTATGAGGCTGAAACATGATTTCCTAAAACTTTGGGTTCGTTTATGTAATTTTTTCCTCCTAATTACAATTGTTGGGTCCGTTCCTGAAGGAAACATTGATGCTAGAAGCAAATTGAAGTGTGCTCAAGCAACCTACCTAGAAGCTAATAAATTCCAACTTTGAATGCTCAAATCAATTCTCAAAGATCAAATATCTTTTGAAAAGTATTCAAGTGTTTACAAGGCACACTTGAAATCAGGTATTTTTAGCATTTTTGCATTCTTTGCAATCATGATCAAGAACGTTAGTGTTTGCTCGAGCATGACCCTTGCAACCAACTTACATAAGTAACCTCGTGTTTACTCGAAAGGAAGGCGTACTTGAGCACGATAGCTCATGCTCGAGTACGGTTGAAGGGTTATATGTGTTAAGTCATGTCTCATTGTTTCAGTTTCATTCTCTCCATTTTCTTTATTTGTCATATCATTTTCAAAACCCCACCTCTTCACTTTCAATCCATTACATTTTTTGAACCAAACCTTATGATTGTCCAAACGGATCATCATTTCATTTTCTTGACTGTTGGCTTTTTCTATTTTGCTCCATAAATTCCCTCACTCTTCTCATATTTTTTCACTCGTCGAAACCCATATTCGTCGAGACTCTCAATCGCCACTCATCTCAAATTTTTCTCACCAAATTCCTAAATGGCTTGTGCCAAGAACTCAAATGTTGATTTTGGCGATCAATCTCCATTGGAATCACCTCCTGAATCTCCTGAACAGCCACTCACCAAAAAACCCCATTCCTTATATGGTTTTAAAGCATCATTTAAGAAACCTCAACCCAAAGCCAAAGGTTTTGTAATCCATGAACCTACCAAGCCTATCACTCACTTTTAGACTTCATCATTGCCTTCAGAGAGAGGCAAGGCTCTGCCTGTGGACTTTGCGAAGAAGGGTCATTCAAAGTCAAATGTTGAAAGAATCTAGAGATAGTCTCAACCTTCACAAGCTACAAGCGGTCAGAGGCAACGGTCCTCGGGAAGTCAGAGACAAGCGTTTGGTGGTGGTTCTATTAGGCCTACTACATCTTAGTTGCTAGGACAGGCTCATGCTCTAGTCTTCCCTCCTGGTATGCATAATGCACCTTTGGTTATCCCTGATCAAGCTGCCTTTGATTTTCATTATGGGAATCATCCCTTATGTCTGACTATTTACCTAAACTTAGAGGCATTTAAGAAGGAGTGTAGCCTTAGCCTTGATCCGTCTCCTTGGCTTGATCAATACATGCCTTTGTTGTGTATTTGGACTCCCGTACTCTTCCGATTGCTATGAAATTATTCTACTTTAAGAGAAAGCACATAAGGATGACGAAGATGTTTTGATCCCTCACATCAAAAGGAAGGATCTTAAGATCACAACTAATTACTTGAACATAATTCTCGAGTGGTTAATATTCTTGACCAAGACCCTCCGAAGCTATCTAATCATGAGAGTTTCAGCATTTTGCTTCCTAATAAGCCTTATGATGGTCAAAAGTTAAATTTCAAGTCCGCTCAAATGAATGACACCTTCAGGGTCATTTGGTACTTATACATTCACAACATGGTTTAGAAGGGACAAAGCTTCACTCATTTCATGGCTAAAGACTATCCCCTATTTGCATCCATTATTGCTTAGGAGCCGTGGAATCTGGGAAAATGGATTATTAATGAGATGTTTGCTTTCTTATCCCAATCTAGTACTTCTCCACGATCTACCATTCCCTTTTCCGAATTTGATATCTCATATCCTTTCCTTGAACAATATTTGGTACCTTACTTATGACAAAGCATTGTTCCCCTAAAAGCTTGAAAAAGATCACATGATTCATATGAGGATATGGTTTACTGAGGCTAACTGGAAACCAAAGAAAGCTGTGAAGAAGTCTATGCCTTCTTCCTCCAAAATAGATGAGGCACAATCCTCTCAAGCCGGGTCTCCGACTGCCTTTGTTGCTGCTGAACCATCCTTTGCTGCTGTTTTTATTGGCCAAGCCATTTAGGCTACCTTGGCTCTGTTGATCATGGCTAATGCTCAACATCAAGCCTCTATTAATGGCAAGATAGAAGCCTTGCATAAATCCAAAATCGACCTGATCAAGACTCTATCAAATGAATTGATGAAGTTGGAACAACATATTAATCAAAAGTTTCTGACTATTCTTGATCAACAAGATGAGATGAAGAAGGAACTTTAGGCTTTGATTGATCAGCAGAAGGCTCTTCAACAACAGGTGTTTAGACTTAATACAACTTTGGATGATCTTGGAATCAAGCTGTATTCTCAACCTCTAGCTTCATCTGTTCCATCTTCCTCCATTGCTCTTGTGATCCTCTTCCAGTCTCTCAACCTTTGACTAATCCTCCCTCTATCCCTCTTATCCATCTTCATCTATGCCATCTAATCCTCCCTCTCCCTCCTCTTTGACTAATGACAAAGGGGGAGGGTAGTGAATTTGAGATATTTTGAGACTCTGCTTATGTTTTAGTTATATTATATTTACTTATTATGTATTGACTTATGAATTCTGCAACTGTTATGTACTGACATTTTTATCAAATGCAATCAAATTGAGGTCAATTGTGCTCCTTATATTTTACTGAACTATATTGCATTTCATATTCTTTCTTTCTGATCTCAAAACATTTTCAAACCTATTTCAAAAATCTAACAAGTGTTGTCATCATTAAAAAGGGGGAGAATGTTAGTTCTCGGTTTATAAGTTTTGATGATAACAAGACTTTGAAAATGTATAAGGTTTTGAATTAGTGAAAATTGTCTAAGTCAAAAGTCTACTTCCTCACAAAATGTATAAGACTTGAAAATGCCCTTATATATGTATGTGTGTGTGTGTGTTCTCATCCATCACAAAATCTTCTTCTTCCTCCTCTTTAATCTCTTCTACCGTCTCCGATCCAACTTTTTCTGGTGACTCATGTCCCAAATCACGAAGATGGTGAAAGCGCTATGTGGGGACACTCACAACCTGGCGAAGGACCGTGGGTGTGGAGCGATTGTGACTGAGGTTTCGAGCTATGATAGAAGGGCAAGGGAACAACCTTTGTCATCTGTCTCACTGAAAATTCTCTCTATATTTTTCTCTTCTTACTTTTTCTTAGATCTATGCATGTCTTGAGCTTCTTTCTAAGTCGATGTTTTGAAATAAGAGGGGAGGTTTTGCCAATCTTTATGATTTTCTCACTTTTTCGGCCGCCAGTTGTAACATCCTCCATTTTAAAGGACAATTATTGATTACTAACTTAATTAAATCATTCATCAAAATGTTTTATACACACATTTAAGCTTTGGATTTTACTAAGCCCATATTTTAAAACTAAATATTGCTTTAGAATTTGCCAGAATATCCAATTACACTAGAATATGCCGAGTGAGCCCTAATGATGTGGAAATATACAATAAATTCAACGTGTACCAAAAAGATGGAAGCATTACCGTTAGCAAAAGTAACTTAAGCTTTCGAAGCCTTCCCTGATTGACTCACACGAGAACTATCACCTGAAAAATATTTGTAACCATCAATCCAGCTCATTGTAAATGATAATACGTGCTCGTGAGGTGCCAAGTGGAACATTTTATATAACAAAGTAGTAGACATATAATTTTACAAATTTCCAAATCAAACAATTCTATATCATATCATGAATCACATATATACCATACTAAGCAACAGATCGATACTCTGACAATCCTTGTCACCCCCACCCTTATTTCCGCTGACAAAACTCATGGGCTATAACGTAATAGGTTTAGTCTCTATGACAAAACTGCACCCAGCTCTCCAATAATGAGGTATAGCCTGGCCAAAAACTATAAAACTCATATCAGACCATGGGTTCCCTTTCCTTCGAATATAAAAAGGTGTCACTGTCCCAAGGGCTGACCCTTAACCCGGCCAAAGGAAAAGGGTGATACCAAGGGCCCTGAAAATATCAAGTCATCCACTATGCATGAGTGGTGGCATACCATGTGGTATTATATACACAATAACTCTCATCATCACTCCATATCCATCACCGCTCCACATCATCATAGTCTTGGCATAAATATATGAAATTCCAAACAAGATTTATGAGAGTAATATATTGTCACAATAATCATTAAGATAACAATATTATTTTATCTCAAGAAATCATAAAAAGTACATTTTCTATAACAAATATAATATAAGTAATATTCCAAAATAAATCTCACAAGGCAACTTCGTAAAAAACATAGCTTTCCTAGATTAAAAATCACTCACAAATCATCATTCAAGTAAGTAGAATGAGTAGAAAGTAGCTACCTCTAGTTCTTGATACAAAAACTAAACTTGGGAGAGAGATCAAGTCCACTTTAAAAAGGAATATATAATTATACATTAATAGCATTAACAAAAATGCCAACTAATATAATAATAAATAAATAATTAAACTATAATTATTTCATTTTGGTTTCCTTTGAAGAAGTGATAATTTTATTTATTCCTCAAATCATCGTTGCAAATCTCATTTTCTTCCTTCATAAATTATTTCTCTAATTATAATTATTAAAATATCATCATATCCTCAATTTAACCAAGATACCCAATTTCCTAGAATAAAAGCTTCACCTATAAATTCAAATATTCCATTCATTTATAAACCTCAAATCTAATCCACTTAATCCTCAATATAACCTCCAATAAATTAAAAATAAAATATAATTTTGAATACAAAAGACCTATTATCACAAATGTCAATTTCTTAACCTAATACTAACTTATATAAGCATAACTCAACTTATTTAACAATTATTCAAATCTCCATATAATTAAAATCATATCAAACTCTAATTTAAATTCCAAATCCCAACTCATAAATTTTATACAATTTAAGATTTAGAAAAACTAAACCGATTAAATTGACAACAATACCTCCAAAAATCCAAACAAATGTTTTAAACCTCATTTAATCGGTAGAAATATTCTATAAAGTATAAATCCTAAATTCTTTTAGATAGAAAATTAAATTTTAAATTCTCAAACTACCAACTAATAAATCTAAACCGATTAAAATTACTTATTAATTATGTTCTTAATATATACAATCATCTATTATCAAAACTTAAAACTTTATCATAATTCTAATCCCAAAATTTTCACTAATCAATACTATATTACTTCTAATAGAAAGAGAAAAATGTGTGGAATAACTTTCATGAAAAAAGTTTATTAAAAAGAAATTAATTTAACTATTTAAATGATCTTATAAAATAAATAACGTCTTAAAATATATTCTAGATTCTTCTTTTCTTCTAAATTCCTTCTCACCCGCCCTCACCTCACTCTCACCGACCCTCCCTCACCGGATAACACACACACACTACACATATATTACACACTACACACACACATAGAATATATATAAAGGGGAGGGATGGCGGTGGGTTTATATGTAATAATTAACCCCCTCCCCACCTATATATATTAACTACCACCAATTTATATATTTTTTAAAATATTAATTTATTATATTAATTTATTCCTTATTATTATTATTATTATTACTTTTCTTTTTCTTTTCTTCTACACGTCTTTTGCATCCTTCTTCTTCTCTCTTTTTTTTTTTTTTTTTTTCCACAACTAATTATTATTTCAATACTCTTATTTCACTAATTTCTTTTACTATCATAAATGATATTTTATATACAAACTTTTTATTTTGATAATTACACAATAAATTCATATATCATAATTAATTAATTTTTTAATTTTTTTATTAAATCCTAATTAAAAATTAGAATGTTACACCAGTGATCATTGCTTTGACTATATGATCGTCGGAGATGGCGGCCAACCATTTTGAAAAACTTCTACATGTTCTTACTAATTATGCTATGGTCACCTATCGGCAGTAAGAGGACTCCTTGATGGGTTTGATTTTGTCACACTTCACATTGTGGAAAAGGTCATAACTCGATCTTGCTCCTTTGTTTATTGTGATCAGTGCTGAGTCGTTGGTGAGTCAACTCACTATTGATATGTATGAGTTCAAAAGGCAGAACCTAAAGAGTGGTGTGGTGGGGATGGGGAAGAGAGAGGAGAGAGTGGTGTGAGAGAGAGGATGTCTGAAGACGTTGTTAATTTGTTTTAGTTGTTACTGGGGGAAGTGTGAAGGGCGAAGTTTTCTTCCTTATTATGTAAACAGTTATTGTGTTTATGTGTACCCTGGTGTTGGAAGCGTCATACTTTTGAACCCTTGTTAGATTTATGGACGTCTGTGGTTGTAAAAACTTGTGATTTATGAACATCTCAAATGTGTTTAGCAAGTTATGATAAATGTTTGCCAACTTCGGATTTGGTTTCCACGGGTTCTCGTTTCACCGGTTTAATTAATTTCCAGAACTTGTAATCCAAATTCCCCGAGATTAAACACCAAATTCAAATTAGCGTTTGTAAATTTAGGATTATGTTTTTGTATGTTCTCATAAGAATTTCACAAGTTAATTTTGTAGTTTCGCAACTTGTAATCCAAATTCTTATCTAAATTTAAATAATTGTTTGTCAATTTCGGATTATTTTTGCAAGTTCTCATAAGAATTTCACAAATTGTAATCCAAATTCCCCGTGAGATATTTTCCTAAATGACAAGTGGACAATATCATAGTTCTTTAAACTGGTTTTCCCAAATTCAAATAAGTGTTTTTTGTAAATTTAGGATTAGGTTTTCTATACATTACTCTAAACAACAACAAGGCCATACATATTCAATAATGGACAATATCATAGTTCTTCGACCCTATACATTACTTACAAAATAATGGGGTATGCAATTACATAACTGACACTAAGGCCATGACAATATATTCATGAAAATAACAAAACAACTTATTTGCACAACTTGACCCAATATTTCCATCCATTTTGTTAAGTACCTTGCAACAAATAAATTAGTAACATATTAGTTCACCAACTTTTATGTTTCATCAATTCAGAAAAACAAAATTAAAACACCACTTCAAAGTTTCATAAATTTGCATGAGTTTCTCAACTTCAGATAACCAATTTCCTACAAATTCCATCCTCTTTTTTCTCTTCACCCACAAACCTTAAACTCACATCCATCGCAACCTCCTCCCACCTTCACCATCATCAACATTCACCTCCCTCCAACCAAAATACCTAGCTGCCAAAAAATGTCTCCTCCCAAACGAAGATGAAAAAGCTCATGCTTAAGATCGACTTGTCAAGGGAAGCATATTGTGGAGTAAAAAAATGACACACCTCCCTTCCTTTGGACAACTTCAATGCTGATTTTCCCAATTTCACTTGACCATTGTCTTTCACAATTCATTCTTTTCAATTTATATAAGAGGGTCAATTGTGTCGTTTCATTTTAATTTTGGGAAGCACTAACACCTATTTGGGATTATGCATATTAATAACACCTATTAGTCTTTTCACATTTTTCTAGTTCTTTTCAAGGGATTTTCCCATTTATTTTTGTATTTAATATTATAATAATATTTATTATAAAATGTTAAATCCAAGTATTAGAAATTGGTCCAATGGTGAGAAGGTCAATGTAAAAAAATACAGATGAAGTTTAATGGAGACACTCTTCTCCTCATGTACCGTTTTTATAAATAAAGTAGTTTAATTTTAATAGTTGTTTCTTACAGAAAATACATGGAGTATAAAACAAGGGTTTATGCGTTTAAGTCCACAACTTTAGCAAATACGCTCCTAAACGAGCCGCTTTTTAGGCCTACACTGACAAGTGACTCTTCACTCCTAAAATCTCCATTTCTGGTCGAAGCAGCTTTCGCCAACATCTCTTACCTGAAGATGTCCTCCATGGTTTCTCACAATCTGGCGATCTCAATCTCTTCCTCATCCTCCTCTTTTCTAGCTCCCTGTAACTTCAATCCAAGGTATTCGTTTCACTTCAAATCCTTTTCGTTTTTCGTTTTTTTGTTTGCTTTTCCCAGAGAAGTGTCATCGCACCTAGAGAAGCTTACCTGCTATCTTGGCATTTTCTGCTTCATTGGTATGTTGTAGGAGTCAAAATGTGTCATTGAATGCGAAAAGAGTGGGCATATGCAAATGCGTTGCTGCACAAGAAGAAGTGCTCACTGGTATCATTTAATTTTCTCGTCTGTAGCTTCTCGTTGACCTGATAGATTGCTCATTGAACTTTAAATCGGACTGATTTGTTGCGTTCTTCTCTTTTTCTCTGCAGCAAAACAAAGCTACTTTTTTTAATAAACGGCTCAGTTTGACTATTACATGAACTAGAGTTCTCTCTATAGGTTACCCAGTAACCGTTTTCCGAACTGTTCTATATAGTAGTAGTTGTGAACCCGTTGTTAGTTTCTGTTGAATAAGCGACTAGTGAAAGTTTCAAGTTTAAAGATTTTCGATAATACCTTTTTGGTTCAAAAATCTTTAAATTGCTTTTTCCACATTGGACAAATTAACAAAGATACTGGAATAAATTATCTGAAGTCGAAGGTCGTTTCTGTAGTCAAATAGGCTTTTGCTAGCATCTAGTAGAATATTTATTGGAAGAGTTGTAGACTGTATAATCTTTGAAGAGTTGTTTACAGATGCAAGAAGCTCATGCGGCTTACACTTGTGCATTTTGGGGAAGTGAAAGGATTTACTTTCGACACAAATTTATCTCTTGGTGTCATTGATGAGATTTCAATATTGTTGAAGCAAGACCTGAGAATGATTATCTCCACTCTCTTGAATGAACTATATGAAGTTTGAAACCCTTTGAATAACACCAATCTATTGATGAATTCTATCCAATTAATTTTGAACCCTGGTTCCCAGAATTTTAGACACGATTTATATCATAGTTCCTTCCATAACTTTCTTAATTTTGTACTTCAAAATTCTATATATTCTTCAGAATGTAAACATTTACTGATTTATGGACTCTGTATAACAATGCATATGCAAAAGAACATGCCAGTATGCCACAACCAGAAAAGCTGAGAATTCTTCCCTTTTGTTATTTAAAGTCAAGTATGACAATATGCTTCTTTCCTTTTCATTTTGAAGCTTACAAGACAAAAGTTTCTCGCAATGCAAACATCGCAAAACTTCAAGCTGGTTATCTCTTTCCAGAGGTCTGCTATGACATTTTACATTTTCTGCTGCTAGTCTTGTTCTTCTTCTTACAACTATTGCTCCAACGCCTTAGATTTGGTTAACTATTATCATACTGCAACCAACGGAGTTTTGGCTGTCTCTGATTTCCTTTAGTATTCAACAAACCCCCCCCCCCCCCCCCCAAAAAAAAAAAAAAAAAAAAAAAAAAAAAAAAAAAAATTATGTTCCCTTTGGAAAAGGCTTTCCATTCTTGTACACAAAATGATATCTATGTCTTAGTATACATGTTTCAGCTCAAGTTCATATTTTGAAGACGATTGGTGGTCTTGTCCTAGTTTTCCTAGATATTGAGAATGTAGACATTTGCATTGATTGATGTTTTCTTTTAATCTTGACTGATAATGAGTCCACTTTCATTTACTTCATGAAAGTTAAAGTTGTCATTCAAGTGGCATTCAGAAGTATGCCTTTTCTCATCTTACTCCTTAGCTAGAAAAGTTAGGTTATATTTGAATTTAGTTGTTGTAATTGATGGATACGGAGCAGAAAATAGTGGAAATGAGATGTTACTTTATAATATATGCTTAAGAATGAAACATTTGCATCTGGAAATTTGTACATCTTGTCTACCTTGAGAAACACCTATAAGGAGGGGAATAGAGGCATCATGCACCATCTCTATTTTTTTTTAAAATCTAATTAAGCTGACGAATGTACAGTTTTCTGTTTCCTCATTTAATTTTGAGGATCTTTTTATTATATTGTTTGATATTGCATTACTTTACACTTTCCTTTATGCTGACATTCTTTGTTTTCCTGTTTTACTGTGGAGAATAGGTTGCTAGAAGAAGGTCTGCACACTTGCAGAAGTACCCTGATGCCAAAGTGATAAGTTTGGGAATTGGTGATACTACTGAACCCATTCCTGAAGTCATAACTTCTGCAATGGCAAAGGTTAGGCTTTCATTTGAATGAAGCTAACATATCTTCTGTATTCCGAATTGTGGTTTCATTCCTATGAAATTACTGCTCGCATGGGATCTTCACGATTTGTAGTATCAAGGATTGCAGTAATGACCAATGAAATGAATCAAGTGATAGTGGGTAAATTGAAAATTAATCATTTGTTGCTTTACTCTTATTGTGCTGAAATGTGTTAATGGTTTGAAAAAAAGTGTCCTATAGTTAAGTTCTCAAAAGATGTTTGATATGGACCGCTTATAATTTATAGAACAAGTTTCAATCAATGCCTTTAGTTTTTATGGAAGCCATCTATATGCCCCTTCTATACATAGTTACATTTGCTTAATGTTACCTTCTATAAATTATAGAATATGTAAGAAAATGATAGATTATGCCTCCTATTATTTTGCTGACTGTAAAGTAGCATGATAAATGATACTATGTTTATTCAGTTAAATAAAACTAGTGCTTTTTGCCCAAAACAAAAACAAAAATAAAACTAGTGCTTTGCCTGAGGTAAGCACTGAAATTGCTTATTCTTTGTATCAGAGATCACTTGCATTATCTACCATAGAGGGTTACAGTGGTTATGGATCTGAACAAGGTGAAAAGGTATGTGGCATTGACAGTTTCAAGAGGTATTGTTTGTTCATTATTATATTTATAAATCCTTTCATAATGTTTTGCCTATCCTCTCATATCATGTTCTAGTGAGCACTATTGATTTTTCTTAAATATTATTTTGGAAGATTAATTCTGGACTTGTAAATATTTGATAAAGACTGAAGTTGAAGAATGAACGAGGAAAAACTAATCTTTATCATTAGATATATAAGTTCAAGTGTCTTAAACACAAATAACTCGAATAAATAGCTTAAAAGATCATTATTCACCATATGGGTATTTTACTAATCTTACATTTGCTATTCATACTAACGCTCCTATGTAACAAATAAAATATAAAATGCAGAAGAAATAAAGATTGGTAAAAATAAGGAAATCATGTGCTTTTGGCTGCTTTCTCCCTGTTTTTGCATTAAATTTCACTTTGATCAACATCAACCTTGTCTTCACCAAATTTTCCTGTAACAACTTTCACGCTCCTTAGTATATCGATGTTAATCAGAGTGATAATATGCAGTTCAGTAGGCCAAATAGCAATAGCATAATATACTGATATAAAACTCTTGATTACATTACAAAAATTCTCACGGGATCTATACATAATGTTTACAATTACAAATAACAACTGACAGAAGCCTTAACCCAATCCAGAACCATCAACTACCGGTATTCTCCGCCATGCCCTGGGAGCCGTGTCTAATAAACTATCCATTTCACGAATAGTATCATGGGCTGGGATCCCGAAGAATCCCAGAGTAACAGTTAATCTCATATATAACGTATAAACAGTATATGAAAGTAAATCATAATAAAAAACATAGTTCACAACAACGTATCAACATTCAAGGATCATATCACAAACCATACACAACAAGAAACACAGTCACAACCAATGATCCATTACCATAGCGCTAGGTACTCAATAGGGATTATTAAATCAGAGGTATTCACTCTCTGTTTCAGTGTCTTATTCATGATGGAAAGGTTACAATATATAGGCTCACAAGGAGGAGCAGTTACGGTGAGAAGAGAAGGAATACGAAATACAATTAATCATCATAAAAGGATAATCTTTCCTAAACTAGATGCACATAATCTCAGATTCTATAATCAAGGCAAGGATCAAGGGATCCTAGCAATGAGCATTTAATCTCCTAATATTCTAACAGAATGCTACTAGGTTTGCCACCCAAGGACTGTTGTCCAATGGGCCCTACACCTAGCCACTGGGAAGCTAGCCCCTTGGTCGGCCCTTCCGCTCAATTGAGCCACGAGTAGTGCTGGCATCCACACAAGGCGGGACTATCACAAAAATGATTTAAAAATTCATACAGAGAATGTGAGAGCCTATCAAGCTTCTGGCTCAACTTCAAATTCCTTGATGGCTCGGGCGAATGTGACTTCCTATAAATTTTCATTCTCGGACAACCGTCGCTATGTATGCAAACTCTACACATGTCTAAAATAGTAGGACTAGTTCTCACATTGTGCCCAACTTAAAGATATAGGGTCTAATACTCATTACAAATTGTCATTGACTTTTATTTCTCCATTTTCGAACCTTTGACCAAAAGTGCCAGAATTTTCAACGAACTTTGAAAATTCATAACTCATGGTACAAGTGTCCAATTAGGGTGGTTCCAAAGGCTATGTGACCCTTGTTAAGTCTATTTTCAAGGAAAAATACCATCCACAACCAGACATATGCCCACTGTACCATAGTCCAGATTGACATTCCAAATTCAAGGGTTATTTTCAAAAATTCATATCCCCACATGTACATATCCAAATTAAGCATTTGACGTATCAAATTAATGTTTGATATCCTGCACAATTTTTCATTTTAAACACATTGGAAGTATCAAAATGGACAAAATCCCATTGCTTCCCTATGTCCTGTTCTGGCCGAAAATAAGGCATGAAGAAAACAAAAAGGATTTTCCAAATCTCACTTTGAGAAGACAATGACTTAGTCCTAGGTTATCTTCTAGCTTGTTATTTAGGCCTTTAACATGCTTTATCCCATTTTTAACCAAATGGACAACACCTCCCCTTAGGCATTCATACTTCCAAAATCATAAGAAATTAAGGTGAATTTGATTCCATCACCAACAACAACAAAAACAAGCATCAAGAGGCTAGAAACATCACTTACTTGGCTTGTTTCTTGTGTTCCTTGCACTTTTCTCTTCCTCCTTTGGTCCTTAGGGTTTCGGTCTTCACTTTAAAACCATTAGGTAAGAAGACTCATTAGGGCTAAAGGTTTGCACATGAAAAGGAGAAGAAGAGATGAAAGTTATGACATGCTTCCTTACCTTGAACCCTTGGCTTTTCTTTCCTTCTTCCTTCTCCAGGTTTCGGCTAGCACCTCCTCTTTGTGTTTACTTGTGTTTAGCCGACCTTTAGCATGAGGAAGGGAGTGTTTTGACCGAATTGCCCCTTCTCTCTTTTCTTTTTTTATTTTACTTCTCACATGTGATCAATATGGCATGTCTTATTTTCTCCCTTGTCCTTGCTCCCATCCGAAATGTATGTGTGTTTATGGCTTCTTGAATGTCCTCAAACATGAGTCAAAAATCATTATATCCACTTTTCCTCTTTGTTGGACATGTGGCCAAAAATTGGTACATGATTGGGAGGCTTATTTAATACACTTTGACTTTTTGGCTTGAGATCACTTCTTCTTCCCTGTGTCCTTGTTTTGGCCGAATTTATGGCATATGGAAAGAAGTCTATGATTCATCCTTCTTGTCTTAATTGCACACAAAGTCAACTTACTTTCCTAACATGACATGGGCAATGTTTGATGCAAGAAGTAATAATTACTTGGACTTTGAACTTTGACCTATAACATGTCATGAATGCGAGAAAAGTCCATTTGATCTCTTCCCTTTCTTAGGTGGCCAAAACTTGCATGCATATGTGGCTTCATTAATTCTCTTCAAGATGTGTCAAATTCAATCAGTTTCATGCCTTTCTCTTGTGTACACTTGGCCAAAATCTAAGGCTTATATAAGAGGCTTCTTGATTACAACTTTGACTTGTGTCACATGATCTTATCCCTCTTTGGCCACTTAGCCGAATTTGATGATCAATTGGGAGGCTTCTTGATTACTTTTATTGACTTAAGGTCACATGCACATGTGTTTGGTTAAATATTAAATAAGTGTGACATGTGGCACATTAATTTCCTATACAATACTCATTTTCTCACAACAACCCAAAGCTGACAGAATTTTCAACTAACTTTGAAAATTCATATCTATGTCCAGATGTCCAATTGAAATGATTCCAAAGGCTATGTGACCATTATTAAGTCTATTTTGAGGGAAAAATAACTCCCATAATCAATCACATGCCAACTATTCCAAAATCAACCTTTAAGACACACTGCTCTAGAAAACGTTCCAGATTCTAGGGCTAACTTCACAAATTCATAACTCATGGTATACAGATCCAATTGACCTGTATGACCCATCAAATTAAATATTATCATGTCTACTTTGATTATGGAATGTTTCATAGCCATTGCATGTCATTTGCTTAGTTAGAGGCACGTCACAAATTGACTACCTTCCAAGAATCTAGTCTACCAGCATCAAGGGAAATCCCTTTCACAATATTGTCACACTTTCTTAACTGGGCTTAATCATCTGTCTAATATAGGCTTATTCTCAAGTCCCTAGGCCCAAAATTCAAGATATTACAACAACTCTGACTCTGGCCCAGTGATTCTTCCTTTTAGTGTATATGTGGAGTAGATGTCTACCAATTGCTTTATGCAAATAGAGTTAGCCAATTTTTGCAAGTTGGATTTGTGTGCCATCTTCTGTCTTTGGTGGCTGACTTCTTAAGCATAAGTTAAAGCTTGTAATTTCCTTTTATCATTCAATATATTTGTCATTTGAATATGGATTGTTTCCTTTTAATTTCAACTTCTATTATAACAAAATTGATTTAACAATGGAATAGTCTCTTTGTTTGGAGTGATAAATAAAAATCTGGAGTCCATTTAACAAGTTTTATTGTTTATTCTTGGGAAAGTTAGGTCAATATGACAAGATTTGACCATGGAAGCTTTAGGTTCCTTGTATTTTATTTATAATAGTATTGGAGATTAAATTTTATTTCTTATTTGATTTTCCATGAAATTTAAGATGTTTGAAGAATGACAAGAATTGCTAATCTATGCAGCCATTGAGAAGGGCAATTGCTTCAGCACTTTACAACGATATTGGCCTTGAGGAAGGCGATATATTTGTTTCGATGGAGCAAAATGTGACATATCTCGCCTCCAGGTTAACTATATTCTTTATATGATGTCTAACTTTAATTGTGGGAGGGGAGAAAAGAAAGGGGTTGGGGGGGGGGGGGGGGGTTGAATTGGGAGTTTTCCATGATCAACATACTATTTCTAGATCTTAATGGCATTCTCATATTCATTTCGTGACAGATGATGTTTGGTTCAAATGTAACAATGGCGGTGCAAGATCCATCATATCCGGTAACTTTTATGCGCAGTTGTTCACTATGATCCATCAATTTCTTGGACGTTTCACTTTTGCTTTCAATTGATGAATATGTTGAGTTGCTTATGTTTTTTGACGCCAAAGAAAATGTTGGACAAGCAGTGATGCCAGAAACATGTTGCTTATAAATAACTTATAAATAATACAAGTTCTCACATTCAAGTATATGTACTACAACCGCAATATACAACAGCAACAAAGTCTTTTCCCATTAGGTGGGGTTGGCTACATTGATTGTAGGATGCCACTATGCTTTATCAAAAACCAAATCTTTAGATGAATTGAGAGAAAAATATCATCTCACTGGGATTTATTGACAAAAAGAAGTCAAGTACTAAAATTTACAACTTAAGATAATGAGTTAGAGATGTTTGTGAAAATTTGAACCTGTCAAAGTTGGCAACAATGAAATTGGCATTACTGTGTACTCTCTCTCTTGTCCCTAATATAAGAGTTAGTTTGGGGATGGATTTGGCCTTGAAGATAAGACCTTAATCCACTTTGTCTCCCAAATCCATTACTTATTTCCCAAAGTACCCTTATTGATTGCACATATTGAGTTTCCATTTAGGGATAGTTATGATTAAGGAGGGTATTTTAGGGAAACCAATCCATATTTGATACAAATAATGAACTAATTTTCTTAATATTTACAAATTAGTTACCTACCTCCTATATTAAGGACCGGGTAGTAATTTAAAGGATATAGGATTATTAATCCTCCAGTAATTTCAGATAACTCACTTCTTTTTGCCTTGGTAACGAAGGTGATGTATACTAGCTTAGGGTTTGATTTCTTCTAGAGGATTTTTTCCGAATCTCCTATAGCATATTCTTAGTCAACATCCAACTTGACAGCACAATCCCAAATTTAACTTTGTCAGGCTAATGACTAAATTTCTATTTCATGAGCTAAACCATTGACTCATCCTAGTAAGGCTCATGTGGTTACACAACTCAACTTGTGGCCTAGTCCACTATTGCTTTTCCGATCGACAGCTAATCAAATAGAAACATGAAGCTAGTAGTTGAATTATGTTGATCATTAATCACAAGAAAAGAAAGTGATCAAGCGAATCTATACAAAATTTATACAAAGTTCATAACACTCCTTGATACATGATTGAGTCACTCATTGGCTCTGCACAATAAACTCTTACCCATTAGTTTAAACCTTCAAAGAAAAATGCTTTTTCAGTATTTGACTGATCAAAGATTCTACCACTAATTTCAAAAGTGGGATACTGACATATGGAAGCACATATGAGCTTAAGTTTACATTTGAAATGAGAGGAGGATGGAGGAGAAGGGATAGTTTTCCCCTTGGTTTGAATCCAAATCAAAGTTTTTCTCTTCCCTTCTACATTCTCACTCCAAGCATAACCAAGGGCATGTTCTGATAGAAGGATAATGGAGGGCAAGGGAGGGAAAAGGAAGGTTTTTTGATACACTCTATTTTCTTTGGGAGTTATTACTGAAGAATGGAGGACAATGAAAACATTTTAGGGGTCTTTGGATACCTCTTTTCGCATCCAAAAAGTCCTTTTGGTAAACTAACTGCCACTCGACCTATGTTTGGATAGAAAAATTTAATTTTTTTGAAAGCCCAACCACAAATCTTACAAGTGATGGAAAAGTCAGTAGAAAAACTGAAGTGGGAGTTGCTTTTACCAGCTTGAAAGTCAGTTTGGAAAACGTAAGTAGTAGTTTATTTTACTGTCTTGAAAGTTAGTTTGGCAAATGTACTCTTGGTAAACTATAAACCAAGCAAACTTAATTGACTTCCCAAAATCTTTCAAATCTCCATCCTTATATTTTGTACATTGAATTTGGAGGATATTGGACCAGTGAAGTTTCTCTAAAGTTGGGGGAGTGAAACTACCATTTAACCACCACTTTCACTTCATCCTTATTTCGTTTTCTGTAGATTCCTTTCCTTTCCTTGCCTTCCTTTCTCCTCTCAATTCCTGAACACACTTTCTTTGGCAAAGCTTTGACGTTTCAATGCTCTTGCAGATTGGTTTGTTGGCAAGAATAAACTTTTTATGATCTTCTAATTATGGCCAGCAGTGAAACTTGTACGAGTGCCTGTCTTAATATGCTGCACACTGCTCTGCCCTCATCGTTGAAGGTTTGAAAAACCAGCAATGACCCTTAGGGCTTGCTGCTTTTTCTCCATGGTTGAATACATAATTATCCTCCATAAAGGCACTTTTAATGTACAAAGTCCAAATTTCCTTGTTGTTTGACAAACTATCTATATTCATTCTGATTGGTTGAGTGGTTGATCATCCTCATTCTGAATTTTCTTTTTGGAAAATTTTCAAGATTATATGTGCATAACTGAACCATGGTTCGCTATTTCATTCTGTTGTAACAAGATTACAAATAGGGAGAGGCTATCACAGATTCGCACACTTGACTAGCTTAACCCCAATAATCATGGGGGACCGAAGTATAAAAAAAAAAGGAAACAAGAAGTGTGTGAATAATAACTGATAAATAACGAAAAAGGGAAAAACTTCCTAAAACAGAGCAAATATATCATAAAAAGGCTATATATATATATATATATATATATGGCAACAATATTCTTATAAGAGATGGTGAGTTAAATAAAAAATAATGAACAAAAAAGATATGCGGAGACTAGAGTGAGCATATGTTAGAACTTGCAGATTGCTAGTTAGGGTAGCAAAAAGAAGAAAATAAAACCTAGAGCCAGAATCTGAAAACTCTAGGCAAGACACAATGACTTTCTGATAATTCTCTGATAATCCATTCATAAAACATAATACAAATGTTTATAGTATTTGCACATCACAACTGCTAATAACTAGACATAATAACTGCTATATTAAACTGCTAAACAGATAAGTTAACAACAACTACTCTTAACTGCTTATAACTTGCTAACCTTCTAAACACACAGTCTTTCTCCTGGAATATACCAGAAGTGGACGTGCATATTTATTCTGCTCTGGTGACCTGGTTTGTATCTTATCTTTATAAATGTCGTGGCATTTTTTTATGCAGGCTTATGTGGACTCCAGTGTTATAATGGGTCAGACTGGCCAATATCTGAAGGATGCCGAGAAGTATGGAAACATTGAATACATGAGGTGTAGTCCTGAAAATGGTTTCTTTCCTGATTTATCATCAACTTCTCGAACAGACATAATATTTTTCTGTTCGCCCAACAATCCTACTGGTGCTACAGCAACAAGGGAGCAACTAACTCAACTAGTTCAGTTTGCCAAGGACAATGGGTCTATAATTGTCTATGATTCTGCATATGCATTGTATATTTCAGATGACAAACCACGCTCCATCTATGAAATTCCTGGAGCCAAAGAGGTATACCAGAAGTCTCTTCTCATTCTCTCTATCAGAACTGATTCTTAATGATTAGCATTTTGTCAACAGTTAATATGATCATGAATTTGGCAGTAAAATATAATTAGTTTACCCTTGAATGCATCTGGTGGATTCTTCTCTTATTCAATATATATAGACGTTGTTAGTTATTCGAATTGCACTTTTCAAATATTCATTCCCAATACCTGTATGCCTCAGATTTTTCATGTCAGTGCTTCGTAGGGCTACAGTAAAGTTGAACAAGTTTAATAAGCATCGGCCAATTGAATTCATTTTGTAAACTGCTTTTGACCATCGAGTAATGTCCCTTTTGTGTTTCTGTAGCTTGATAACATGTTTGAATACTTGCAACCATCGTAGGTTGCAATTGAGACAGCATCATTTAGCAAGTATGCCGGTTTCACTGGAGTTCGGTTGGGATGGACAGTGGTTCCAAAGCAGTTACTGTTCTCAGATGGTTTTCCGGTTGCCAGGGATTTCAACCGCATTGTAAGTACCAGCTTCAATGGGGCATCCAATATTTCTCAAGCAGGTGCTCTGGCTTGCCTCTCACCAGAAGGCCGTAAGGTTAGTTATTGTTCTTTGAATTCATTTCACAAGCATGCTAGGTAGGTTCATACTATATGCAATTCCCTCCTTCCCTTATTATGAGCTTCAAATAACCGACTGCGTGGTTCAAGGAAACTGTTAAACTTAGATGAAGGTCATAAATATTTATAAAATGTATTTTTTTTCCAAATAGGCCCTTATACATAAGTGGGTAAACGACAGAGGGTAACAATGAAAAAAATGATAAAAGAAAATGTATGGGGAAAATTAATTAGGGGTAAAATTAATAAAAATGCATTTAGTGCTCATGCAACCCCAAAGTGGATATTATAAAAAGGGGCAGAGGGGATACCTTTACTCGATCGAGTTCAATGAACTAAATTGCATGTCATAGAGAAGGATATCTGATTTGACAAAATTATGTGAAAATTGAAAACATGAAAGATGAGCAGCGTGATGATAGACTTGCTGAAATTGAATAATGCAGGCTATGCGAGATGTTATTGGATTCTACAAAGAAAACACAAACATAATAACAGAGACATTTGAAACTCTGGGATTTAAAGTATATGGAGGCAAAGATGCTCCATATGTGTGGGTTCATTTTCCTGGGAAAAGTTCATGGGATGTATTTGCTGAGATTCTTGAGAAGACTCATGTGGTTACGACACCTGGCAGCGGTTTTGGACCCGGCGGGGAAGGTTTCATCAGGGTCAGTGCCTTTGGTCACAGGGAAAATATATTGGAGGCCTGCAGAAGATTCAAGCAACTTTACAATTGAATTTAGAGTATGCCTTATAATAAATTTTATGCTGCATTGAACTGAAACTGATCTATTTTCCCTAAGGCCTAAGAGGATTTGTTGTAACATTTTGAATAATGCTTAGTGAGTTTGCTTTGTTTCTTTCCTTTTTATCTTACCTTGTGAACATGGAGCCTCTGTAGCAGAACCTATATTTATATTGATGTCATTGAACGGTCTAGATCTGTTTCTATTGAGGATGTCCAAATCCTGCAATTAGACTTTGGCGGAATCTTTAGACTTCCATCAAAATACAAAATTAATTTGGACGTTATCATTTATGTTTTTATTTAGTGTTAAGGTATAAATTTGCTTTAGAAGTTTTCACTTAGGAGTAATATTGTCTTAAAAGTTCTTTCGGATTCAAGAGTTGCCTTGAAAATGTTAAAATTAAGCAATGTTTCCTCTTTTTTTAATGATTAACGTTAATTTTTTAATTGGGTACGTTTTGAAATTTTTGGAGCAACATTAAACCAAAAAAAGAAAAAGAACTTACATTATCATAAAAAGGAAATTTAAATTTTAAAACCATATTTTTTGGGAAAATTCCATTAAAATACTATTTGAATTTGTAAAATCCTCGAAGTCTTCCGAATTTATAAAAAGATTGAGAGATGCTAAGGACCTATGAGGGAATGCAAATTCGGGTGAAATTACTTTTTTGCCCTTACTTTTAAATAAAAAAAAAAAAAATGCCCTCATCGGAGGGGGTTTTTTTTTTTTTTTTTTTTTTAAAAAAAAAACAAAACAATATATTGCAAGTGTGGGGGGTTCGAACCCCCCAACCCCCCACAGAACTAAGTTTGGGTTACTTGGTTCCTTTATTATATATATATATATACATTAACAAATATATACATTCTTCTTAACATTTTTTCAATGGTATTTACAAAACCTGAAACGCAAATTACCAGTCCACAAACGAGAATTACAACGTTTTATTCAGGGTTCCTTTTTTACTCTTTGATGCATGTTTTGTAAAAAAAAAAAAAAAAAGCATTATTACCAGTCCACAAATGCGAATTACCAATCCACAAACGAGAATTGTAACGTTTTCTTCATGGTTCCTTTTTTACTCTTTGATGCATGTTTTGTAAAACAAAAAAACAATGCATTATTACCAGTCCACAAACAAGAATTACAACTTTTTCTTCAGGATTCCTTTTTTAACTCTTTGATGCATGTTTTGTAAAAAAAAAAAAAAAAAATGCATTATTACCAGTCCACAAACGCGAATTACCAGTCCACAAACGAGAATTACGTTTTGTTCAGGGTTCCTTTTTTACTCTTTGATGCATGATTTGTATAACAAAAAAAAAAAAAAAAAAGTTTGTGGTCTGGTAATTCGCGTTTGTGGACTGGTAATAATGCATTTTTTTGTTTTACAAAACATGCATCAAAGAGTAAAAAAGGAACCCTGAAGAAAACGTTGTAATTCTCGTTTGTGGACTGGCAATTTGCATTTGTGGACTGGTAATAATGCATTTTTTTTTGTTTTACAAAACATGCATTAAATAATAAAAAAGAAACCCTGAAGAAAACGTTGTAATTCTCGTTTGTGGACTGGTAATTCGCGTTTGTGGACTGGCAATTCACATTTGTGGACTGGTAATAATGCATTTTTTTTTATTTTACAAAACATCAAAGAGTAAAAAAGGAACCCTGAAGAAAACGTTGTAATTCTCGTTTGTGGACTGGTAATAATGCATTGTCTTTTTGTTTTACAAAACATGCATCAAAGAGTAAAAAAGGAACTCTGAAGAAAACGTTGTAATTCTCGTTTGTAGATTGGCAATTCGTGTTTGTGGACTAGTAATAAGGCATTTTTTTTGTTTGACAAAACATGCATCAAAGAGTAAAAAAAGAACCCTGAATAAAACGTTGTAATTCTCGTTTGTGGACTGGTAATTCGCGTTTCAGATTTTGTAAATACCATTGAAAAAATGTTAAAAAGAATATATATATTTGTTAATGTATATATATAATAAAGGAACCAAGACTTGGTTCCTGTGTGGGGGGGGGGGTTCGAACCCCACCCCCACACTTGCAATGTATTGTTTTTGCCCCCCACCCCCACACTTGCAATATATTGTTTTGTTTTTTTTTAAAAAACACCCCACCCCTCCCCCCCCCCAAAAAAAAACCCCTCCCACCAGGTGGCCGCCACGGCCGGCGGCGGCCCTCCGGTGAAGGCATTTTTTTTTTTTTTTGATTTATTTAAAAGTAAGGGCCAAAAGGTAATTTTACCCGAATTTGCATATCCCTCATGGTCCTTGGTATCTCTCGGTCTTTTTGCAAATTCGGAAAAATTCCGAGGGTTTTACAAATTCAAATGGTATTTTAATGGGATTTTCCCCCTTCTTTTTTTTTATAATAGTTTAAAACTATATTGGGTGAAGGAGCAAAATTACACATGGACTTTTCCCTAAAGAGCACTCAGCACCACGTGCTTTTCAGAGGAGCAAAAACGCACATGAGCTCTTAAAATGGGTGCAAAAATGCCATCACCGTTAACTGCCGTTAAGTGCAATATGAAAATACCAAAATGCCCCTAAACTTGAAGAAAGAGAGGAAGGAAGGTCCGAGTGAAAAGTAGCAAAAACATTTTGTCAGATAAAAACACAGATCCTAGCTAACAGAATCACAAAATCTGGAAAAACAAAGCACAAAATCTGGAAAAAATTTCATTCTCATTCTCTTCGATTGAATAAATATGAAGAAATAGATTCTTTTTAATGGATATTGACTCATTCCCCTCGATCGCACAAAACGTCTCTGGAAAAACAAAGCACATGAAAACACAGATCCTTAAGCTTAAGAGTAAAAGAAAAGGGCATCAAAAGCATTGGAAGCAAACCGTGATATTAGCATCTCCGAAGGAGAGTTTCCAACACCAAGAGACAAGTTGGGTCATCGTCAATAGCAAGAACACGCATTCCTATAGGAAATTGTTCTCTGGGTTCATGAGCTCTGGTTTCTACAGTCATTTTTCTCGAACAATTGATGAATAAAGTAAACAACTTTTAGTTTAGACTAGAATAATCTCTCGGTTTTCTGGGTAAACAAAACCCAGAATCTTCGAAACAGGGAAGATACTGAGGAAAAGGATTTGCAAGGCCTGAGAATAATCTCGAGCAGAATAAAGCGAAGGAACGTGATTTGGAGGAATAATATATGGAAAAAAAAACGTTCAAACTTTCTCTTAATGGGGGTATGTAACTGCGAAAAGAGAAAGAAATAGAATCTGTGCCGACAACGGGGGAGACGACGGCGTTCTGCTTCCAGTCGAAGGAGCTGGTGGAGGTGACGAATCTGTGCCGGTGATTTTGGAAGTGGTGGCTGATCCAAGGGATTCAGATCTGAAGATGAAAATGGGATTTGAAACGCCGACAAAGGGAAGGTCCAGTCGTCCAGATGTGGAAGGAAAGAGGGAAGGGTAGTTTAGGAATTAAAAAAAGTCTGATATATATATATATATTTTAAATGATGTGGGGCCCACCTAAAAGTAACAGCGGTTAATGGGATTTAACGGCATGGGTATTTTTGCACCCATTTTGAAAGTTCATGTGCATTTTTGCTCTTCTGAAAAGCATGTGGTGATGAGTGCACCTTAGGGAAAAGTCGATGTGTAATTTTGCTCCTTCACTCAACTATATTTGTTTTGCTATTACTTATGCAAAACGTCCCCTACAAAGTCCTTATAAAAGCAAACTCCATTAGACTAACCCTGATTAACGCCCTTGAGAGTTAAGGATACATATGTTGGCAAAGAGGGGGGAGGGGGATATAATGAGTTAACTGGGATTGGGAAGCTTGAGTTTCTTAGTGCAGAAGAGGCGAACGCTGCAACCGATCTTCTGGCAAAGGAGGCATTACGGAGTAAAGGCGGGAATCGGGAGCCGGCCGGTCAGACCAAATTTGATTTGATAGTACCTGTTTTTCAAAGCCAACTTGATAGTACCGCGGGTCGAAAATTACTATTTCAAATTTTAATATTTTTTCTTCGATTTTTTTCAAAGAAATATAATTAGTAAATTGCAACCATTAAAGATCTAATCTATCAAATAAATGTTATCAACATTAATATCTAAACAATATAAATCATTCAACAAATAAACACATTCATTAATTCGTAATAAAAAACAAATAAACACAAAGAATATATTTTTTTTCCTTTTTTTTTCAAAAAATATTAAACAAAGGAATTGCTTTATGTATGCCCACAACAAAATGCCTTTCCCTCTCGTAATTTTGTGTGTGTTTGCAAATTCCTTCGGTTCATGTATGATTTTACTGACAGATAAAAATAATTATACTTATTTTATACGAAATATATTTATAATTTATTACTTATATAATATTGTAATACCAAAGTATGTGTTTATTTAATATGAAAACATTTCTTCTTTAAAATTTATAATAACTAATTATGTGTTTTAATACAGAATAATAATAAACATAAAAAAGGGGTTATAGTTCAAACTAAAAAAAACAAAGTAACTACAAATAAACACATTCATTAAGTGGAAGTCTAAGTAATTAATTTTTTTTTTTTTTAAAAAAGCTACGATTAAACGGGCCTAACGGCGGCTGATTAAGTCCGAGGCCCTACAGGGCCAATTTCAAATTTCGTTCTATTTTTCAAACCCGAACCCTATAGGACCAAGGCTTAAACGGGCCGGTCCGACGGACTCAGCCCGATTTTCCGGCGCGGTGTGGTTTGTTTCTTTGTCCTCCTATTTCAATTATGGATATAGTGATGGAGGAGGCTATGATATGTTCCTTAATGTAACTTGATGCGCTTGTTTGATTATATATATATATATATATATAGAAAAAGAATTGAATCGAACTAAACGCTCAAGTCTCCGTATGTGGTAGGGATAATAAAAACACTTGGTTGTCTGACCCAACCAGACACGGTCATGTTCAAAAAAATTGGCCTGAGCTAGTTTCAGGGACACTGGACTTCGGGCTAAGGACTTAGATCCTTGGTCTAATCCAATTTGGCCCAAATAATACCTATATATATATATATATATTATTCGGTTCCTGGTCACTCACGGAACCGGTTTCCCTGCTCCACGGGCTCCTGGCTGTCCAGATCTACGGCCCAGATCTTTTATTTATTTATTATTTTTTTCTACATGAAAAAAATCATTTTTTGAAAAAGTGCTAGTTGGGAGATTATCTTTATTCTAGATTCTCTACCTATTAAAATTATTTTTATAAAAAAAAAAAATCAAATCTAGGCCGTCCAAATTAGATATTGACCATCAGGAGCTCGTCCGTACAAACGAGCTCCCCCAGCTCGTCCTCTGATTCCGGTCACTCACACAGTCACACTCTCACGGAGTCACATCACACGCGCACACAACACGGAAGGCTCGCGTCTCGTTTGCTGGCCACTTTCCGCTGACCTTCCTCCCAGCGTCTCTTTATTATCCATCTGATCCCATTGTCCACCTCCCCCATCACCAGCGGCGGCCACCGTGAGCACCCTCGTCTGCGACAGCACCTCCATCAGCATCTCCTCTATTCCTCAACAGCATTTCGCGGATCTGAGCTGGTGTAAGAGACCCACCGGACCTTATGCAGCTCTCCACCGCACCGAACAGGGCGTGCGATTCCAACCCTAGGTAGTTCCTGACCAGATCGCTGAACGCATGCATCCCACACGCGCCGAGATTGACATGCACTTTCAGATTTGGAATTGTTCTCCCTCCTTCAAAATCCACTTTCAGATCTGCAGCAAAACACGATGGCAATGGAAATGGATAACTATAACTTATTTCCTCTTAACAACACACTCAATTGATCCAAGTCAATCATACTATCTAATAAACACAATATCATTGAATGAAAGTACATATATAAATCCAACCAGATACAAAAATCATATCAAATCACATAAGTTTAATCCACAAGACTATTAGAAAAGGAATTCAACTAGATAACTAGCTCCCCTATGTAGTTCATTAAGCTCAAGTATACATTTCCATCACCAAGAAGCAAAGGAATCAGCAATAATCACAGCTTAGAATCTGAGTACTTGTAGGAAAATTCATGATCTTGCCGGAATCTGGAAAAGTTTGCGGAAAAATTTAAAAGTCGCCGGAAAACTCATGAATCTCGATGGAAAGTTACAAACCTAGCTGGAAATCACAAAGAACTTTCAGACGGTGCTCTGGTAGAAGAAAGAAAAAGGGACGCTGATGGTGGTGGAATGAAAGCAGAGAAGAAGGTCGCCGGGAAACTCGCACAGCGCCCGAAAGCACAAAAGCAGGTCGATGAAGGAGGCTGTGGACGGTGGTACTGAAGTATGGTGAAGTAGTGGTGGAATCTGAGAACAGAGGAGGAATGGTGGTGGTTGACAGTGGTGCTCGCCGGTGGTCTGGAAGAATGGAGGTTGCCGGTGGTGGTGAGCGGGAAGACCGACGGTGGAGCCTCTCTTCTTCTTTGAGCTTCCTCTCTCTGTCTTCCACGGTCGTCTCTCACTCTCCTCTGTCGAGGCTCGATGGTTGAGAACGACGAGAATGGTGAAACCAGAGAGAGGTTGATGGTGGTTGTGATTTCTCTCTCCTCGGTTTCTTCGTAGCGCCTCTCAAGGTCTCGGAAGCTCTGGTTCATTTTTGAAGAAGAAGGTCTGGTGGGGTTCGTTGTGAGCTCGTGGTGCTATGCTTTAGAGACTGCAGTTCAGCTCTCTCTTTGTTCGAGGAAGAAGAGGCTCTCGTCGGAAATAGAGGACGGAGGAGGAGTGACAGTGGTGTGCGATGGTGAGTGTCTCTCCTCCTCCTCCTAAAACTCAGGTCAGAGCTCTCTCTCTCTTGCCTTCCGAATGAGCTCACAGCACTGAGATTCTCCCACTCACTCCAGCCTCTATAACAAAGAAGAAGACCTGCATTTTGACCAGAGACCAATCTGAAAAGTTCAAAAGTTCGTATAGGGACTAAATTGAACATATTTGAAATGTTTTTGGGTTCCAAATGCATTTTTAGAACATAGGGTATTTATGTAATATTGATTGGTCATTTTCTTCATTGATTTGCATTTTTCAGAAATTATAGGGCGTTTTCTATAAGTTTCTCTAGTTTTCAAAATATTAATTGTGACCCTTCAAAATCTTAAATTTTCTTTTTAAACACCTACAATGTAATATTAAGCATAAGGTAGCCTCAAAAGTTCAAGAAATTATTTGTACAAATAATTAATAGATTATGACCATTTTACCCATAATTACAATTAATTCAATACAAATGTCCCTAACTTAAGTTAGTGCTTAATTACGCAATAATGTCCTAGAAAATTCATGAAAAATCCCAATTTGATTATGAAAAAGCATAAAAAATATGGTTTAATATCACCCAACAGTTTTATCATATTTGTTTTTTTTTTTTTTTTTTTAAAAATATCCATCTATGTGCATTGGATTAATAGGAATAAACATTGCATATTCAAACATTTAATATGGAAAATATATGGCTTTTGACCAAAAGCCAATTTTATCGGAAGAATTTTGTTGGCTAGTATAAGTGTTGCAATATGTAAGATTAAATACACCAACACTCAAATAGAAATTTTGTTCTCATAAATATTGATCTATTTATTTGTAGAGACTTCATAAATGAATCGTATAATCTAAAAATTGTGTGCTTAACATAATAATTTATTCAAACATTTTTACAAACTTCAGATTACAAACTAATAATAATCTCACATGTAACCATCTTATAGATTTATCTATTAAATTTATTGAACAATTATATGGTTTACATGCTATTTTAGTGGGCCTATATATTTCAGCTTTGATATATTTCCATAAATGCAAATATTCATTCCAAATCACAATTAGTGATACTCTTGTAATCAATTTTGTTTGAGAACAAGCCGCACATGATAATTCTTGAATTATATAATATGTTGGTTATTCATGAATAGGGAAATTTATAATGAAGGACCTAAGAAAAATAATATTTATTAAAAAGGCCATAAAAATGATAATTATTTTGAAGGACCAAAATTAAAATATTAAAATAAAAACACTGAATTGCCCTTATGAGATAACTGAGAGGTGATGTGAAGTGAAAAGCGTAGGGATGGTTGTCTGACAAGTTGCTAATATGTGAAAAAACTTCCGGATGAAATCCCCATGTGGCTCATTAACCCAGTTTCCATTCATGATCCTTTCATCTATAAAATTAAAACATTTTATTGGGGCTTTTGCAACAGTAGAATCCCTGACATACCCACTATCTTGCTCATGAATCAATGGCGAACCACTTCTTTTATTCATAGCTTTTTCCACCTCTGTTATACCTCGGCCATAAGCTACCCCAACAATAGAACATTTGATGAACTACTTTGAGTTGCAGGTCAAAGTACCAGTTTTACTAGAGAGTATTGTATCAACTTGGCCAAGTTCTTCATTCAAATTTGAAGTACGAGCATGGACTGGTTTTTTTGCTTCCTCACAGTACATGTATATATCTCGGTTGATGAAGATGCCATGCTAGGAGATTGGAATAAAGAAGCCATATAACATTAAGAAGGACTTCATATTGGAATCTCGGTTGATGATCATTGCGTTCACACCGGACTGATTCTGGCTTCATCATTGCGTTCACACACGCACGCCTGGAGGAATTATTTACGCCATTCACAAGCTGAGGGACTTGGGAGAAATTAATTGCAGAACCACAAACGTGTTCACACTTGGGAATTCTCCAATCATTTTCCATCTTCCTTCATTCACCCACAGACCATTTTTCCCCTTTTAAATTCCAGATTTGTCTTTCACTCTACTTCTATGGATTTTCTTTATCTGGATGAAGCTGTGACTGAACCTAAATCAATGAGAACCATGTTTTTAGCACTTAGTTTTACCTAGGAATTCAAAATAAAAGGCTCTTGATAAGAGAACGATCCCGAAGTTGTTTGCCTTTGTATTGCATTTTAATTCGTGGGAAATTGTGATTTGACCACAGGCGACTAAGGTTTTTTGTCAAATCAATGGCGCGATTCTTGAGAAGTCAATTTTGACTCCTTTGGTTTACTAAGTGTCAATTGGTTCGAATTGACCGGGTTTGCCCTTGTGAGCCTATTAGGTTTTCTTTCATTTTTTTTTATAATATAATTTTCAAAAAAAAAAAAAAATATCAAAATTTGTTTTTACGGCATCAAATTTTTTGAGAAAAACCAACCAAATATCTTGATTTTCTCGTTTTTGCATTTGCATTTGCATCCTAGCATCTTTGCTTGCCCATACACATCATACATACTCACAAACACTGCCCTGAAGGACTTCAACAATATATTTCTATTGACACATGCTAGGAGATTGGAATAAAGAAGCCATATAACATTAAGGCCGTCAAACAATGAAAAATTGCAGTAGTTGACATTTGGATCTTCGCATTTAACAGTAGCTGCAGAATCACGGAAGTAGAGATGACTTCGATGTAGTAGAGACGCTAAGCTAACTTTGACAATGATGTGGATGAAGAAGTAGAGGTTGAAAGTCCACCCTTGAGCCCAATAAAGCTACTGAATACAGAGAAGGCTTCCTTGAGAAGAAGAATAGCAAAGCAATTTGGTCTCTATGTGATTATCCAAGGCACCTTATCAATCAATCCAACTCCTTTTCCTAAAGCTTTAATTAGAGAGAATATATAGGAAATCCTAGTTATTGCAAATTCTTGAAAGAGCTTTGTACTAACTAAGGGTAATTTAGTCTTTTTATTATAATGTTTTAATTTTTGGTCCTTCAAAATAATTACCATTTTTATGGTTTTTCTTAATAAATATTATTTTTCTTAGATCCTTTATTACAATTTTCCTAAGAATATTCTGGTTCTTTAATATATGACGGTACTAATTTTTAATAGTTTGTATTATATATATGACTCAGATGATCACACAAGTAATGTCAACAATAAATTTATTTGGATAAGTAAACTTTACAATTTTCCTAAGAATTTTACTTTGACACGTTTTATTTGGATAAGCTTAACCAACAACAAAATTTTCACTTTTCATAAGATGATTTAAAATATTGATATGAATCCATTTTTGGGAGATAAATAGGCTTTGTGCTGGAGTATATAATAAGTAGAGCATTTTAATATTAACTCACACTTATACTCTAACAATCTATGTTAAATATTAACTCATACTTGTGTTCTAAAATATCTCCCACTCAAATGTGAGTCATTTGAATATATTTCCCTTATTTTTGTATTTAAAAAATGGTGATCAATATATAGTAGGTCAATAACTTATCTTACACTTGGAACTCTAAATATTTTAGAGTTCACATACAATTATGGATTTTAATCCAATTGGGCTATCACTTTTGAAACCCTTTAATGAATTGAAGCTCTTATATAATTTATCTGTCATAAATTTTCTTGATCAATTCTTCATCAACAAAAAAATTAAAAAAAATCTATATTAGTTCCTCAATAACTATATCAATTTTTTGTCAGATACATTCTTTAGGAACTAACAAATATTATTGCATTTCTATACATCATTTCTCACTAATAACAATATACTTCAATTTGCATCTTTTGATGCATGTTGAAAATATGATATGGTTAGAATCTTCCACTACACATGAAAGATCCATAATCGAAATAGATAAAGATAAATGCATTATAATATAAAATAATGAATATTAAGGATATATTAAAATTTCCCTACAATTTAAGCATTCATAAATTTGACTTGTACTATATATATAGTTTACACATATTACAAAGATGGTTTTGTCTAACAAACCAAAATCAACATAACCTATTAATAATGAATTTTCTCATAAAATTAAATAAATTCTCATTCTCTCAATTCAATTGTGTCATAAATATATAATTTTTCTTTTTCTCACAAATCACATAACACTAATTTGATCCCAATACCAAAAGTTGCAAAGTATTTATGTGTCTTCCAATAATGAAATGTTTGGGAACTAAAAAAGGAGAGAAGAGATGAAAAACAAAATGAAAAATAGGGTTAGTAATGGAAGAAAATACCTTTATATATGTTGGATATTTGAGTTGCGCGGTGATGACAAATCTGTGATGAAACAGAGAAGCAGGAATCCCAAGAAGAAAATAAAGCCAAGTTTGGAGTTTGACGTGGGAAAATTCCACTATTTACGAAGTCAACAAACTCTTGTTTATTTTCAAGTCTTATTATCATCAAAATTCTAAGAACTAACATCTTTTACAAAAGAACCATAATAAAAGCGATGTGACTTCTTGTCATCCAATAACAAAATTAAGAATATTATGTCTACTTCCCATTCAATATAATGCTATAAATAACAAAAATGATAAACAAATAAAATGATATAAAATAAAGTGGCAAAAATACATTATAAAAAACATATAAATAAAATGAATAATATATATAGTAAATGTAAACAAATAAATTAGGAGCAAAATAAAATAGCAAAATGAACAAATTTAGAGTAAAAAAGATCGCAACCATGTGAGTAACAACGCATTACAATAATAAAATAAGGGTTAAGTATTAATTTTTCCCTTGAAGTACACGCTCAGGAGCAATTTTGCCCTGAAAGTTTTTTTTTGGGAATAATGTTACCCTAGAAGTCTCAAAACTTAGCAATGTTGCTCTTCCGTTAACAACCCTAATGCTCAAATGGATTTATTTTCTTCTTGGGATTCCTGCTTCTCTGTTTCATCACAGATTTGTCATCACCGCGCAACTCAAATATCCAACATAAAGGTATTTCCTTCCATTACTAACCCTATTTTTCATTTTGTTTTTCATCTCTTCTCTCCTTTTTTAGTTCCCAAACATTTCATTATTGGAAGACACATAAATACTTTGCAACTTTTGGTATTGGGATCAAATTAGTGTAAGAGGTAATAAATATAAAAAAGGGTTAAGTAGACTTTTAGAAGCAAATTAGAAGTGCTTTTAGCGTTCAAGAGGTAAATATGTAAGAGGAATTTAATCTCGACTTACATAAAAAGAGCTTTTAAAACTATGGTTTTATTGTTTCCATACATGCATTTAAACCATGTCAAGGGTTTTAATTTATAAATAAGAAAATTATGTTTAAAAAACTATATATAATCAGGCTCGATAATATTTAAAGTTAACCAAATAATAACAAATTTCATATAAATGTACTTGAAAAACAAAAAGGAGAATTCATGAGTTTGAGAGAAGTTTATCATTTTTTCCTTAACTATAACTGAGTAATTTTCCAAAATTATTGTCAGTAAACTTTATAATTCCTAAGCGCTCAACAATTGGGCATACAACTGAGACCTTATATTTTTACAGAAGCCTAAAGGCTTAGAGTTAGTGTTGCTTTAATTTACTTTTAACAATTTTAGTATGGCATGAAGAATACTCTTTCAGCATCAATATTATGTCACGTGCAACGATTAATTAATTGTGCTACATGTATAATCAAGTATGTCACCTAGAAAAAGGTAACCCTTAATTAGCTGCGACGTTCATCGGAACTAAGAGTATACTTTCAGACAACTAAGATAATTTCAATGCTTCAGATGTAAAATTTTCCATTGATTATTTTCAAATAAAAGATTTTTTGAAAAACAAATAATTAAGAAATTATCTTTATTTTGAATCTATGCCCATTAAAATATTTTTAAAAAATAAAATAAAAAACACTACATTTGGACCGTTCAAACCTAATCTGGGTTATGATATAATATGAACCATCCATCCGTTCAAAACTAATAATTAAGAAATTATCTTTATTTTGAATCTGTGCTCATTAAAATATTTTTTTAAAATAAAATAAAAAACACTACATTTGGACCGTTCAAACCTAATCTGGGTTATGATATCGTAATATGAACCATCCAGATTTGGCTCCTTAAACTCAATCAAGAAACTATAAACACTATCTCTTGAACATGCATTGTGAGCCCCTTTTTTGGTCTTGCAGAATAATATATCAATCAAAACAGAATCATAAACTATTTCCCAAGTGATAAAACACAATGAACATGATATGCATGGATGATTCGATGAGATGATTGATCTTCGTGAGATAGATGATGGACCACTCATTGTGGTTTCCATTTATAACATGAGAAAGATATTGTTGAAACTAAAATATTACGTGTTTGATTTGGGTGCTCATGATCATCATCGTGATGATTTTGATAAAACCTAATTTATGTCCACTCACAATATCACCACTTTTGTTTTTAATTTCCCTTTTGTTTTATTATACAACATTAATTATACATTAAACAATGACCTATAGTCACCCAGACTAATAAAAGGGACCTAGTTTAGGTGGTGATGAGCATTCAAAATCATCAAATTTAAATCATCTAGATCTCATCTACATGACCCAGATTCAAAATTTTTAATTGACTATTTTTAAATAAAAATCATGTTTTTTTTTTTTTGAAAAACTAATAGTTAAGATATATATTATCTTTATTTTAGATTTTATACTCATTAGAATAATTGTTTTAGAAGAATAAAAAAATTAAATATGAACTATCCATATCATATCTAGACAGCCCAAAGCTGATGCCTTTGGGTGCATCTCACTCTTGATTGGCACCCAAACTCATTGAATAAAAGGGAATGATACTTGGGAAAAATAGTTTTAAAAAAGTTGATCAATTAGCTTGATTTTACGTTACCCCCACAAAATATTTCTTTCATCTGTACAATTACGCCGTACGGTCAAATCAATTATATCAGGCCTAGATTTTTCCTTGATTCGTAGTATGCATAAAAGCCTTGACTAAATTAATTAGATGCTAGACAAAGCCTTGTGTTAGGAGTGGGAGCTACTAACCCCCAACTGGATAACGATGATAATAATAATAATAAAAAAAGCTCAAGGAATGAAAAAAAATTCCATCACTAATTCCCTGTAATATGTTGTGACAGAAATTTTTTGAGACTAACTGTAAGGATAACTAATTTCAATCTCAATATTATTTTATCTTAAAAATTGATTAATGATGTGAATGTAAGAAATAATATCATTAAATAAAAAAGGTAATTATTGGCCATCAAAGCGGATCTCATAATTAAATAAACATGATATTATATATATAATGATATGAACGTAAGAAATAAGTATGGAATTGTTACTTGCCTTAAAAATATAAATAAGTATTAACCAATAAGTTGTTTGTTGAGGTGGTAAACAACATTACCTCCGTATAGAGGAGAACACAAGTTTAAGTTCCGAAAAACGCATTTGTTGTGAGAAATGAAAACTATTTCCATTCTATGTCATATCCTGGATTTTGGGATTATAAGTTCAAGAATTAGTCTGAAATAAGTAGGCATTAAGCCTAGTTGATTAGAGCCTCGAAAAGGCCTTAAAGATATAATGATTTCTAGGGACTATGTAACATCCATCCTATCTGAATAATGACTAAACACATAATTAAAGGTTAACTGAAGGCCAAATAAAATAGTAGAATCACTAAAATAACATTATATATCCACCGTCCCAGGTTTGTGCAAAGTATAATTTAAGAAATATACGGGTATGCAAGAGCAATTTTGGAGACCAAAATCTGAATAAAAAGCCCCAAGACATCAGAAGGTAGAGAATATTTGAGGCTTAATTGAGGTACAAATAAAATAGAAAATTACCTAAAAAATTAATTTTAAAATTATTAGTATTTGGTTAATTAAAGGGTTATTAGCCAAATTCAATTATGTAAAATACTAGGAGGCCTAAAATAATTGGCAAAATAGGATGGAATTATTTTATAGTTAATTTGAATTTAGAAAAATGGTTTTATGCTCAAGAAATGGAGAGTTTTGTTCAAACAATATTTTAGGGAATTTACCCAAAAAAAAAACATTTTCTTAGAAATAATGGGAAATATTACTTTAGGACTAAATTTGATCTTGAGAAAAATTAGGGAAATACTCCCTAATAAATATGAATTTTTGATGGTCTTATGTTAAGAATATGATTAAAGAATCCTCAGAAACCATTTGTAAAAGATTAAACCCATATTAATTGGGAAATTATAATTAAGCCATAGGAAGAATACTGTAACACCCCAAATTCCATACTTGAAATCGTGTCGGTTGACACTTAGTTTTTAAAAAAATCGACAAAGTTTGAGGTGCTACAGCTTAGAGTAAAGCGGAAACGGAGAGCATGCACTTACGTTTGGACAATGAGTAAATGATATAAAATACCCAGGCATAGGCTGATATATTAAAAATTTCCTGAAGGAATATTCGTGTGATATAACAATACAGAGCTTGTATAATTACAATTCTTACATGGTAACTATACAACCTTAAACCAAGCCTTAACTAGACTTGGGGCAATGAACCTAACTCAGTTAATCAAACAATTTGGCCAGACCGGTGTCTAGTGGAAGTCTCCCCAAATTCACGGTGACTTATTGATTGAACCACATAGACGAACCCTTTGTAGACACCAAATGATTTGAATTAACCTTATTAGATTCATGCCAGAAGGTAGGCTCTATTAGACTTCTTTCGGCATTTGCTTTGACCGGTGCCTCTTCATGGCTCCGTCCATCGGTGCCTCTTCACGGCTCCGTCTACTGATGCCTTTTTCCCGACTCTGTCTATGTCATCTCCTAAGATCCTGGTTCCCTTCTAGAACCTTAGTCAAATCTGAGGTCCAATACCCATCGGACCTTAGGTAATAGTGATCAAACCATATTTTTACATGATTTTTAGAAAATAAATTGGGATTTATAATGTATTCCCCTGGTGGTTATTAAGCTTAAAAAGATGTTCTTATGATAAATTGAGATTAAGAGTGAATACTTTAATTTAGGGTTAAAAAGGGTAAAATTGTCTAAAAAATGTAATTACTCTTAATTATTGATTTTTATGATAATATTTGATGTTAGATTAATTGGTTTAAATTGTAGGTGGTTGAAGGAATTAAATCAAATTTGAAAATGAAAGTTTGAACAAAAATTATAAAAGTTTCAATTTTGTCCTGAGAACGTTTAAACTTTGCACTTAAGTCCCTTTCTGAGAAACTTTTAATCTTCGCAATCAGGTCCCTACAGCAAAAACTCAGCGTTTTTGGCATTTGGAAATTAGGTCAGGTGAAGGGAATTGAATGGGCAGCCGACAACTTGTATAAAGGACCTGATTTATTGATTGAAGGGAGGACGACGCATTGATGGAAAAAATTGAAGGCTTGGAGGCGTTGAGCTGAGGGCTGATTCTGGAGGAAATTTTCACACCATTCACGAGCTGAGGATTTTTTTGGGAGCTGAGGGTTGATTCATGGAGCTGAGGAATATTCACAGGAGCTGAGGGATTCACGAGAGCTGGGGGAAAATTAATTGCAGAAGCAGAAACGTGTTCACACTTGGGAATTCTCCATCATCACTCACACACTCCTTCAGACTTGGGATTTCCATAGAAAACCACCGATCACTCCTTTCCATCATCATCTTCCTACACTTTCACCCTACTTCCACCATTGTCTACACTTGGGGACCTCCAATCATTTTCCATCTTCCTCAATACACCCACAGACGATTTTTCCCCTTCAAATTCCAGATTTGCCTTACACTCAATTTTCATGGAATTTCTTTGTCTGGATGAAGCTGTGACTGAGCCTAAAGCAATGAGTGGCTAAAACCTTGCTACTTGGTGATGAAGAATTGTGGCTTGAGCATTGGGGGTTCAATAGGGAAGTTATTTAATTTAATCTTTTGCTTAGACTATTTATTTGATTTCCTTATTTAGGATTATCATTATTTAGTTGTGAGACTTAGATGACTGTTATGTGTCCATGTGGATTGAATATTATAGTTTTAATTGGATGATTATTTTGATGTTGAAATTTCTAAATTACTTTTTATGCTTGATGAAATTGTGCTTGCTGTCATGTTGGTGATTAGTAATCATAGTTGATTTTAGCTTTTGAATGGTTCGTTAGAACATTCAAATTGAGAAGAACAATTTACATCATCCTAATTTTAATTACACATTAAGTGGATTTTAACAATATCTCAAAAGGTAGTAGTTTGCTATGTTTGTAGGAGCTACTATTAATTGAGATTATTGGACTCAAGTGTTATCTTGAGGTTGTTCTTTAGACTTAATGAATTTTAACTCCCAAATATATTTTTTAAAAGCAATGATAGCCATCTTCTTCATTACCAAGAGCATCCATCATTAATCCCTTTTAATCTAAAACAATTTTTACAATTTTACAAAAATACCAAAAAGAATAGAATTAGTTCCTTTATATTTTTTTTTTATTGAATTTTAGTTTAGAGAAAAATCAATTTCAAAACCCCTTTTCTAACCATGTTTTTAGCACTTAGTTTAACCTAGAGAATTCAAAATACGTTGGCTCCTTGATAAGAGAACGATCTCGAGTTGTTTGCACTATATTGCATTTTAATTCGTGGTAGATAGTGATTTGACCCTGAGGCGACTAAGGTTTTTCGTCAAATCAATGGCGCCGTGGTAACAGTTAACCTCATGTGAAAAATATGAACATTATATATGACAGACATTCATTATATTTCAGCATCAACCATACATAGCACACAACACATATAAGGTTATAACAATACATAAGCACACAGCAGATGTAATGTTAACAACACAATAGTATATAGCACACAACACATGCAATGTTATCCACATTTTCACTAACCAGTGCCATGACAGCTCCTCGTGTCCTCAGCGCTAGGAAAACTCAATGGCATTATCAAGAGTATAACCCGTATAAATCTGAAAGTATATAAACAGGTGACCTTAGTCATAATGCATGACCCAAGACCTAGTCTTGCCCATCACTTCATGAATCATTCCATCACATACATGCATACAAGACACATCAGAGTTAAAGTTACTAGTACGCAAACGTACCTTTCACCGTGTAATTGCCAAACGCCCGACCTTTTGAATTTGACTCCGGACTTCCCGGATATCCTATACATTATCGTCGGATTATTATATGATATTGTGATAAATATCATATTGCTTAGAATAATATTCTAAATTTTTAATTTACCCTCCTACCTTCAGTGGATAAATTATTCCAATTTTTTGGCCCTTTAATTTATTAAAAACGTAGTACTGGATTTTCTGGGCAGATTTTGTAGCAACTTTGAAAAATCATAATTAATTCTAAAAAAATATTTTTGAGGTTCCATAAAATTATTCATGACCCTTGACATGTATATTTTCAAATAAAAATATTCCCAGAAGCTAGAACATCAAGAATCATTCCCAGTTTAATATTTTCTCAATGCTGCCCAGTTTATAACTCCATCAATAAGGCTTAAATTCAAAAATTCATATATCCTTGCCCAGAGATCAAAACATTACATATTTTATATATTTAGAAAGCCCTACATGTCTAATTTATTCATGTAAAACTTCATGATTTAATAACTTAATTAGATACATAAAATAATAGCCTCAATGTTTGCTGCCAGCACAGGATTTACACTGGCAGTTTTTCAAACTTTTATCATAATGATATACTAATTCTAAAAATTATTCCCTAACATGTTTTCCACTCCATTTTGAATTTTAAAAGCAATGGAGACTTCCAAACATGAAAAGGAATATTTCTAACAATTTCCTAGATTAAACTACATTTATACATAAGAACAAAAAGCTAAAGACAAGAGCTCAAGAACATTACCCTTGAAGCTCAACTCCTTCTTCCTTCTTGCTCCAAGAACTTCACTCTACTCACTCTCTAATCTTAAAATCAGATGTTTTAAACTGATTTTGGTGTGAAGAATTTGAAGGGAAGAGCCCTCTATTTATAGGGAAATTTTAAGGACACAAGTGACAATTAAATTTGACTAACACTCACATTAACCCTTGGATCAATTATCACTTTTTGACAATTGATCTCTCCCATTCATTGTGCATGCCGACATGCCCTTCACAATCAGCTATTTCATTGTGCTTTTTAATTAACTAATTACTATAATAGTTCAGTTATATAATTGGTGAGTTGCAATCTTTGACTTTTCAACTTAGAATTATCATATGATAAATCATTTCTCCATTGTTTATGACTGGTCGACATACTCCCTTTTCTTTAGCCATTTCAATTGCTTTTTATGTGGAAAATTCCCTTGGTTCAAGTGTTCTCATTTGTCCAATTAATTTTACAAGGATTTAGCTTATTTAAATCAAGTGTATTTATTATTATTAACCAAGTATTATTTCATCTTCCTTGGCTTAATTGTTTTTAAATATGATTAGCCCCTTTTGATGCTTTTAATATGTCTCTAATTAATTAGGAGAATTTATGCAATTAATCCTAATTAATACAAGCTAATTTGCCCATTATTTTCTAATTGTCACTTAATTCAATTGAGTGTTTTTATAACTTTTTCATGGCTCTTTTAATCTTAAAATAGCCATTATTCTATGTGACTCTAATTCACATATATTAACCAATTTAATATGGTAACATATTCCAAAATACCGGATTTTCGGTAAATTGAAAATCAGGTATTACAAACACTCCATAGTCTTCCTTTTTTTTTTTTTTTTGGGCCAATAACACTCCATATATAGTCTTCGAAAGGTACATAGGTGGCATGGCTCTAAGGAGAAATAAATGGAAGAAGAATTAATATTGACCACATATCCAAGAGGCCATTAAAATATGATTTTCTTATGGATGTGGACTTGGATTAATTTTCCAATTGAGTTGATGATTTAATAAACCATCTAAACTCCTCCAAGTTCTCTCAATTTTCATCCTGGTGAGGAAAAGATAGATGAAAACCAGCAGCGAAGAGGGAGAAGAGAGAAGAAGAACAACTAAACCTAGATAAGCTTGTGGCCAAACTTCATCCCAAACCTTGCTTCTTGAGTTTAAAGCTTTTACTACTACATAATTGTACATATATACTTAACGGTTATAGCGAATTAGTGTTATGTATATTGAGGTGGAGTTGGCGCAACAATATATAATGCTAATACTTAATGGTTAAATATACGCACCGCCATTTATTAAGAGGCGTAATCCACAAAAACAAAAGTATAACCATTGTAAATATTAACAGCCATGTATTGACTACATAATTTAAAGCTTTTACTACTACATAATTGTACATATATACTTACCGGTTATAGCGAGTTAGTGTTATGTATATTGAGGTGGAGTTGGCGCAACAATATATAATGTTAATACTTAACGGTTAAATATACGCACCACCATTTATTGAGAGGCATAATCCACGAAAACAAAAATATAACCATTATAATTCTTAACATCCATGTATTGACTAACAAAAATGATGGTTCTTATGAAACAACTGTCATATAATTAATACTTTCAAAACAATTTGTCCTCCAACTTTATATTAGTGAAAACAAAAACAAAAACATAACGGTTATAACAATTGACGGTAAAGTAGGAATGACAAAAAAGACATTTCTTAAGAAACAACCGTTATGTAACATTTTCAAACCTTTTCATAACCCTTGCTCGGTCCAACACCCAGGTACCATTTCTCCTAAGTCAAAATCCTCTGTAACTTAGTTCGATGTACACTTCAATTCTATTTAAACTCACCTATTTCTTTTGTTTCTTATTACTTTTTCTTCATCAGTCTCCTCCTCTCCTTTATTATGTTTAGACATGAGAGAACTCTTTTCATTTTCCCTCCTCCTCCTTTTTTGTTTAAGTAATTAATAATCTTTCTTATTATGGGATTTAAATAACTAATTTACAATTAATAAAAAGTTAGTTACGTTAGTTATTTGTAAAAAAAAAAAGTGCTTTAGACTTTTCCAAAATACCCTCTTGAATCATCGTTATATTTGCATTGAAATTATCACTTTATGAAAACCCTTATAAAGTGCATGATATAGTTTGGGAGAAAATTTATATATTTGGGAGATAAATTGGATTAAAGTGTAATATTTAGGATAAAGCCAGCCTCTTAACCAAGTGAATATTAGTTTTCTTGTGAATTTCAAGTTGGAATTTCCTGGCCAATCAAAATTCAAACAATACAAAGAAGAAAATTATAATAAAACGATTATATTCATAACATGACCATCATAATTTGCTGATTTATTTAGAGCAATACATTTAGGAGCTCATTAAACAGTATCAGCAGTAATAATCGCACACCAATGGAAAATACATTAAATTTCATAACTGTTTCTCTCTTTTTTGGCATTAGGGTGACAAAAATCTCCCTAATAAGCTCCAACGGGGTGGAACTTGACCTTAAGCCCTTCCTCGGAACACAGCTTCAAAACCGTGAGGTCTTCTTTATTGTTGAAACTTTGGGTCGAAACAACATGCTCGTCAACTTCATGGAGAACGAAAACAAGATTATAAGCATCAATCTCATCTTTAACTTTCTTAATATGAAACGAACCAGGAATGTGACGTTTGTCAGGTGGACCAACCACTAGAGGATACACAGCACAAGCATGAGCTTGAACTCTCCAATTTGGTGGATTTGCACATTCAGATACCCATGAGAACTCGATCTCCAAAGGGTCTCTTGCGGTGATGTTTTTCTCTTCCGGGTGTCCGATTGTGTGAAATATCACCTGCTTAGCGTCGACGGCCATCACCACCGAAATTGGGCATGTCTGGTTTCCGATAAGGTCGAGTGAGATCGCTCGTTCGCAGTTCTTTGCGTCACGAATGTGATAGGGTTTCCCAGTGCGGAGAGGATTCTTCTCTACGTCGAGCACATCAAGATCTTCAGTAGCTTTTGAACACAAGACAGAGAGAAGGAAAAACAGTGCATGTAATTCAGTCTTCATCTTGGTATGTAAAGATGAATGTATTTGGTTATTTCTTGAGTGTGTGTTTGTGTGTGTTATGGGAGCTTCAATGGCTTCAATTTATAGAGTTAGGGAGAGAGTGAAGAATAGTGAAGTGCATGAAGTGAAGCATGCTTGAAGGAATGGTGAAACTGGAAGATGCTAAGAAATGTGGAAGGACCAGTGTGTTTGGTTTCCATATTGAAGGACCATTCTAGAGTTTGCTGAGAAGTAAAGAACAAGTAAACATGTTGTATACCAGCTTGTTTCAATCGATCTACAAGTTTCAGTGCAAACGAATGCTGCAATTTGTAATTTCACATGGACTGCATCCATTCCTGTTCCTCATAATAATCTCTCACAAGTATTCTAAAATATCATATTTATTTATTTATAGTAAGGGAGTTATAATTTTAGTTATTTACTTCTGTTGGATAAGTGAACAGAAGTTTATCTTAGTTATGGGAAGGGGCTTTGGCTGCTTAATTAGTCCCAGGTTTAGAGTCGGACAATGCTTGAATATGACTCTGTAACCATATAAAAAAACACTAGCATATATCATGGCCTTGATCAAATGACACTCATACAAAGTGAGGTGAAAATTAGGGCTCACTTCTAATACGTGGATCACACAAAAATGAAGCCTCTCGGTGTGCTCTATCCCTTCCGCAATTCATATAAAAATATAAGAGCCAAGAGGATTTAAATTTCATGCTCACCTGGTTAGCATGATATTCAAGTTTGGTACCAAATTGACACCTACGGTTATAGTGTAGTTTTTTTTGGGATAATGAAATTTTTTATCGCTCAAGTTTTCCTTAATAATCACTTTGATCCATGAAGTTGAGACAAATTGAAAGGAACAAAAGTTTATTGTCTCCCCTTTTTTGTTAATTACTTGAGCAGGAACATCTCTCTCATCTCATGCTCTTTGCTACTTTTATTTTCTTGTCTTTTCTGGCCGTCATCCATGAAACACGTCTTGCTTTATGCTTACTTTTAAAGTTTCTATACGAAGACGATGGCTCTTTAGTATATAATTGATCAGGTACGCATATCTACGTCAAAATTTATAAATTATAATGTTTTATATAGCATAAACTTATGTAATATATAATGTTGAATGATTATACATAAAATCATTAACAGTCAAATAACATATATAAATATATTGCGATATTCATATTTACTTCTTTTTTTTATCTAATCAAGGGTTTTCTTTTCGACGCTTAGGGGCTATTTGCTATAAGGGGAAGGGAGAGAAAGTGGGTGGAGAGAGAATTTTTTTGAAGAGTTGAAAAATTTAGAAAAATGGACTAATAAAATTTTAATAAATAAGGGATGTATGGTAGAAGAGCAAGAAAAATTAATTAAAACCTTGTAACCCATTTCTCCAATTTTTTTTTTTTTTTTTTTTAAAATCTAACCCATAAAAATTTTCAATCCCCTTCCTCCCCTCCAAATCCCTTGTACCAATTACAGGCCTTTAGAGGGCAAATAATTCTCACCTTTTTCAACAAGTATGCTTCCAATATTCGAACTTGTATTCTCCTCCTTACAGGGGTGAGGCCTCTTAACACCTCAACCAACAACTTAATTTTAAACATATATAATTTCAACTATCTTAATTTTTCATAAAATACCATCTTAATTAATTGTAACTTTTTTCATCTTAATTAATTTCAGCATGGTTAAATCAACATATGGTTGGAGTGGTACATCGTCATGGGACCAATTGGTGCCCATACATTGGACCATCTTGTTTGTTCCACTCACGCCGGCCTATCATCCTAGGGGTGGGCAGAATGTTATTATGAGAAATGTAAAATTTACTTAGTTCTATTTTAAACAGAGAAATAAACCATAAAAAGAATGAGCAATTTTTTTAAAATAAAATAGCCGAATTATATTATATGTAAAAAGAGAAGTACACAAATATAAGAGTAACAACACCAGACACCCACTTACATGAAAGTTTACAAGACAGGATATGTAAAATCTTTAAATACAACTTCTTGAACCGAGCCAAACTGATGATCAAATTAAAGCCTTCAAAAAACTAAGGGATAAAGTTTACTACGACATTACTACAAAGTATGGATTAACGTCCCAAATTAACGGCTGTTTTTAAAAAATAGACGTTAAAAAGTACATAGTGATATTTTTGTAATTTTTGCCACGGATGTTAAAAGTACATATTTAACGTCCGTTTTAAAAAGATGGACATTAAATATAGGTATACCCAGTTATTTTTGTAATCTTTTCCTTACTTTAACGTCTGATTTTTAAGCACGGACATTGAACGTATACACAGTTTATTTATTTTTTATTTACATTGAATGTATAGAGCTTAATAAGATGTGGAGATGACTTGTGTGGAGTAGACCCTAACATCTTTTCCTTCAGCTTCACTCCTTTCTCCTCTCTCTGTCTCTTCCTCCTTACACTCTCTCGAGCCCCTCCCCCACTCATGTCCCTCTCTCACGGTGACATCAAGTACATTGCCCTCCTCATTCCCTCCTCTTTCTGATGCCGTACCCTTCCCTTACTTCCATCATCTCCTCTCCTTCCTCAACCTTCGATGCTGTTACACTCCTACCGGCCTCGCCTTTTCAGGTGGTGGGTAGAGTGTCTTTTACTTTCAAATAATTAAATACGCATCGCAGCAGAGTAAGGAAAATATTCTAGATGATATACTACCAATAAAGTAAATAAACTAAACAAAAAGTCCCTCCAAGGGTTACCATACAGTCATCCAGATAAAATGTCCCAAAATAACGATATATATACAGTCATCCAAAACTAAAGATGCAATAACAAAAAGCTGCTCCACGCCCTACAGATCCTCAATCAAGTCCTCATGCCCTACCTCCAGACTCCTGCTCCGCTCTTGATGCACTTCCTGTATTCTTATAATAGATTGAGATTCATAAATGAATCCCAGTAACCGTTAATTTCATATACAAAGCATGCACAAAAGTATGTAAGAAAAATCATAAGACATACAGCATTCATAGGTCGCACACAGTGAGGCATACAGCCTAAACCGGAACAAGCAGTCACATATAACATGCACCGCTCAAATAAGGCACATAACCATGCCGGGGTCGCACATAGCGGTTCCAGTATCCAAAGCACTTGGAACACATATCATCGAATGCATAACCAATCACGGTAAATCATACATACAAAGTACATGAAATTAAGGTTACTTACCTGTAGGTGGTTGATTAGTGAAATAACAAAGACCCAACTATTATGTAAGAATGATAAACCTAAAATAAAATAATATAACAATGTCACTACTAATATAAATTTTTCCTTATAATTATACACTTGCAAAAAGGGTCGTTCTACTTTATAACTCATTAATTTCCTTTATTAATGAGTATTTCTTTCTTGGTGAATATTTTCTTATTTTCGCACATAGTGCAGAAAAATTCCTGAAATTGACCCAATTCAAAAATTCATCACTGATTGTAGAAAAATCCGATTGAGGTGTTCCAAAAATCTATGTAACCCTTGACATGTCTATTTTTGTCTAAAAATACTTGCTTAGCCCAGAAACACGTGAAAAATTCCAAGTTTCCGAAAATACCTTGTTGGTTTTTCAACTCCTCTATTTGCATATTTTCATGCTTTATGCTTTCAAAATTATTCCTCATACTCTTTCCCATAAAAAATTCCATTTTAAACACTCTTAAACCATCAAAATCATCAAAATAAAATTATATCATCAAGTTCTAGCTACTGACCATAATTTTCTTATACTTTTGTGAAATTTTCAAAAGGTTGGAGAAGGAAACTTACTTGCTTGAGGTTCCAACTTCCTTAGCTTCTTCACCTTGTCCTCTTTGCAATTATAGCTAGAACTCCAACAATACTATTCAAGATCACTAATTGAAGACTTCTAACATATTTATATGAATTGAAAGAAATAAGATAATTTCACAACTATCTTACCTCAATCTCCTTGTAACTCTTCTTATGTTCCTTCTTGATGCTACCTCACAAACTCACTATTTTCTTCTTTTCTTTATGTGTATGGTGTGATGTATTTCTTGGTGTCAAAATGAAGAAGAACATTGGTCTTATTTATAGTGGTCCTTGGTCTTAAAATATCTTCTTGTGATTTTACCTTTTTGCCCTTGCTAGATGTCCCTTGTCACATCCCAATTTCGGAAGCGATTTTTTTTTTTTAAAACGGTATCATGATCAGAGTAGAGCACCGGAAGTAAAAATAGTATTTCAAAAGATATGTATCTGATAACATCAATTGTATGTTTTGCTACTAACAGCGGTACAATAGTTCAAATGGTTCTAAATTCAAAATAAATTTCAAAAGGGGCCCGACCAGTCCGTCTAAGCCTCGTCGCTTACCCTTGTCTCCGCTCCTGTTCACTCCGAACCCGAAGCTATGGTAAGAGCGAGGTTCAAAGTACATTGAACCTCGGAGTAACGGTTAACCTCATGTTCAAGTACAACTATGTATGATAGATATTCATGATGTCACAAAAATTCACATATACCAAGTAACAACACACCATATACACCTGCATATGAATGTTATTACGATCCGCACTATTCACCGTGCCACGATGTACGGTCGTGTCCTCAGCGCTAGGAAAACTTAACGGCGTTATCATGACTATAACCCGTATAAAGCTGTATGTGCACAGTCAATAACTTTTGAAAACAGAATCTCAGTTCAAACACACATCTCATCACATATAGGTATACGATGAACATCAGAGTTAGTGTTACAGTACGCGTCCGTACCTTCGTCGGCGTTTGTCGGTACGTTTGACGTCTGGACTGTGATCGCGTTGATCCTATAATGGTAATACCGTATTTATTAATTTGTAAGTAATATCCTAAGAGATATTTTGGCCCCTAATGACCATTTTGCCCTTACAACTTTTATTTTTCACTTTATTCCTCAAAATTCGTACAACAACGCTGGTATAAATCTGGGCAGCATTTTGTCTAACTTTGAAAAATCATAATTAATTCTACAAAAATCGAAACGAGGATCCGTAAAATTCCTTGGAATCTTTAGGATGTCTATTTTCAATTAAAAATAGTCACCTTTACCCAGATTTCACGAATCACTCCCAGGTTTTAAGTTTTGAACCTCTGCCCAGAATTTTTCCAGAATTTCGTAGTCTAACTTTGAGGAATTTTAACTCTCTGTACAAAAATCATTTTGACATGTTCTTGACATATTTAAAAAGCCCTATATATCTATTTTAACCATGAATTTTCTCAGAATTTGGTGATCATGATTTCAATATGAAATCCTGGCGTTTTCATGGCTGACTTCAGAATTTCCGAAACCGATGAAATTTCGCCAACTTCGTTACTTTGATGAATTTCTTCCGGAAATTTTGCCATAACCTCTACTTCATCAATTTTTCGAGCTAAAGGCAATTTTAACCATAAAAACATCTAAATAAAATTATCCTACCATATTTAGGATCTAAGCTACCTCTAACTAAGAATTTAAAAGCTAAAACTTAAAGAACTTAAAGCTAGAACTAGAAAACTTACCAAGAACTTTGCTCCTTCTTTTTCTTCAAGGCTCTCACTCTCACTTTCTCTCTATGTTTCAGCTTGTAAGCTTTGTGAATTGGTGAAGAATTATGAAGCTAGGTGCTTGCTATTTATAGGGAAATGTTTGGGCATTTGTGTAATTGTCTTGTTAGTTCTCATTGGTGGATTCCAAATGAAATTGAATTAAACACAATCCCACTACACCCACAGCTCACTCCACCGTCCTCTCTCCCTCTCTCCCCAATATTCAATTTTTCAATTAATGCACCATGTGAACCCATGTGCATTTGTTCCCAAAAATATCTAGGCTTTATTTGACAATTCTATTCTTCTTCCACAATTATGCAAACCGTGTTTCACTTTTTTTTCTCTTCAATTTGTTGTATTTTAAATCATCTCATATCATCTAGAAGGAAGACTCCCATTGGATGATTTTAATTCACAAGGATTACACTTTATGAAGTTAAATTAAGCCCTTAGGATTTAGCTTTATTAGATTTAATCCAAGCCTCTAATTTATGTTGGAAAAATCCTACTACTATAGATGATATTTGTTCATATATTATGTGCTCTTAGGATTTATTTATTTGCTTCATCTTCTTTTCTTTAATTTAACCAAGAATTCGCCCCTTCTAAATAAATATTGGGGGATGTTGATTTAATTATGTTATAATCCTTAATATAATGTTTTAGGGGTTATTAAGTCTAATTGTTAATTTATGATAGGTTACAATACTTATTATAATTATTTGAAACTCATTTGATGCTAATCTTACTCCTTTATTAGCCTTTATTTACTAATTATTCTCATGTATTCTTAATTATGACTTTTTAAGTTAATTTATTGATTAATCATAAAAATTACTTTAATCACTTCAATTTTTGCAATTAGTTGTTGCTAATTTCTCTCTAATTGATTTTACCATATCTAGATGTTAAGATATCAATCTAGAATATATTATGATCTCCTATATTAAAATAAATACACCATAATGTTTGGGACCACATATTCACTTATTTTAAATAGGTTTTAACTATCAAAATATTGCATTAAGATAAATAGAAATTTTTGGGTATTACATTTCTCCCCCGTTAAATAAAATTTCGTCCCCGAAATTTATTCTATACTAGCTAAGTATCGTGCCATAAACTCTGGATATTTCTCTTTCATCTCCTCTTTCGTTTCCCATGTTGCCCCTTCCGGAGATAAACCTCTCCAGGCCACCTTCACGATTGGAATACTTCTACGTCGAAGCCACTTCTCTCGGCTTTCGAGAATTTGCTCCGGCTCGACCTCGAAAGTGTTATCATGTCGTAACTCGACATTCTCATACTGGATGATATGTTCGTGATCGGGTTGGTATTTCTTCAATTGAGAAACATGGAAAACGTCATGGAGTTTACTCAAGTTCGGGGTAAGGCTAATTGGTACGTGGCGGCCCACGTTTTGCCAAGATTTCAAATGGCCCTATGTAACGAGGACTTAGTTTTAGCCTTTTAAGGGTTCTACCGACACCGGTAGTTCTTGGAGATACTTTCGAAACACATGGTCTCCGACTTCGAATTCTAACGGCCTCCTCCTTTTATCGGCGTAGCTCTTTACGTCTACTCTGCTACTTGTTAAGAGTCTTTGCTTGATCGAGCGATTTGTTCGGAGGTCCTATCAACTATATTTGTCCCAATGAATTCTCGCTCGAGACAATTCCGTCCCAAGATATAGGCGATCGACACTTTCGCCCGTACAATGCTTCAAACGGAGCCATCTCGTATGCTCGAATGGTAGCCGTTGTTGTTGTAAGCAAACTCGGCTAGGGGCAAATGTTGGTCCCAATGTCCCTTGAAGTCCAATACACACGCTCTAAGCATATCTTCTAGCGTTTGTATTGTCCTTTCGATTGGCCATCGGTCGAGGGTGATAAGCCGTACTAGGTCTTAGCTTTGTCCCCATCTCTTTGTGCAATGCCTCCCGGAATCGGGATGTGAATCGCGGGTCCCTACGTCGAGAGACAATGCTCTTAGGTACGCCATGAAGTCTCACGATCTCTTTGATGTAAATCTCGCTAATCGTTCGGCGAGTAGTTAATGCGATGGGAAGAAAATGTGCCGACTTAGTCAATCGGTCAACAATTACCCGAGATCACGTCGTGATTCCTAATCTTAGGTAACCCTACTACTAGATCCATGGTAATGTTCTCCCATTTCCATTCCGGAATTTCTAGTCCTTGAAGAAGACCGGGGGTCGTTGATGTTCATCTTAACCATTTGACAAGTTAAGCATCGGCCACATACTCGGTTACATCCTTCTTCAACCGGGGCCACCAAAACGCTGATTTTAAGTTCGGTACATCTTGACCATTCCGGGATGTAGAGTGTATCTACTCTTATGGGCCTCATCTAGTATTTTCTCGCGCAAACCTTCATCTTCCGTGCGTAGATCCGCTTCTTGTACCTAACCAAACCACTAGGTGATAGGTCAAGGTCTTGAGTCTCGCCACGGGAGAGCGTTTCTCGTCTTTGCAATCGCCCATTCGTCGTGTTTCGAGCCTCCTCGACTTTATCTCTCAAATCGTACTCTCCTTGACTAACAAGAAGGTTTGCAAGATAGGCGTCATCGGGCGCATTATAGTTCATGCAAATCTGATTTGACGGGTTCGGGTCTCGGAAATCTTCAAGTAGCCTCCGTTCTTGGATCATCATGTACGCCGTGTGCATAGTCTTTCTACTGCGAGGGCATCTCGTAACGACGTTCGCTTTACCTGGATGATACTTGATCTCCCGGATCGTAATCTTTCAGCGTTCCATCCGCGACGCCGCCTCATGTTGAGTTCTCGCGATCAAAAAGATATTTCAAGCTCTTGTGGTCGCGAGATACAATTCTACGGTTGCACCGTAAAGATAGTGCCTCCATATCTTCAACCCAAATACGATAGCCGCTAACTCTAAATCATGCGTGGGATAGTTTGCTTCGTGAGTCTTCAACTGACGAGAGGCATAAGCTACTACTGCCTGTTGCATCGGGACACATCCCAACCCATGCCCACCGGCGTCACTATAGACTATGTAAGTCTCGCTCGGTTACGGGATGATCAACACTTTGGTGCGATAGTTAGCCTTTCCCTCGCCTTTGAAAACTCGTTTCACAATCCTCGTCCCAAACGAATGGTTGGTTCTTCCTCGTAAGTTTCGTCAATGGTAAGGCAAGACGCGAGAAATTTTGTATGAATCTGCGGTAGTATCCCGCTAGGCCTAGAAAGCTACGTATCTCTGTCACTGATTCCGGCCTCTTCCAGTCCAGAACTGCTTCCACCTTGCTTGGATCAACAGAAACGCCGTTGCGTGATATGACATGGCCCAGAAATTTCACTTCTGGTAGGCAAAATTCGCACTTACTCAGCTTCGCGAAAAGTCGTTTATCACGTAGTATGCCTAATACGAGTCGCAAATGTTCTTTGTGCTCCTCTTTGCTCTTAGAATAGATTAGGATATCGTCGATGAATACGACTACAAATTTGTCAAGGTGTTGACGAAAGATTCGATTCATGTAGTCCATGAATACAAAGCAGTGCATTTGTCAATCCGAAGGGCATCACAAGGAATTCGTAATGCCCGTACACGGTTCTAAAGGCTGTTTTAGGAACATCACTCGGCTTTTACTCGCAACCGGTGGTAGCCTCGAGCGTAAATCGATTTTGGAGAATACACAAGAACCGATAGTTGATCGAGTAGGTCATCGATCCGAGGAAGTGGATATTTGTTTTTGACAGTTACTTTGTTCAACTCGCGGTAGTCGATACAAAGTCGCAAGCTTCCGTCTTTCTTCTTTACGAACAACACCGGGGCTCCCCACGGTGACACGCCGGGTCGGATGAACCCCTTCCCTAGTAGCTCTTCAAGCTGCTTTTTCAGTTCTTGCATCTCGTTCGGTGCCATACAATATGGTGCTTTTGATATTGATCCGGTGCCGGCATCGGTCAATGGCGAACTCAACCTCTCTTTCGGGGGTAACTCGGTAAGATCGTCGGGAAATACGTCGGAAATTCGTTCACAACGGAATGTCTTCGAGTGAGGGTTCCGCATCTGCCTTGACCGAGAAGAACACCATATAAGCTTGGCATCCCCGCTTCATGCATCTTTCGGCTTCCGCGATGAGAGAAGGTTCGGACGGCATCAACCTTGTTCTTACCATGCGAAGGTGAGAACAAAGATCTATTTATTACCACAATCGAGGATCGCGTTGTTTGCGGTTAGCCGATCAAGACCGAGAATGACGTCGATGCCATGAAGCGGTAGTCGGATAAGGTCTATGTTGGAATTTCGCCCATTTACTCCCGCAACGCAATTTAGACATGCATCAGAAGCTAAAGATTTTGCGCCAAGTGGCGTAGCTACTATCAAATCGTAAGGTAATCTATAGGCATGCATCCCTAACCGTTTTGCACAGTCATAAGAAATAAACGAGTGACTAGCACCCGAGTCATACAATGCCTGAAGTAGATTCCCATTGAGAGAGATAGTACCTTGGATCATTTCAGGAGATTTTCTAGCCTCTTCGTGCAAAAACCCGACCTGGGTTTTGCGGCCTCGCCTCTAAGGATTTTTGAGGGCAGTTCACGCTAATGTGCCCGGGCCTCTGGCAATTGTAGCATACGATTTTTCCCTCGCAGTTGGTCCCCTGATGGTACCTCTTGCATTTGGGACACGCTTGGGGCGTCTGCGTTTGCATCCTTGGGAAGTTCTGCTGCCACGGCCGAAACGGCTTCTTGTTCCATCCTTGGTTGTTTCCCCAGGGTGCCTTCCTCTTCGCGACGAGTTGTTACGTTTGAAGCCGCTACGATTTGGGCCGCCGCCATAAAAGGGTCAGGTCCTTCGCAGCTCTTTCGGGATTACGCTCGATTCGTCGGCAAGCCTCTACCGCTTGGATTAAGTCTGAGAACTGGTGAGACACCAGTCTCTCTTTTATATCGTATTTCAGGCCATAGATTAGTATGTTCGCCATACTACTTTCGTTATCATCACGTCTCAGGTGCAATGAGTATCGGGATAGATTTGTGAAACGTGCGAAGTAGTCATCGAAAGACTCCTCTTGGCCTTGTTGGATGTGAAGGAACTCGGACTCCTTGGTCATCTGTACGGAAAGAGGGAAGTATTGTTCGTTGAATTTCTCTTGGAAGCTCTCCCACGTAACAGGACAGTAGCGGGCTTGTAAGGTCACTGCAGTATTTCTCCACCATCGGTCAGCATCTCCTCTAGCTTGTAGATTGCTAGTTGAGCTTTTCGGTCTTGGACATTCCAAGACCTCGAAGATCTTGTCCAGACGCATCGCCAATCTTCGGCGGAATCGAACTTACCTCGAAAAGATGGTGGTTTGTGCTTACAGAATTGGGTCACCCAATACTGAGTGTCCCTAACCTCTCTAACAGGTTGAGGCAGTCTTACCATCGCTCTCTCCCGTCGGGGAGGTGACTGAGATCGGTCAGATCTCTCGGACGCATTACTTTGTTCGTCTTCTTGCTCGGTGTCATCTCCTTCTTCCTCGTTACCCTGTTGTTCTTCCTCATCCTGTTGTTCCTCATTCTGTCTGTTGTTCCCTTCCCCTTGTTGGTTAGCGAGGAGAGTATCAATGAGTACTCGTTGCTCTTGCATGATTCTTCTCATTTCTTGTAATTCATTCGGAGGTGGTGGTGGTGGTTCATGCTTGATCGAGCTCGTGTATCGGTACTATTCGAGGCTCTCTAATTCTACCTCTCCTCTCGCCTCGGCCTCGGCCTCGGCCTCGGGAGCACCGGCACCTCTTAAAATTGCCATATTCTAATTTCGGAGGTTAGTAGATGAAAACATCGTAAAACACGATTCAAACATTGCACACACATGTACACAACATATATATATTGATCACAAATATTTTACATAAGTCTCATAATTCAACCACAAGTCATACATCATAACCCTTTTATCTAACAAGTATTTCATATCTCCTCCCGGGTATTTAGAGGAGTGATCACACACATTACATTTAGTACTACTAACTATTACTACTCCTTCCACGGCATTCTTGGACGGTACGGGATTGCCCTCGTTAAACTACATGTTCCGATATACGAGGCGTTTGAGGTAAAAGAGACATGAGCATACATCCTCGAGGTTGCCCTCGTCTAACATCTCATTGGTTTTAGCTATCCAAAAAACGAGTGCGGGGAAAATGGTGGAGAGTGGATCTAACCCAATCTCCGGGGGTCTGAGGGTTATAAAAAGAGGAATTCATCCGGTAGTAGTCTTTCACTCGTCTTAGGTAAATCAGGTATTTTTCTTGTTCGATATATGCAACTTGCTCAGCATGAGCGTAGTCTAATCCTAATGCTTGGGTCAAAATGGTGTTGTCATTTAGGACATAGTCTAAGTCATCGGAGTTGGCATCGAATTGTTTTCAAGAGTTTGGATATCGGGAAATCAAAGTTGTCTCCTGCGAGGAGTGGTGTGGACTCGGGATTTGCCGGTACGGGAGGATATACTATATTTATGGGTTCCGCGTATATGGGGTCATATAGATTGTCAGGGTATTCAGGTGCTGGGTGGTACTCTGGCTCTTCAGGTGCTAGGAACAAGATAGGATCAGGGGCAGGATAATAGGGTTCATTCATAGGTAAGGGATAAAAAGGTAAGTACTACGGTCCGGGGTGGTATTCCGGTTCGGTTCATCATCGGGATAGTTAGGCATATAATCGGGGTCTAGATGATGTTCCGGAAAATTTGGCTCGGGTATAAACATTGGAGGTGAATTACTTGGTTCGGGATTCGGTTTGACTCTAAGGTTTCCGGAGCAATTTGTCCTATGCGCTACGCGCCTCCGCATCCGTAGTAATCTACGTAGGGTTCGTTGTCCATCACTACAACACTATCGGGATTTATCACTTGTTTTCAAAATTTTCTTTGAGATAATGGCTTAGAGCCTAACTTAGCTAATCAACCGATTGGCCGGGTAAGTGTCTATCATAGGAGCCTCACCGTGCTAGGGTGACTGATTGGGCGATCCACATAGACTAGCCTTGCCTTCGGCACCAATGGTTTGTTATAACTGAGTCGGGTTCATACCGGATAAAATGCTTTTGGTTGAAAAACCCCGAACTTAACTCCGTTACTCAAACAATCGCCGAGGCGTCGTAATTATGGAAGGCTCGCCGAGTTCATGGGGACCCGATTGCCAACCACAATACTTCTTTCTAGACACCGGTCGTTTAGAGTAGCATAGTTAAATTCGTGCCAGGATGTCTGCTCTGATACCAAAATTGTCTCCGTGGCGCCCATACGCCGTGACAACAAAAGATACCTCAGCCGCTAGTTTTACACACCGCCTCACGGCTCAGGGTACGTCCACGCGCCCCCAGTGCAACCAGGTCCCTCATTCGGAGAACGCCTGGCCATGTCGGGGTAAGAGCCAATCCTTCGCCACAGATCAGACTGTGAGAACCCCCGATCATGGTTAAAGTTAACTAGCTCTGATACCAAAAATGTCACATCCCAATTTCGGAAGCGATTTTTTTTTTAAAACGGTATCATGATCAGAGTAGAGCACCGGAAGTAAAAATAGTATTTCAAAAGATATGTATCGATAACATCAACTCGTATGTTTTGCTACTAACAGCAGTACAATAGTTCAAATGGTTCTAAATTCAAAATACATTTCAAAAGGGGGCCCGACCGGTCCGTCCTAAGCCCGTGCTTACCCTTGTCTCCGCTCCTGTTCACTCCGGAACACGAAGCTATGGTAAGAGCGAGGTTCAAAGTACATTGAACCTCGGTAACGGTTAACCTCATGTTCAAGTACAACTATGTATGATAGATATTCATGATGTCACAAAAAATTCACATATACCAAGTAACAACACACCATATACACTGCATATGAATGTTATTACGGTCTGCACTATTCACCGCCCACGATGTACGGTCGTGTCCTCGCGCTAGGAAAACTTAACGGCGTTATCATGACTATAACCCGTATAAAGCTGTATGTGCACAGTCAATAACTTTTGAAAACAGAATCTCAGTTCAAACACACATCTCATCACATATAGGTATACGATGAACATCGAGTTAGTGTTACGACGCGTCCGTACCTTCGTCGGCGTTTGTCGGTACGTTTGACGTCCGGACTGTGATCGCGTTGATCCTATAATGGTAATACCGTATTTATTAATTTGTAAGTAATATCCTAAGAGATATTTTGGCCCCTAATGACCATTTTGCCCTTACAACTTTTATTTTTCACTTTATTCCCTCAAAATTCGTACAACAACGCTGGTATAAATCTGGGCAGCATTTTGTCTAACTTTGAAAAATCATAATTAATTCTACAAAAATCGAAACGAGGATCCGTAAAATTCCTTGGAATCTTTAGGATGTCTATTTTCAATTAAAAATAGTCACCTTTACCCAGATTTCACGAATCACTCCCAGGTTTTAAGTTTTGAACCTCTGCCCAGAATTTTTCCAGAATTTCGTAGTCTAACTTTGAGGAATTTTAACTCTCTGTACAAAAATCATTTTGACATGTTCTTGACATATTTAAAAAGCCCTATATATCTATTTTAACCATGAATTTTCTCAGAATTTGGTGATCATGATTTCAATATGAAATCCTGGCGTTTTCATGGCTGACTTCAGAATTTCCGAAACCGATGAAATTTCGCCAGAACTTCGTTACTTTGATGAATTTCTTCCGGAAATTTTGCCATAACCTCTACTTCATCAATTTTTCGAGCTAAAGGCAATTTTAACCATAAAAACATCTAAATAAAATTATCCTACCATATTTAGGATCTAAGCTACCTCTAACTAAGAATTTAAAAGCTAAAACTTAAAGAACTTAAAGCTAGAACTAGAAAACTTACCAAGAACTTTGCTCCTTCTTTCTTCAAGGCTCTCACTCTCACTTTCTCTCTATGTTTCAGCTTGTAAGCTTTGTGAATTGGTGAAGAATTATGAAGCTAGGTGCTTGCTATTTATAGGGAAATGTTTGGGCATTTGTGTAATTGTCTTGTTAGTTCTCATTGGTGGATTCCAAATGAAATTGAATTAAACACAATCCCACTACACCCACAGCTCACTCCACCGTCCTCTCTCCCTCTCTCCCCAATATTCAATTTTTCAATTAATGCACCATGTGAACCCATGTGCATTTGTTCCCAAAAATATCTAGGCTTTATTTGACAATTCTATTCTTCTTCCACAATTATGCAAACCGTGTTTCACTTTTTTTTTCTTCAATTTGTTGTATTTTAAATCATCTCATATCATCTAGAAGGAAGACTCCCATTGGATGATTTTAATTCACAAGGATTACACTTTATGAAGTTAAATTAAGCCCTTAGGATTTAGCTTTATTAGATTTAATCCAAGCCTCTAATTTATGTTGGAAAAATCCTACTACTATAGATGATATTTGTTCATATATTATGTGCTCTTAGGATTTATTTATTTGCTTCATCTTCTTTTCTTTAATTTAACCAAGAATTCGCCCCTTCTAAATAAATATTGGGGGATGTTGATTTAATTATGTTATAATCCTTAATATAATGTTTTAGGGGTTATTAAGTCTAATTGTTAATTTATGATAGGTTACAATACTTATTATAATTATTTGAAACTCATTTGATGCTAATCTTACTCCTTTATTAGCCTTTATTTACTAATTATTCTCATGTATTCTTAATTATGACTTTTTAAGTTAATTTATTGATTAATCATAAAAATTACTTTAATCACTTCAATTTTTGCAATTAGTTGTTGCTAATTTCTCTCTAATTGATTTTACCATATCTAGATGTTAAGATATCAATCTAGAATATATTATGATCTCCTATATTAAAATAAATACACCATAATGTTTGGGACCACATATTCACTTATTCTAAATAGGTTTTAACTATCAAAATATTGCATTAAGATAAATAGAAATTTTTGGGTATTACATCCCTTGAATTCTCTAGATTTCTCTTCCATTTTCCATCAAAATCTGATTTTTCCCTTCTACTCCTTCATGTCACGCCACATCCTCTTTTTTTTTTTTTTTTTTTTTCTTTGATCCGAAATATCTCCCAACTTTATCTCCAACTTGTGGTCACATTTTCTTGCTTAATGGAGAGGAGATGAGGTGTCTCATGCCATTAATTAGAGATATACATGTGTTCCTTGTAACTAATTCAAGATGCATGTGTCCCCCAATTTATTGTCTTTAAATATTATATGGACACTTGGTGGCTTAGTGTCCCCCCACATTTAATTTTCCAAGCATATGTGTCCTCTTTAATTAATATGGTGCCATGTGGACTTATTCTAGTTGCTTCTTGAATGATCATGTGATAAAAACTTTTATTCTTCCATTTCCTTCTCCTCTATGCGTGTGATTTTCAAGAAGCAAGGGGAATTCAATGAATTTAATATCCTCTTCTTGATTCCTAAGATTATGCCATGTGTCCATGGTTAATAATATTATCATTAAAGCCACCATTTAAAGTCAAAGATATTTCTCTAATGTCCATTTTAATCTTGCCAAGTGTCCTAATTCTTGAATTTTCTCTTGTCTTCCTAAGCCATCTCACAACAATTATCCCTTATTAGCCAATTAGATGGGAACACATATTATTTGCTTTAAATTTAAATGAAAATATCATAATAAAATACTAATTAGCATTTATTAGCTTCATACAATAATTTACATAAAAGTGGGGTTATTGCCACCATGGACCTCACTAAGAATGGAGTGCCACCATGGACCTCGTCTAGAAAAGGTGCATAGCTGTGATAGGATTCGGCTAGGAATAGTCCTTAGATCTTCAACCAGGATAGAGTGATAGGCTTCGGCCAGGACTAGTCCTCAGATCTTCGATGAGGACAGAGTGATAGGTTTTTTACTGAACCATAATTTTATATGATTTTTTTTCATGATTAATATGGGATTTTTAATCCATTTCCTAGAACATTATTGCATTATTAAGCATTAATTTCAGTTATGGGCATTTGTATCGAATTAAATATAATTAGGGATAAAATGGTCCTAATTTGTTAATTATTCATGCAAATGATTTTTTGGACTTTTGATGCTACATTGTGCTTAATCTTGTATTATAGGTGTTTAAGAAGAAAATTTGAGATTTTGGACAAGCAAAATTAATATTTTGAGGACTGGGAAAAATTCATAAAAGGTCCCTAGTGTTTATAAATATTTCAATATTGGTGTGAATGTCCATAACCTTTCAAGAAGGGTCTTTTGGAATTCTACACTTAAAGCAATATAACTTATGACATTAATGGCTTAGTGGGAGTTTTATATGATTAATGTAAATAACTTACTTCATAATTACCATTATGTAGATTTACTCTTTTGTATGTAACTCTTGTAATGGAAGTTAAAGATTCATTGCCTATATATAGTAGGCATGTATCAAATGTTGGAAGGGAATAATAGAAAGAAGAACCACTCTCTTCTTGCTTTCTGTAACATCCCAATTTTTGGAAGCGTTTTCAGAATTATTTGATCAGAGTAGAGCATCAGAAGTAAATAGTATTTAGAAAAGTAACTGATAAACATCCACTGTGGTGTAAGAGTTGGCTGTTAACAGCGGTACAAAATTTTTCAAATGTTATCATTGTTCAGTACAAATCAAAAAGGCTTCCTCCGGCCGTCTCCTACATCATCTGCTTACCTCTGTCCTCAGTCATGTTCACTCCGGAACCTGGCTAAGGTGAGAGCGAGGTTCAATACCCATTGAACCTCGGGTAACGGTTAACCTCATGTTCATGTACAGTTATGTATGACAGTTATCTCATGACATCACAGCTATGTTCATATATAAAAAGTAATAACAACACAGCCACTGCATATGAATGTTATTACAGTCTGCACTATTCACCAGTGCTACGATGGCCTATCGTGTCCTCAGCGCTAGGAAAACTCAACGGCGTTATCATGGCTATAACCCGTATAAAGCTGTACGTGTATGAACAATTCTTTTAAAAACAGAGTCACAGTTTATGAACATATCTATCATATATAGGTATACAGTAAACATCAGAGTTAGTGTTACAGTACGCGTCCGTACCTTAGTCGTTGATGTTGGTACGTTGGCGTTTGTACTGTGATCACGTTTGTCCTATAATGGTAATATCGCATTTATTAATTCAACAATAATATTCTAGAGGGTATCCTAGTCACTAGAGACCCTTTTTCCCTTGGTAGGTTGATTTTTCACTTATCTCCTTCAATTTTCTCAAAAACGCAGGCCCAGCAATTCTGATCAGATTTTAATCGATCTTTGAAAATTCATAACTAATTCTAAAAACATCGAAACGAGGATCTGTAAAATTCCTTGGAATCCTTAGGATGTCTATTTTCAATTAAAAATAACCACCCTTTCCCATATTTCATGTATCATTGCCAGATTTAAATTTTTGAGTATCTGTCCAGAATTTTCCAGAAATTCATAGCCTAACTTTGAGGATTTTTATCTCACTGTAAAAAAATCATTTTGATATGTTCTTGACATATTTAAAAATCCATATGTGTCTAATTTAACCATGAATTTTCCCAGAATTGTTTGATCATGTTTTCAATATGAAATTCTGGCGTTTTCATCACTGACTCCAGAAATTCTGAAACCGATGAAATTTCGCCAGAACTTCGTTACTTTGATGATTTTCTTCCCAAAATTTTGCTATAAATTCTTCTTTATCAATTTTTAGAAATAAAGCCAATTTTAACCACAAAAAATCTAAATAAAATTATCCTAGCATATTTAAGATCTAAGCTACTTCTATCTAAGAATTTAAGAACTAAAACTTAAAGAACTTAAAGCTAGAACTAGAAAAAACTTACCAAGAACTTTGCTCCTTCTTTCTTCAGGGCTCTCACTCTCACTTTCTCTCTAGATTTCAGATGTTGTTGCTTTGTGAATTGGTGAAGAATTATGAAGCCCAAGGACCCCAATTTATAGTAGTTTGGGGTGGCAATTTAGCAATTAATTCAACCTTAACTCATCTTGTACCTTGGCCATTGGATCTAGGGCATTTTTGAAACTCAAATCCTCACCATACAACCCTCAAAACCGTGCTCCCCCTTTCTCTCTCCCTATCCTCTTCCATTTTTACTTTTTGCAAACTATCCCATGTGCTCTTGCTTTCTTTCCAAGCCACAAGTTGCTTCTTCTAATTGTTGTGTTGCACTTCACTAGATAAAAATTCATTTGAGGGTCTTAATGAAGTTTAATTCAAATTTTCTTTTTGGTTTTGAACTCTTGGGATTTTTAGCTTTAATTAGAGACCATAATCACCTATTTTCTCAATTGGGCATAATCCTCAAAAGTTGAGGAAATAGCTTTGGCTATAGTCAATTTCAAGCTTGAATTATGCTTGTTAATAATCTCTTCTTAGATTTGATTCATGGTTAATGGATTTCAAGATACAATTTAATTTGTATAGGTTTTCATTTGCTTATGTCTTAAATTAATTCCATGGATTAATCTAATCACTTTATGCTTTATTCTCCCATTGGCTTATCCTCTTCCACTTCACTTTTATCCTCTTCCACTTGCCCCAAAAGTCTTCATGTTATTAATGTTTGCTTTATGACTCAACTTGCATGTGTGTATTTGATAATTTAAACAATTCCTTCTTCCTTTTTCTCTTGCCAAAACCGCACCCCCCTTGCTTCATCTTTTTTGAGTTTTGATGCATTTAATTAATTGCATGTGGGGACTATCTCATTGGCTATCCACTTATTCACATGGATTAGGCTTTATTAGAATTGATTAGGGCCTTTGGATAAGCTTTATGAGATAAATTCTTAGCCTTTAGATTATAGTTGAAATTGTTGACTTTTCAACTCTTGATTAACATTTGATTAACATCTTAATCACAAGCTTAATTATCTCTTGATTGTTGCATTAGGGGTTCTTAGATTAGTTGATGATTGCTAATAATTCATTTAGTGCTAGTCTTAACCTCTTATTGGTTTTTGGTTTTTAATTAGCTTAGCACACCTTTAATTGATGACAATTTAGTATTAATTGTAAAGAATTACCTAAATATTCCATTAGTGTAATTTTAATTGCTCATTAATTGTTGGTAATTGCCCCTTAATTGTTTCAAGTGTTTTGATAATTCTTTATGGCCCTTTGTGACTTAAATATGAACTAAATATTAATTATAAGGTATTGGAAAATTTAGTCTCTTAATAAATTATGAAAATGGGTGTTAAAGACCCTTTGATTAATTGTGAAGATTTGCACAATTTATTTAATTTAGTGAAGGTTTGGTTGGTCTTTAATTGCCATTTCTCTAAATATACTTAAGTATTTTCATCTCCATATGAACCATAATTTAAATATGGTGTTTGTTGCATTTATGGTATTTTATGATGTCTAATAAAATTTCTTAAATTATTGGCTACTCTAATTCTAGGGAAAAATTGCCTAGAGAATAAAATAAACATGTCTCAAAATTTGAGACCACATATTCACCTATTTTAAATAGGCTTTAATTATCAAAAATATTGTATTTAAGATACATGAAAATTTTGGGTATTACATTCCTCCCCCCATTAAATAAAATTTCGTCCCTGAAATTTATTCTATACTAACTAAACATCGAGCCATAAACTCCGGATATCTTTCTTTCATGTTCTCTTCCATTTCCCATGTTGCCTCTTCCGGAGATAAACCTCGCCAGGCTACTTTCACAATTGGAATACTTCTACGTCGAAGCCGCTTCTCTCGGTATTCGAGAATTCGCTCTGGCTCGACCTTGAAAGTGTTATCATGTCGCAACTCAACATCCTCATACTGAATAATATGATCGTGATCGGGTTGGTATTTCTTCAGTTGAGAAACATGGAAGACGTCGTGGAGTTTACTCAAGTTCGGGGGTAAGGCTAACTGGTATGCGACTAGTCCACGTTTTGCCAAGATTTCAAATGGCCCTATGTAACGAGGACTCAGCTTCCGCCTTTTAAGCGTTCTACCGACACCGGTTACCGGGGACACTTTCAGAAACACACGGTCTCCGACTTCGAACTCTAACGGTCTTCGTCGTTTATCGGCGTAGCTTTTCTGTCTACTTTGTGTCGCTAGGAGTCTTTGTTTAATCAAAGCAACTTTTTTGGAGGTCTTATCAACTAAATCTGGCCCAAGAAATTCTCGTTCAGAAAGTTCCGTCCAGCATATAGGTGATCAACCCTTCCGCCCATACAATGCCTCAAATGGAGCTATCTGTATGCTTGAATGATAGCTGTTGTTGTAAGCGAACTCAGCTAAGGGTAAATGCTGGTCCCAATGTCCTTTGAAGTCCAATACACACGCCCTAAGCATATCTTCCAATGTCTGTATTGTCCTTTCGATTGGCCATCGGTGCAGGGGTGATAAGCCGTACTAGGTCTTAGCTTCGTGCCCATTGCTTCGTGCAATGCTTCCCGAATCGAGACGTGAATCGTGGGTCCCGATCAGAGACAATGCTCTTAGGTACACCATGAAGTCTCACGATTTCTTTGATGTAAATCTCCGCCAATCGTTCCGGCGAGTAGTTAATACTGATGGGAAGAAAATGTGCCGACTTAGTCAATCGGTCAACAATTACCCAGATCACGTCGTGATTCCTAATCTTAGGTAACCCTACTACTAGATCCTTGGTAATGTTCTCCCATTTCCATTCCGGAATTTCTAGTCCTTGAAGAAGACCAGGGGGTCGTTGATGTTCAGTCTTAACCATTTGACAAGTTAAGCATCTGGCCACATATTCGGTTACATCCTTCTTCAACCGGGGCCACCAAAACTCTGATTTTAAGTTCTGGTACATCTTGACCATTCCGGGATGTAGAGTGTATCTACTCTTATGGGCCTCATCTAGTATTTTCTATCGGAAACCTTCATCTTCCGGTACGTAGATCCGCTTCTTGTACCTGACCAGACCACTAGGTGATAGGTCATGGTCTTGAGTTTCGCCTCGTGAGATCATCTCCCGTGCTGCAACAGCCCATTTGTCATGTTTCTGAGCTTTTTCGACTTCATCTCTTAGATCGTATTCTCCTTGACTAACAAGGAGATTCGAAAGATAGGCTTCATCGGGCACATCGTAATTCATATAAATCTGATTCGACAGGTTCAGGTCTCTGAAGTCTTCAAGTAGCCTCGGTTCTTGGATCATCATGTACGCTGTGTGCACCGTCTTTCTACTGAGAGCATCTGCAATGACGTTTGCTTCACCCGGACAATACTTGATCTCCAGATCGCAATCTTTCAGCAGTTCCATCCAGTGGCGCTGTCTCATGTTGAGTTCTCTCTGATCGAAGAGGTATTTCAGACTCTTATGGTCGCAGTATAGTTCTACGGTCGCACCGTAGAGATAGTGCCTCCATATCTTTAACGCAAACACGATCGCTGCTAATTCTAAGTCGTGTGTAGGATAGTTTGCTTCATGAGTCTTCAACTCGACGAGGCGTAAGCTACTACTCTACCCCGTTGCATTAGGACACATCCCAACCCATGCCCACTGGCATCACTATAGACTACGTATGTCTCATTCGGGTCTGGGATAATCAACACTGGTGCAGTAGTCAGCCTTTCCCTTAGTCTTTGAAAACTCATCTCGCAATCCTCCTCCCACACGAACGGTTGATTCTTCCTCGTGAGCTTCGTCGGTGGTAAGGCAAGGCGTGAGAAGTTCGTATGAATCGGTAGTATCCCGCTAGGCCCAAAAAGCTACGTATCTCCGTCACTGATTCTGGACTCTTCCAATCTAGAACCGCTTCCACCTTGCTAAGATCCACAGCAACATCATCGTGTGATATGACATGGCCCAGAAATTTCACTTCTGGTAGCCAAAATTCACACTTACTTAGCTTAGCGAAGAGTTGTTTGTCGCGTAGTATGCCTAATACGAGTCACAGATGTTCTTCGTGCTCCTCTTTGCTCTTTGAATAGATCAGGATATCATCGATGAATACTACCACAAACTTGTCTAGGTGTTGACGGAAGATCCGATATGTAGTCCATGAATACGGCAGGTGCATTTGTCAATCCGAAGGGCATCATAAGGAATTCGTAATGCCTGTATCTGGTTCTAAAGGCTGTTTTTGGAACATCACTGGCTTTCACTCGCAGCTGGTGGTATCCTGAGCGCAAATCGATCTTGGAGAATACACAGGAACCAGATAGCTGATCGAGTAGATCATCAATTCGGGGAAGTGGGTATTTGTTTTTAACAGTCACCTTGTTCAACTCACGGTAGTTGATACAAAGTCGTAGGCTTCCGTCCTTCTTCTTCACGAATAATAGTGGGGCTCCCCACGGTGATACGCTGGGTCGGATGAACCCCTTCTCCAGTAGCTCTTCAAGCTGCTTCTTCAATTCTTGCATCTCGTTCGGTGCCATATGATACGATGCTTTTGATATCGATCTGGTTCCGTGCATCGAGTTAATGGCGAACTCGACTTCCCTTTGAGGGGGTAACTCTGTGAGATCCTCAGGAAATACGTCAGGAAATTCGTTCACAACGGGAATGTCTTCAAGTAAGGGTTTGGCATCTGCCTTGATTGAAAAGAACACCATGTACGCTTGGCAACCGTGCTTTATGCATCTTTCAGCTTCCGTAGTAGAGAGAAGGTTCAGGCTTGCATCAATCTCGCCCCGGTCGTGCGGAGGTGAGAATAGTATCTTCTTACTACCGCAGTCAATGATTGCGTTGTTTGCCGCTAGCCAGTCAAGACCAAGAATGACGTCGATGCCATGGAGTGGTAGTCGGATAAGATCTATGTTGGAATTCCGCCCATTTATTCCCTTATGCAATTAAGGCGGGCATCGAAGCTAAAGATTTAATGCCAAGTGGCGTAGCTACTACTATCAAATTGTAAGGTAATCTATAGGCATGCATTCCTAATCGTTGTGCACGGTCATAAGAAATAAACGAGTGGCTGGCACCTGAATCATACAATGCCTGAAGCGAATTCCCGTTAAGAGAGAACCTTTAATCATTTCAGGAGATTTTCTGGCTTCTTCGTTTGTCAGGGAAAAAACCCAAACCGGGTTTTGTGGCCTCACTTCCGGCGCTTTTTGAGGGCGCTTCATGCTAATGTGCCCCGGCTTCGGCACCGGTAGCATACGAGCTTTCCCTCGCAATTTGTTCCCCGGTGGTACCTTCGCATTTTGAGCGTGCTTGGTTTGTCTGCATCCTTGGGAAGTTCTGCGCCTTGGTTGGAACGGCCTCTTGTTCCCTCCTCGGTCGTTTCCCCAGGGTGCCTTCCTTTTTTGCAATGAGTTGTTACGGTTAAAACCGCCACGATTTTGGCCACTGCTACTAAAGGGTCTGCTCTTTCGCAGCTCTTTCAGGTTGCCCTCGATCCGCCAGCAAGCTTCTATTGCTTGGATCAGTTCTGAGAACTGATGCGACACCAGTCTCTCCTTTATGTTGTACTTCAGGCCATAGATTAATAGGTTCGCCATACTGCTCTCATTATCATCCTGTCTCAGGTGTGATGAGTATCATGACAAGTTGGTGAAACAGGCGAAGTAGTCATCGAAAGACTCTTCCTGGCCTTGTTGGATGTGCAGAAATTCTGATTCTTTGGTCCTCTGCACGGAAAGTGGGAAATATTGCTCGTTAAACTTCTCTTGGAATTTCTCCCAAGTAATGGGGCAGTAGCGTGCCCGTAGGGTTGTCGCAGTATTTCTCCACCATCGGTCAGCATCTCCCTCAAACTTGTAGATTGCTCGTTGAGCCTTCCTATTCTCTGGACATTCCAAGACCTCGAAGATCTTGTCCAGACGCATTAACCAGTCTTCGGCCGAGTCGAGTTTACCTCAGAAAGCTGGTGGTTTGAGTTTGCAGAATTGGGTCACCCAGTATTGAGTGTCCCTAACTTCTCTGGCAGGTTGAGGTAACACTACCATCGCTCTCTCCCTTTGGGGAGGTGACTGAGATTGATCGGATCTCTCGGATGCGTGACTTTGCTCATCGTCCTGCTCTTCGTTGTCTTCCTCTTCCTCGCTACTCTGCTGTTCATCATCAACTTGTTGTTCTTCGTCTTGTCTCTCATTTCCTCCACCTTGTCTATTGGCGAGGAGTGTATCAATGAGTTCTCGTTGCTCTTGCGATTCTCCTCATTTCTTGGATTTCATTCGGGGTGGTGGTGGTTCATGCTGGTCAAGTTCATGTATTGGTACTATGCGAGGTTGTCTACCCCTACCTCTCCCTCGGCCTTAGCCTCGACCTCGGCCTCTGGGAGCTCCGGCGCCTCTCAAGTTTGCCATATTCTAATTTTAAAGATTAGTGGATAATGATATTTAGAGACAAGTAAGTTCAAACATGGCACACACATATATAACACATATATATTGATAACAAAGTATTTCACATAGGTTCATAATTCACCAAACTAGTCATATGTTACAACCCATTTATCTACTAAGTATTTTACATCCCCTCAAGGCATTTAGAGGAGCGATAATATATACTAACTTAGCCTTGCTAACTACTACTTCCACAACATTCTTGGACTGATATGGGATTGCCTTTGTCCGACTACATGTTCAAGTAGACCAGATGTCTGAGGCGGAAAATACATGAACACACATTCTCAATGTGGCCCTCATCCAAGATATTTCGTCGGTTTTGGTTATCCGAGAAGTGGGTGCGGGGGAAATGGTGAAGGGTAGATCTAACCCAGTCTCCGGAAGGATACGGAATACCGAAACGGGAGTTCACTAAGTAAGACTCCTTAACTCGGGTCAGGTATAGGAAGTATTTGTCTTTGTCGGTCTCTGTGCGTTGGTCAGCATAGAGAAGTTCTGAGTGTAAGGCTTGAGTCAGAATAGCGTTGTCATTTAGGACATAGTCTAAGTCGTCGGAGTTGGCATCAGAGTTGTTGTCGAGTTCTTGGATATCAGGGTAATCAAAGTTGTCACCCACTGAAGAGTGATGTGAACTATTGGGGCTTGCAGGTACGAGTGGGTTTACTATGTTTATAGGTTCTGCGTAGATAGGTACGGGGTCATATAGATTTTCAGGGTATTCAGGCCCGGGGTGGTACTCTGGTTCTGGTTCATCGTCAGGATAGTTAGGCATATAGTCAGGGTCTAGATGATGTTCTGGGGCGGGGAAGTTTGGTTCGGGTATAAACATCGGGGGTGGATTGCTTGGTTCTGGATTTAGTTTGACTCTTATGTTTCCAGGAGCAGCTGTTCTACATGCTATATGTCTCCGCATTCCGTAATAATCTACGTAGGGTAATGCGTCTCTGTCCATCACTACAACAACATCACGGTTTATCAGTACTAGTTTTCAAAATTTTATTTAAGATAATGGCTTTAGAGCCTAACTTAGTTAATCAACCGATTGGCCAGGTAAGTGTCTATCACGGGAGCCTCACCGACTTTTACGACGACTGGTTGGCTGATCCACATAGACTAGCCTTGCCTTCGGCACCAATGGTTTATCATAACTGAGTTGGGTTTATGCCAGATAAAACGGTTTTCGAAGGCTCAGAACCTAACTCCGTTACTCAAACAATCTGGCCAGGCAGGTGTATTTGTGGAAGCCTTGCCGAGGTTAACAACGACTGATTGACAACCACAAAACCCCTTTCTAGACACCAGACTGTTTGGAGTAGCATAGTTAAATTCGTGCCAGGATGTCTGCTCTGATACCAAAATGTAACATCCCAATTTTCGGAAGCGTTTTCAGAATTATTTGATCAGAGTAGAGCATCGGAAGTAAATAGTATTTAGAAAAGTAACTGATAAACATCCACTGTGGTGTAAGAGTTGGCCGTTAACAGCGGTACAAAATTTTTCAAATGTTATCATTGTTCAGTACAAATCAAAAAGGCTTCCTTTGGCCGTCTCCTACATCGGCCGCTTACCTCGTCCTCGATCCCCGTTCACTCCGAACCGAAGCTAAGGTGAGAGCTGAGGTTCAATACCCATTGAACCTCAGGTAACGGTTAACCTCATGTTCATGTACAGTTATGTATGACCGTTATCTCATGACATCACAGCTATGTTCATATATAAAAAGTAATAACAACACGCCCACGCATATGAATGTTATTACGATGCCGCACTATTCACCGGTGCTACGATGGCCTATCGTGTCCTCAGCGCTAGGAAAACTCAACGGCGTTATCATGGCTATAACCCGTATAAAGCTGTACGTGTATGAACAATTCTTTTAAAAACAGTCACGGTTTATGAACATATCTATCATATATAGGTATACGGTAAACATCGAGTTAGTGTTACGGTGCGCGTCCGTACCTTAGTCGTTGATGTTGGTACGTTGGCGTTTGTACTTTGTGATCACGTTTATCCTATAATGGTAATATCGCATTTATTAATTCAACAATAATATTCTAGAGGGTATCCTAGTCACTAGAGACCCTTTTTCCCTTGGTAGGTTGATTTTTCACTTATCTCCTTCAATTTTCTCAAAAACGCAGGCCCAGCAATTCTGATCAGATTTTAATCGATCTTTGAAAATTCATAACTAATTCTAAAAACATCGAAACGAGGATCTGTAAAATTCCTTGGAATCCTTAGGATGTCTATTTTCAAGTAAAAATAACCACCCTTGCCCATATTTCATGTATCATTGCCAGATTTAAATTTTTGAGTATCTGTCCAGAATTTTCCAGAAATTCGTAGCCTAACTTTGAGGATTTTTATCTCACTGTAAAAAAATCATTTTGATATGTTCTTGACATATTTAAAAATCCCTATGTGTCTAATTTAACCATGAATTTTCCCAGAATTGTTTGATCATGTCTTCAATATGAAATTCTGGCGTTTTCATCACTGACTCCAGAAATTCCGAAACCGATGAAATTTCGCCAGAACTTCGTTACTTTGATAATTTTCTTCCCGAAATTTTGCTATAACTTCTTATTTATCAATTTTTTGAAATAAAGCCAATTTTAACCACAAAAAATCTAAATAAAATTATCCTAGCATATTTAAGATCTAAGCTACTTCTATCTAAGAATTTAAGAACTAAAACTTAAAGAACTTAAAGCTAGAACTAGAAAACTTACCAAGAACTTTGCTCCTTCTTTCTTAAAGAACTTATAGCTAGCTACTTCTAGATTTCAGATGTTGTTGCTTTGTGAATTGGTGAAGAATTATGAAGCCCAAGGACCCCAATTTATAGTAGTTTGGGGTGGCAATTTAGCAATTAATTCAACCTTAACTCATCTTGTACCTTGGCCATTGGATCTAGGGCATTTTTGAAACTCAAATCCTCACCATACAACCCTCAAAACCGTGCTCCCCCTTTCTCTCTCCCTATCCTCTTCCATTTTTACTTTTTGCAAACTATCCCATGTGCTCTTGCTTTCTTTCCAAGCCACAAGTTGCTTCTTCTAATTGTTGTGTTGCACTTCACTAGATAAAAATTCATTTGAGGGTCTTAATGAAGTTTAATTCAAATTTTCTTTTTGGTTTTGAACTCTTGGGATTTTTAGCTTTAATTAGAGACCATAATCACCTATTTTCTCAATTGGGCATAATCCTCAAAAGTTGAGGAAATAGCTTTGGCTATAGTCAATTTCAAGCTTGAATTATGCTTGTTAATAATCTCTTCTTATATTTGATTCATGGTTAATGGATTTCAAGATACAAATTAATTTGTATAGGTTTTCATTTGCTTATGTCTTAAATTAATTCCATGGATTAATCTAATCACTTTATGCTTTATTCTCCCATTGGCTTATCCTCTTCCACTTCACTTTTATCCTCTTCCACTTGCCCCAAAAGTCTTCATGTTATTAATGTAACATCCCATTTTCAAAAGCGGAATAATTTTTTTTTTTTTTCATCAGAGTAGAGCATCGGAGCGATTGAGTAACGATATTTATATTTAAAATGCCGTAAGTCCGGGCGATTACGATGTAGCGATACGTTATACCGAGTGTTTTCAAAAGTGAATAACAAAAGAAGAAAGTCTTCAGGTGAGTCCCTATGCGTGCCGCTTGCCTTTCTCCTCGATCCTCGGTCCTCCCGACCACGACGCTATGTTAAGAGCCGAGGTTCAATGCCCATTGAACCTCGGGTAATTAACCTCATGCTCGGGTAATACAAGATATGGATGACAGATATTCATGACATTACAACAAGAATCAATACATAAGCACACAGCAGATGCAAGATTAACATATCAACAGTACATAGCACACAAAGCACATGTAAAGTCATCCCCTTTTGCATTAGCCGGTGCCCGATGGCCCCTCGTGTCCTCGCGCTAGGAAAACTCAACGTCATTATCAAGACTATAACCCGTATAAAGCTGAATGTATAAATAGGTGATCTAAGCCCCATAAACTTAGTCACAGTGCCTGGCCCAAGACCTAGTCTTGTCCATCACTTCATAAATCATTCTATCACATATATGCATACAAGACACATCAGAGTTAAAGTTACAGTACGCGGATGTACCTTAGTCGTGATGTCGGTACATTGACGTTTGGACTGTGATCGTGTTCAACCTATAACGGTAATGTCATATCTATTAATTCCCAATAACTTCCTAGCAGATATCCTAGTCACTAATGACCTTTTTACCCTTGGTAGGATTATCTCTCAACTTATCACATTTAATTCTTCAAAAACGCTGGTCCAGAATTCTGGACAGATTTTTATCTAACTTTGAAAAATCATAATTAATTCTAGAAAAATCAAAACGAGGATCCGTAAAATTCCTTGGAATCTTTAAGATGTCTATTTTCAAGTAAAAATAATAAATTTTTCCCAGATTACACGGACTACTCCAAGGTTTAAAGTTTTGAGCCTCCGCCCAGAATTTTTCCAGAAATTCATAGCCCAACTTTGAGAATTTTTATCTCCCTCTGCAGAAATCATTTTAATATGTTCTTGGAATATTTAAAAATCCCTATGAGTCTACTTTAACCATGAATTTTCCCAGAATTTTGTGACTATATTTTCAATATGAAATTTTGGCATATTCATCACTGATTCCAGAATTTTCAAAACCGATGAAATTTCGCCAGAACTTCGTTACTTTGATGATTTCCTTCCAAAAATTTTTCTATATAACCTCTCTCATAATTTTTTCAAAACTAAGCCAATTTCGACCATAAAAACATGTAAATAAAATTTATTCTAGAATATTTAAGATCTACACTACTTCTATCTAAGAATTCTAAAAACTAAAGACTAGAAACTAAAACTAAAGACAAGCTTACCTCTTGAAGCTCTTGAACTCCTTCCTCTTTCTTAGAAATCACCACTTGGTGGTTGATTTGGTGTGAAGAATGAGGAGAGGCAAGGCCTCTATTTATAGGGAAAATCTCAAGGTTAAAATGGTAATCTCAAGCACAATGTGGGCCCCACCATTTGCCTCTTCCTTAATCTCAACCATTAGATCTAAACTTAATCAAGAAGTTTTAATCCTCACCCTTCATTATAAAGCATGTGCTCTTGTGATGTCATCCTTGTGATGTCATCTTGATGATTTCATCAAAGCTTAGGTGTCATTGTTGATTAATTTACTTTAATGAAATCTATTTTTGGTTGCTTGATCAATTACCAATACTTTTGAATTACGTGTATGTATCTTGATTAGTAGTTGGATATCAAGATTTATGGTCTAATTAGATTTCCCTGGTTGTACTAAGCTTATTCTTCAACGTTTGCAAAAATAGCCTTTACTAGTCTTACTTTCGAGGTTAAATTATGTGGGTTCAAGATAAGTCCTTATATTTTCTCCAAGGTTCCTACTTCTTCACAACTATTTAAATTTGTATAAATTCTCACTTTATTTGTTGTTTTGAGTTTTTACTTGTGTACATCGATATTTACTTTGGATTTCAAATCATTATCCAATTTACTTTAATTTTCTTTTTTCTCTCTCTCTTTTCTCTCTCTTGAATACTAGACACACACACACTCACAACTCTTCTTATTGGTGGATTAAATTCCACATGGATTATGCTTTATTAAACTAATTGTGAAGGTTTATGAAAATAATTCAATTAACATAGATTGAATTATCCACTAATTGTTGGCAATTTTCTCTAATTAGTTTATTATTTCCTCACAACTTTTTAGCTTTTCATGGCCATTTATGCACCATGTATTAATTCAATAATTATAGGGAAATTTATGATCCCTAAAATAAAATTGGATCTTTGCCTCTTTAAATTCCAAGGAAAATAAACAAATGAATTACTAAAATTAGAGACAACATACTTTCCTATTTTAAATAGGTATTATTTGGCCAAACTATAATATTTAAGAGACATAAATTTTGGGGTATTACAATTAATGTTTGCTTTATGACTCAACTTGCATGTGTGTATTTGATAATTTAAACAATTCCTTCCTTTTTCTCTTGCCAAAACCGCACCCCCCTTGCTTCATCTTTTTTGAGTTTTGATGCATTTAATTAATTGCATGTGGGGACTATCTCATTGGCTATCCACTTATTCACATGGATTAGGCTTTATTAAAATTGATTAGGGTCTTTGGATAAGCTTTATGAGATAAATTCTTAGCCTTTAGATTATAGTTGAAATTGTTGACTTTTCAACTCTTGATTAACATTTGATTAACATCTTAATCACAAGCTTAATTATCTCTTGATTGTTGCATTAGGGGTTCTTAGAGTAGTTGATGATTGCTAATAATTCATTTAGTTCTAGTCTTAACCTCTTATTGGTTCTTGGTTTTTAATTAGCTTAGCACACCTTTAATTGATGACAATTTAGTATTAATTGTAAAGAATTACCTAAATATTCCATTAGTGTAATTTTAATTGCTCATTAATTGTTGGTAATTGCCCCTTAATTGTTTCAAGTGTTTTGATAATTCTTTATGGCCCTTTGTGACTTAAATATGAACTAAATATTAATTATAAGGTATTGGAAAATTTAGTCTCTTAATAAATTATGAAAATGAGTGTTAAAGACCCTTTGATTAATTGTGAAGATTTGCACAATTTATTTAATTTAGTGAAGGTTTGGTTGGTCTTTAATTTCCATTTCTCTAAATATACTTAAGTATTTTCATCTCCATATGAACCATAATTTAAATATGGTGTTTGTTGCATTTATGGTATTTTATGATGTCTAATAAAATTTCTTAAATTATTGGCTACTCTAATTCTAGGGAAAAATTGCCTAGAGAATAAAATAAACATGTCTCAAAATTTGAGACCACATATTCACCTATTTTAAATAGGCTTTAATTATCAAAAATATTGTATTTAAGATACATGAAAATTTTGGGTATTACACTTTCTATTTCTCTCTTACATTTCTTCATCTCCCTTATCTTAATTTCTCTTGTATTTTACTTAGTTTCATAACACCTAGAAATTCTAAAAGGGACTAGGGAATATTATAGAAAATACCCATATTTCTTTAAAATTACATTTCTTCCATTCAAATGTTTAAAATATTGCACTTTAGTCCCTCTACAAAACTTCTTAAATGTTCAGATTTCTCCTTGGTCAAAACTTGTGTTTTCACTAGGAACCAATTAGGTTCTTTAGGATTTTCGCGAGGGGTGATACGGCTTTAGCACTGCAGCTATGAGACTATTGGGGAGAGACGAGAGTTGAGATTCGAACGGAGACTAGACCTTCACTTCGTCCACCATTAGTCATCGACCTTCTTCCCTTAATCACTACTATTGGCTTCGCTCTCCTTCCTCCTTAACCACAGTGCCGCGAAGAAAGAAAATCTACTAGCAGTTTAACTAGTCAGAGGACATTGTGAATATAGAGGATCATATAGAACTCCGGCTTGCATTCTCCGTCACCATCATCGATGAAACTATTGAGCTTCACCACCACCAGCTTCTCTTTAGTTCTCGTCGGTGCTTCTTTCTTCTCTACTGAGCCACCATTGTCAGTAACCTGGAAAGGGCTGGAGCTTTTGAACCAGACAGATGTGTATCATGGAGTGAGAGGAGAGCAACTTTTCGTGGCAACTTCTGAGTTTCTAGTGATGAGTTTTTGGTAGGGATGGAAATAGGACAGGCTAGGCCAGGTTTTTGCTAATTAGGCCTGAACCTGTAATAGGGTAGAAGAACTGAGTATGAATGCAAGCTTTTTTTTAGGCTCAGGTTTGAGCTTTCATAAGGCCTGGTCGAGCCTGAAGCCTTTTTAAAGGCCTACTTACAAGGTAGGCCTTTAAAAAGACCTACTATTGTAGGCCTTGGAGGCCATAAATAGGCTTTGTGCACTTTGAGCCTATCAAAACCAATAAAATGTAAGCTTTTAGTTGCATCTAAGAATGAAAACAATAAATATTATGTTATTTATATGATATAAATATAATTATATTTATTTAATGTGTAAAAAGGTCAGGCCTCAAGGCTTACAGGCTATGCCTTAATAAAATAGGCTAGGCCTATTTACACATTCCTTTAAATAGGCCTTGACTTAGCCTTTTTAACAAACAGGTCAGGCCAGACCAGACACTAAACATGCCAGGTTGTAGGCCTCCTGATAGGGGTTTGACCTATTCTCACCCCTTATTTTGGGTTATAAACCTCTATTAACTGAAAAAGTGTTTTATTTTTTTAGTATCATAAAATTACCAAGATGCCCTTTTTGTTCTAGAGAAAAAAAACCAATAGATTTTCCCCTAATCCCCATCCCTTGTTTGACCAATTATAAATAAAAGAGAAGAAGAAGCTTCAGGAACCTCTGAACCTTGACAAACCCCACCGCCATCCTCCCTATTCGCCGGTGAACCCTGTTTGTTAGCCTCAACTCCTGACTACTTCGGGTTTTAATGTTTCCTTCTTGCTCGTCTATTGTCTTAGTCAGTCAGATTTCTCGTTTCTTCTTGCTCGACACTGTAGTTTTTTCCTTGTTGCTGGTGCGTGCATGTATACAAACTACTTTTCTCCTTTATTTGCTTTTGTTGTGTTCGTATGGTGTACGAATCTGCTAGTTGCTGTGAGTTTAATTGAAGTCAACTATATGAGAGCTTCTTCTTCCTTTGCTTCAATCAACACTGGTTCACATTTCTGGGTGAGGAAAGTGTTGAAACTTTTTATTTTTTTATTTTTTTTGCTTTGATTATGTAGGTATATATTCAAAACTCTCCTCCTTCCTATGTTTCTAAGTGGCTGCCGTGTGTGTATTGAGTTTCAATTGGTTTTTGATGTGTTTAGTTATAAGACTACGAAAGCATGATTAAGTTCTTGTTTCTTGAAATTATATTTCTGTTTTGGTAAAAAGGAAAAAAAAAAAAAGAAAAAAGAGTTGGGCAGCATAGCAAATGTATACATATACGTGTATGTATATTAATATATGGAAATTTTGGGTTGGATTTGAAGAATGAGAAGTTGATAACACCGTTAATTATTACTGCACATAAGGTGTTCGTTACAATGTGAAGTAGAAAAATTTGAAGGAAACTGATTAGGGAGGAATGTGAAAAAGAAATATAAGTAATTAAACAACAAACATTTCATAACATTGATCATCACCACTTATGCTGATTTATTTATTTAGAGCAATACATTTAAGAGCTCGTTAAACAGTATCAGCAGGAATCATCGCACACAATGGAAAATACATCAAATTTCATAAATGTTTCTCTTTTTTGCATTAGGGTGACAAAAATCTCCCTAATAAGCTCCAATGGGGTAGAACTTGACCTTAAGCCCTTCCTCGGAACATAGCTTCAAAACCAAGAGGTCTTCTTTATTGTTGAAGCTTTGGATCGAAACAACATGCTCGTCAACTTCATGGAGAACGAAAACAAGATTATAAGCATCAATCTCATCTTTAGCTTTCTTAATACGAAACGAACCAGGAATGTGACGTTTGTCAGGTGGACCAACCACTAGAGGAAACACAGCACAAGCATGAGCTTGAACTCTCCAATTTGGTGGATTTGCACATTCAGATACCCAAGAGAACTCGATCTCCAACGGGTCTCTTGCGGTGATGTTTTTCGCTTCTGGGTGTCGGATCGTGTGAAATATCACCTGCTTAGCGTCGACGGCCATCACCACCGAAATAGGGCATGTTTGGTTTCGGATAAGGTCGAGCGAGATCGCTCGTTCACAGTTCTTTGCGTCACGAATGTGGTAGGGTTTCCCAGGTCTGAGAGGATTCTTCTCTACGTCGAGCACAACAACATCTTCAGTAGCTTTTGAACACAAGAGAAAGAGAAGGAAAAACAGTGCAAGTAATGCAGTCTTCATCATGGTATGGAACTGATTGTATTTGGTGTATTTCTTGAGTGTGTGTTTTATGGGAGCTTCAATGGATTCAATTTATAGAGTTAGGGAGAGAATTAGGAATAGTGAAGTGTATGAAGTGAAGCATGCTTGAAGGAATGATGAAACTGGGAGGTACTGAGAAATGGAATTAGGACCAGTGTGTTTGGTTTCCATTGAAGGACCATTCCATAGTTTGCTGAGAAGTAAAGAACAAGTGATAACACTGTCATATGGGGATTCTAATTCTGCTAGGTTGTTTTAATCGATCTACAAGTTTCAGTGCCATGGGATGCTACAATTTGCAGTTTCAATGGACTCCATCCACTCTTGTTCCTCATAATAATCTCTAATTTCTCACAAGTAATCTAAGATATCATGTTCATTTATTTTTAGTAAGAGAGTTATAGTAACTTTGATCCTTAATATATAAGATATATTTACCTACTTTAGTTAGATTAATGAAGTTAGCTAAGTTAGTTAATATGACATTTTTTCTTAAAACACCCTAATCATCTTCCTTGATTCCCTCATTCTCTCATACTAGATTATTTTTGAGTCAATATCAATAGAAGTAAATATATATGTCTTATATTTAGAACTAAGATCAACTCCCCTTTAGGCCAAGTCCTATATTAAGGATTGGAGGGAATAATTTAGTTATTTACTTCCATTGCAGAAGTGATTTGAGGTCAAGAAAACGGATTGGGGCCTCTAAATATGCATATCTCTAATGCCATTTGTAATGTCTCAATCGCCTAAATGTTTTTCCTTTGTTTTGATCATTAGAATTTTCATAAAATGAGTGACATTTTGCTAACCATGTACACAATTGAAGAAACAATCACTTACTTAATTACTCACAAGAATCTTCAACTTACACTCCTCCTTATAATTAACCCACCTTACATCTTCGTCAAATCTTCAGAACTAACTGCATATGACTTGAAACTATAGGAATTTGATTGATAATGATTAAATTTTGGGACCAAAAATACATAATTGAGCCATTACTTTAAGGGACCAAAAGCTTCATTTCTCCTTTCTTATTAATTAATTACTTAAACTTGAATATCTCTCTCATCGCATGCTATTTGCTACTTTTATTTTCTTGTCTTTTCTGTACGTCCTTCATAAAAGCTGTCTATGCTTACTTTTAAAGTTTTCATACGAGGACGTTGGCTCTTTATGGTATAATTGATCTTGGATATGCATTTCTATTTATAGTTGTAGCATATCTATTTATGGATATGCAACAACTTATGTATGTATATACAATGTTGTATGATTATAATTTAAAAAATATATCATAAAAAATCAAATTATATATATATCCGTATATATAGTATATATAGTGATAACTATCTTAATTTCTTTGCCCAGAAAAATTAACCAGCTTAATTTTTATATTTTTTTCATCTTAATTAATCTCAGTCGGATTAAATCTACATATGGTTGGACTGGTACATCTTCATGGGACCAATCGGTGCCTATACGTTGGACCATCTTGTTTGTTCCACTCATGGCCTGCCTATCATCCTAGGGGCGGGCTGAATGTTATGAGAAATGTAAACTTTATATAGTTATTTTTAAACAAAGAGAAAAAACCCATAAAGAATGAGAAATTTCTTTAGGTACAATAGCAAGCCAAATTGTATTATATTATATGTATAAAATAAATAAATAAAAAGAGATAGAGAGAAGTATACAACGGTAAGAACACAAAAAACAACACCAGACTCTTAACTTACACATAGAACAAAAAAACTGTAAACACAACGAGCAAAACTACCCAAAACCGATAGCTACAATCAACTTCCAGCTATAAAAGCAAGACCATGGCAACATTCTATTTCTTCTGTTAACAATGATCCAGCGAAGTTACTTGTTTATGTACACATACCTATTTGGCCATGTACTTGTTTATGGAAGGGACGAGTGGGAGAGATAATAAATCAAAAAAGAGATGACAAAGATTTTGTGGAAAAGGATGAAAGACACATAAATAAGTAGGGGTAAAAGTTCAAAAATGTAATAAATGTCCAGACATTTTATTTTCAAAATAAAGCTTATAAAAAGGACTAAACTCATTCAAAAAATTAAATCTTATAAACAAGAAAGAAGGGAGCAGTATATATTATTATTATTATTATTATTATTTAATCAATCAATTAGTAGTTGGCCGGTTGGTGTAGGTCATAATTTTCTTGTAGGCACGTTATAATGACAAGAATTGACTTGAAAATGTCCCAACGGCTTGATGTCATCCATGTCCAATAATCATAAACCAATCCTCCCCATAGATTTTCATAATTTCTCTCCAATCCTAAATTTAGGGGTTAAATAACTAATGTATAAATATCCTAAAGTTGGGTAAGTTATTTGTAAAAAGATTGTGTCGATTTTTCTGAAATACCAATTTTAATTATTTGCATTTAAAACTCTTTTCTCATGATAAAATACATCCTTAATATATCAAATCAACAGGGAAAATTTGTAGGATCAAAGAAAGGAGTTCATTAGCTTCTATGTTTAGAATTGGGAAGGAGTATTTACGTATTCATTAAATGCATTACTACTTAGAAAAAGGAGTGAAGCGTACACGTTTGAAATACATGATGTTTCGATGTGCAATGCATGCCTATCTATGGCTATGCATCCATCCATTCATGCATATTACCCATATATGAGATTTCAATTTTTTATATTATAAAATAAAACATATCTAAAGTTTCGATACAAAAAGTTAGGTGTTTATAAAAAATATATGATAATGTTGGTGAAAGACTTTAAGTAAATAGAATAAATGAACAATTAATCAAAGAACCTCGAGATGAGTTAGAGATATCAACGGTGAGTTATGAGAAATTGGACAAGCTATTTGTACTAGTTCGGTCTTTACCATTTGGTTTACGTCTAGTCCTCAGAGCACTTGTAAGAGTTCCAATATCTTCTCCAAGATTCAGTGGGCTCTTACTGCCTCAGTGCATCAATATCAGACTTTCACATTTTGTATATGCTCACCCTAACAACTTGTAAGGTAACTTCCCCTCAAGATCCCACTACCTTACATATCTCTTTAAAGTAATAAATAATCGCAATAAGAAAACTCTCTCACAATCAACAAAAAATGTTTAACACTGAAGCACGAGAGAGTGAGTTGACCAGAGCTTTGAATGTGATTCTTTACTACAACAGAGCTTAATCACTGATGATCAAGGTTATTAAACTCATAAGTTTAAGTAAACTCGTGACAGTGACGTAAACTCAAATCATAAACTTGAATGGTAAACTTGTAAGAGTTTGCCATTAAATAGGTATTAATAGTTTATAATTATATAATTAAAATATAAAAATGACAACAATTTGATATAAAAATATTTTAAATCTAAATAATTGAAATTAAATCCATCAACAATCATAATTTATCATAGTTGACAAGAAATTTCTATAAATTCATATATAAAGCCATTGAGCATGATCAAATCGAAATACTTTATTTGAGTTTAAGATGAATTAACACGTTTTTAAGCTAGAAACATTAAAGACCGTAAACTTGATATAAACGTTAAAGGTGGTAAACTTGATATATAAAGTCGCGAGTTTAACTAAGTTTATAACTAGCATGAGTTTATCTGCGACTTGACTCAATTTTTTAAGCTAGAAATGTAAAAAAACGGTAAACTCGGAAAGTCAACTTGTGAGTTTAATAACAATGCTTATGATTGTTTAAGGTTATCACTACGTCTTGAATGCACTTGTATTTATCACTATATGATGCTCGGTTATCTGTTACTCTCATTAATCTGGCCGTCAGAGACATTATTTGAATTTTGAGAGTTCATTTAAGGTGAGATGTCCATTGTCATTAATTCATTGCTTCCTGCATTTTAAAACTTGTTTTCTTTGGAAATTATAAGTTAAAATACATTTTAGAGTCAAGATCCAAAGAATTTGATCAAGTATAGAGGAACCTAAGATCAGTTCAGATTAGTTTAAAAACATCCTAACTCGAGTTGGACCTTCAATGAAGTTTAACTTGAGGTTACGCGAAGTTTTCAAGAGAATGGTGAAGAGAAAAACTTATATCTTCGAATTATGAACTCGAGTTGAGTGAAGAATCTGTAAGAATGAAGTGCTACAAATATAGCCAAATATCTCGGTAATTTTTTATTTTCTTTTACATATGATACAATTAAGTTCATCAAACTTTGAGTTATGTATGCATAACTCAATCTTAACGTACTTTAAATCATATACAAATACACCTATTGTCATATTGACAACAAGAAGATTATTATTTAAAAAAACTACTCTCTATTTGGAAAGTTTTACAGTTTTTTATCCTTCTATAAAATATGGGGGAAAAAAAATACTGTACCACACTTTTCTTTTTCAATGACGACAAAATATGAGTCTTATCTCATTATGTCCATAATATATGTAGCGAGTTTAGGTAGTGTACGTGTGATGTCACATTCTATGCTTGAAGAGGAGGTGCTCTATAATACGCAGGCACAATCGCAGGGAAGAACACTTGTCTTACTCCTTCCGCCTTGATTATTGGGAATATGATACCTGATGCAGCCTGACATGCATATAAGAATGAATTTTAATTAATTGTAGATATGGATGAAATTAATTAAAATTTATTTACTCTAATCCCATCGAATCCAAAATATAAGCCACTTTCAACCATATTATCAAAATTAAGAAAGAATAGTTAACTCATCAAATTTGTCTAAATTGGACCAAAAAAGTTCCACTTCTAACAAGGTTTTGAAGGGCAGTGAAAAATATGAGGAGTCGGATATAAGCATGAATAATTACTACCTCTACTACTAAATATAGGACCTAATTGATAGTATAATTTTGTCCATAAACTAGATCCTATATTTGAACCAAGGAAGTACATAGACAAATTTGATAAATAAGTATTGACTAATCTGCATATTACTAACTAATTTCATGGAGCAAAGAACCCTTTCAGAAAACAACTTATCATGTGGATAAGAGGGTATAATGAAAAGAGAGAAGTTGATAACATATACTCCCTCTGATGTATAATATAGGGCCTTTTAACTAATTCACGGGAAACAAAAAATGACAATTATATTAACTCATCAAATGTCATAAATTGATTTTTTCCCCATTTTTACCCTTATTAGAAATGAGTTTGAAAATTTAATGAGTGGGCAAAATTGAAAATGAGCATTAATTACAATGACAAAACTAGAAAACAGGTATTAATTATCTTACAAGTGACTTATATTTTGAACCAAGTTGTTCTTTTAAAACCGCTCTATATTGTGGACAAGAGGGAGTACACACACACCCTAAGATCTAGAAAATTAAAATGAGTATAGGGCACTTTAACTAATTCATTGGAAATAAGAAATGACAATTATATTAATTCATTAAATGTCATAAAATAAATTATTTTCCATTTTTACCCTTATTAGAAATGTGTTTGAAAATTTAATAAGTGGCAAAAATTGAAAATGAGCATTAATTACAAGAACAAAACTAGAAAATGAGTATTAATTATCTTGCAAGTAACTTATATTTTGAACCATACTATTCTTCAAGAAGCACTATACATATATATATATATTACAAATAATTATAACTTAACTAATTTCCTAGTATTAACAAATTATTTATTTAACTCTTAGACTGAGGATAAAGGTAGTAATTGTAAATGGCTAAAATTAATTAAAACAACTTGAGTGTGTACTTGACATGGGAGTGGAAGATACTTACAAAAATCAATCGAGCACCCATCCAAATGCGTTTTGGGGAAGGGAAAGGGAAGAGCAAGCGACCAACACCAAAAATGGCAACGGCAAAGAAGTGAAGGATCAAGCTGAGAGGTTTAGGGTTGAGACCAGACAATAAGGCCACTGGTCCCTCTGAGAAAACGCCTCCCAGGCTCAAGTAATCAAAACATGCTTGTCTCATTTCTTTCCTTGCTGGGTCTGGCGATGCCCTGAACACTTTGTACAATGCTCCTGCTAGTGTGTTTATTGTTGATGCAACTGGCTGCAAATCAATACAATACAATCATACACCTATCGCATGCATGCGAGTGTGCGCACATGCACAGAGAGAGAGAGAGAGAGAGAGCCATATTGATCTCAGATGTGAACTCAAGCATACTCATGTATGTAATATAATGTTACAAGGTTGACTCTAACGCCATATTACTGCGTCTGGCTCTAAATGTAAGAACTCAATCCCTTCCCCCCCTAAATTTATAATTTTTCCTCAAGCTAACCATATTGATTGCACATATTGAAGGGGGTTTACATCCTAGGATAGTTCCAATTATTACAAATTCTTATAGATATTATTTTAAGGAAACTAGCACAAGGATTTTCAAATAACTAATTTCATTAATATCTGCAAATTAAATTAGTTATCTAATTCCTATATCAAAAATAATTGTTGTATAAAGTAGTCTCCCTTTCAAGTATTTGAACTGCACTTACAAGACAAATAAACCAGTTTCTTTTTCAGAATTATCATCGATATGTAATCAATAAATTATATAGCTAGTAAGTCCTACTCTTTATATACTAGTAATGATATGGCTCATTTCTCACATTTCATAGAATGTACACAGCACAAATCCAGTTGTCATAGAAGGTAGAAAGCAGTATGATGATTCCCATAAATTCAAAAGTCTGGAGACTATTCCAATAATACTCAGTCTAATCTAAAAAGTAGGAGTTAGATATATAACTATTTTTTAAATGTTAAGAAAATTAGTTAAATTAGTTACTGATAGTAAACATGTGTTACTTTTCTAAACTGCTCTCTCTAATAATTTGCATTTGAAACAACTACTTTAATAGAAATTAAACCCATCCATAACCATAGTCATCAATTGGGCTAATTTGGAGGAAAAAAAATTTCAATTTAGGAAACAAAATGGATCAGGGTCTTATATTTAAAACCAAAACAAACCTGTTAACTAGCTCACACATTTAGGATTGGAGGGAGTAATTTTGGACAATAAGTTAGCTCAACTTTGTTAATTCATATCTTTTGATATACTTAGTGTGATCCGCCATACACAGATAGCTTCCTTCATTTTTTTTTTTGAAACAATAAAAGAAACTTAGAGTTAGTCTAGCATATTAAGGCCTAGCTAGATCCTTTATTCTTAACATAGTTTCCTTTATTGTTTCAGTAATTATGTTAAAAACTTAAAGCATCTAATGAGATGAAAGCTTTTAAGAATAATGACCTTGCGGAGGGTGTAGAAAGATTGGAGGTAATTGCAGAGAGTAGAGGCGTCGTGAAGATCAGAAAGAGGTCTGAGAAGATCCCTGAGAACAACAATGTCGGAGAGAGCAACGGTCATGCCTCCACCGGTGAGAGGATGACGCATATTGAAGGCGTCTCCCATTAAAAGAGCACCAGGTGTTGAATATGGAGAAGCAGGCATGCTTTTGTTTGGCATGCTTCTTATGTTTCCTTTCTCTATAGCTTCTATGAATTTATCATACAACTCTGCAGGAACCTGCATCCAAAAGAAAAAACAATTCCCTCAAAAAATAAGTTTATAGAAAAGAAGGCAAATATAGAAGATATTGCCATTGGGAATATACCAGTATTGTCTCAACTCAATTTGGATTAGTCAAGGTGTAATGTAATTTCAAATGTCATTTGTTGGTATTAAAAAGAAATAGAGAAAGCAATTCAAGGATCAGTGTTTCATGATACCGGAGGAGCGAAAAGAAATCAGTTTACAGAAGAAGCAAGTATTTCAATGGTTCAACACTTGTTTTCATTAATTAAGGGAAAAATTAATTTGTCATTCATTAGAGTTTCACTTAATTTTTAATCAAGTCTCCATAGTTTCTTTTCTCTATTTATTTGGTCCTTACAGTTTCTTCAATTCTGGGCATTGGTACATATGCTTGTAATCTATTAATTAGGGATGATGTGGACGCTGACTATGGAATATGTAAGTTGCTAAGAAAATAAAAAGTGGTTTTTAAGAAATAAAATGATGGAATAAAATGTATTATTATCAACATATGGGGCAAAATTAATCCAAGGGCATGCTGAGTGAAAATCATGTCATTAGCTACTAATTAATATCGTTTCTTTTACAAATTAGCAAATCATAAGTGAATTGACAAAACTATAAGAACCTAATAAATAAGGGAAAAAATTCTATTAAGATTTATTTAAAAATGAGACAAAACATTGGAACTTACGTATTAACTTTTTCTTAAGCAAGATTTAGAGTTCAAGTTATGTGAATAAAAGAGATTGTCATTGAGAGAGATTTTTATACCCATATCATGTTCAATTCAAATTAATCAAGGTACCTGAGGAGTGTTGAATTAGTTGGTATAGAGAAAAAAGGGAAAAATAGAAGGCAATTCAAAGAGTAGTGTTGAATTGTTGAAGATATATACCTGAGGAGCTACTACAGTTTTCAAGTAATGAGCCATTTCACCGGTGGCAAGAGAAGGCAGTGTTTGGCCAGGAACATCAACCAAACACCGAATTTCAGTGCTACTGATTGGATAGAATAAAATGGGAGAAGGATTTCCCAGTATTACGTGCCCATGGTTTGCAAATGGAAGCTCACAGTTTTCAAGCACTAAACCAACAAAATGAGAAGGCACTTCAACCTGCATTTATTAACCAAATAAATAAGGATTTTAAACTTGTAGGTTTCAGTTTGGTTTATTTTATAATGCTATTGAATACGAAATAGTTATACCCCAAAAATTCAAAAAAAAAACAAAAAACAAAAATAACAAAGTTGGTGCCAAGAAAGAGAAATGCTAGATAGAAACAAACATGATCTTGAAAAATTGAACTTGAATGAAAAATTTACAAAAATACTAGTAATTATCAAATATGTATGGACGCAGATATAATTATTGTGGACAATTTGATAGGAATATGTACTTCTTATATATCTGATGTTGAAATACAATTACGGAATTACCTATTTCTATACAAAGGAAAGAGACATGATATTAAAGGCTAATAAAACCTAATAATTACTGATTAGCTAATAACTACTAATAAATAGAAAATATTTACAATAAATACACAATATTCTCACAATTATATATCAAGATCAATGTATATAAAGGAACATATTGCGCTATATATGGTAGTAATTATTGAGCTTTAAAGGAATAATAGGAGTATACAAGATGTGAGGACTGAGGATGTTGAAATGGACAAGTGACTATATCAGAAAAGACAAGACTTGTAATGAAAATATATGAGAAAGAGTTGGCAAGACATCTATTGATAAAAAAAGATATAAAATCGTTTGAAGGGGTTAGACGTACATGTACAAATTAGAGAATATTCTTCGAGGTGCCAATGAGTTGGGTGGATCATGAGTCTTACAAAAAGTGTAAACGAAGATGACAGAAGATAAAACTCAAAGTTATTTAATAGAATCTTTTAGTGAACAATTGATCCAAAAGTTTAGTTGTTGATAGAACACAATATATAGCCCCTGTCACCGACCCTAGCTTGCTAATGAGATTTAAAGACTAGTTGCATCGATGTATATAAAAACTCTATACAAAGCTAACTTTTGTGCAAATTATTAATAGTATGATGTCTCTATATAATGCGTGTGTGTGTGTGTGAGTGGCCTACGTCTAATTTGTTCAAGTTATATATACCTTGGGGTTGCAAAGAGAACGCCTCAAGTTGGAGAAACAACCATCACACACAATAGTAAGGGGAGCCTTTGCAATGAGCTCCAGTCCACTCTTTGTTTTGTAGTGTACCCCTCTTATGGTTCCTTTTTCTTCAATTAGAGATGTCACCGTTCCTTGTTCTAGTTTTATGCTGCACTTATTTGTTGGATGGTTACGAAAAAATTAAAAAGAAAAAAGAAAAGTCCCAAATCGAATAAAGTTCAACAGAATTAAAAGACGTAGAAGAAGGACTATTGAAAAACTCAGCTTAAACTTCTGAGTTAAGATGTGTTTACAAATATACATTACTCTCTCTGTTCCTTTTTGTTTTAAAAAACATTTAACTAATCTCATTGAAAGTGTCTAAGAATAATAAATGTGTCAAAATTATTACGATTGAAATGAGGACATGTAAGAACGGATAAAAGAGAATAAAAACTAAATGGTAGTCAAAAATTATTATATTTTTTAAATAATAATTAAATAAGGACAAAATTAAGAAATAAAAAATAAAACATTCTCTGAATGTTTTTTTTTCTAAAAAAAAAAAAAAGAGGTATATGTGGTGTCTGTTTCTTATTATAAAAAGGAAAGGAAGGATTTTTTTTTTTTTGAACAGTGAAAGGAAGGATTATTGCCTAGCTCTTTGCTTAGGGGTTTTATTCAGTCAATAATTAATTACTCGCTCCGAAATGTAGAATTTAGTTAGGAGGTGTACTTTAATCCTAAATGCTATGCTATATTTCTTATATTTATAATTTTTCCTCAAATTATTCCTATTAATTCAATATATTAAAGATATTTTTATTAGGGGTTAATTTCGATGTAAATAATTAAAGAGAATATTTTAGAAAAACCAACACAATTTTTTTGTTTAAAAAAACTAATTTAATTAATTTTCTTAACATGTAATTATCTACATTAATTACAATATTTTAAACTTGTGATGCTAGTAACTATCAGGCAATTAAGTTTCAAAATCAAAGTGATGAAGCAAGAGTGTACATACTTTGGAAGAGACGCAGCTTTTTGTCTCATTCTCTGGATGAAGCGACCATTGTGAAAGCTTCTGCCAGCGACATCAGATTCAAACATATCCAATGGATATGGGATTTTGGTGCTTTTACCATCTTTATATAGAGCGTATCCTAACACTTTTTGAGCATCAATCTCATCAACACAATCTGCACAAACACAACCTCATATCATCTGTTTTTTTTTTTTTTTTTTTTTTTTTTTTTTTTAGTAAAAGTTCCACTTCGTCCTCGATAAGAATAGATTCTACTCTCTCTCACTATCATTTGTTTTTTTTTTTTTTTTTTATAGGCACATGTCAGATCCAGATCAGGGACTAACCCCTTATGTCAGATACAGCTTCGTCATTGGTGTTTCACTTTCATATTAATCACAATGTCATAAATGTAGAAAAAGACATCCTTTGACATTTCTACATATACTCCTAGGGCTCTAAAATAAAACATATTTGGGGATTTAATAGTAGTCTTAAATATAAAACATAATTTTATATTTGTCAATTTTTTTTTAATTTACTTCTATTGATGGTCCCTTAACAATAATCAAGGAGAAGAGAGAATGAGAGAATTAAGGGAGATAAAGTAGGGTGTTCTAAGCAACAGATGTCATATTAACTAATTTAACTAAATTCTTTAATCTAATCAAATTAGATAAATATGTCTTATATTAAAGACTGGATGAATGTAAAATAAAGTCTAACAACAGCTAAGACCAAATAATATAAGACCAGATAAAATAAGCCACAACAAAATTTTGGGGAAATCACCATGACAAATTTTAGTAATTATATTCCTTCATTAAGATCTCATGATTTCGCCTGAAATTTTAATATTATCACCAAATAGGCATTTAGTAAATTACTCCTAATAGAAATAGCTTTGACTGCTTAAACAGGGGGCCCAACAATATATACTCGAATATAACCCAAACAGATTGCTATGCCCATAATATTTTTTTTTTTTTTTATACTATCTCACTATTTAGCATGATAATGATCAAATACTATACAATGACAACCGTGACTCAAACATGATATAATTGAATTGAATTTTAGGTAATATTGTCGAAAAGAATAAACATGATGCAGTTTTTACTGTTATCTTACCCTGAAGACCCAACTGAACTAACTTAAGATAGCCTCCAGGCTGTAGCAATTCACCCACAATCCTATCAGGTTCTCTCAAGTCCCTTTCAATCACATGAACTCGCCTTCCATCCTGCAAAAACCAGCACACAAACATATATATTCATCCTTCAACCATCTTTATTTATTTTTTTGTCGGCCATTAAATTCATATGCATCCACAGAGAGGAACTTCAAAGAGCATCACGGATCAAGAAATATCACTAAGTTATCATAGTTATGGTTTTTTGTGCTATTCACAGATCAGGTCAATACAAGCTAGTTATTACTATTATTGACAATTAAGCAATAATAATTATTATCTTCTTCGTGGTTTTATATAGAAAAAAAATATGAAAATAAAAATATTCCCTCAAATTTATTTATGTGAAACTGTTTCTCTCAAAAAAAATGATCAAGGCCCGTTGAAAGTAATTTTAGAAAGACAAGGTTCCCTTTATAAAAAATTTCATTATATAATCCTCATTTGTATTTTACCTCTACTAATTAGCAAGCAACAGATCAATATAATCTCTCCAGTTCAAAATGTTATACAAAGTAGAAAGCAAGGGGAAAAATAATCACCAATATATGAATATGACTAATACTAAACTTGTATAGTTTTCTATGCTATGAATATGACTAATAACTAAACTAGTATAGTTTTTTATGCCATAGCCGTTCTTTTCACGCGGTTTTGGGTTTAAATCCATTATCTCTTTCTCCTTTAATTTTCTTCTCGTTTTCACTTTTAGTTGGAAAAATATACATGGTTTAGATTTATTTTTTTAATAAAATTATAATAAACATAAATAAATAAATTTTAAACTATGAAAGTATGATCTACACAATTTATAATTGCAATACAGACCAAAAAAATTAATTTTTAAAACATTATGATAATAATAATTTTACTATATGAAATATATATGAAATCTAGACAACCTAATCTTATAAGAAAAGTATGGAAATATAATATATTTCCTCTAACACTATTTATATGAATTTTTTAACTGAATTATATAGATTAAAAAAGTATGTGGTTAAAGTTAAATTTTAGTAATTTTCAGATTATTCATAGCATTTTAAAGTTATCCTTCACGCAAGCTGGGGTATAGTACTCCCTCCTGTCCTTAATATGAAATAACTTTAGGAAGTTGATCTTAATCCTAAATATAATAAACAATCAATATTTTTCTAATTTACCTTTATTGATTATCCCTTAATAATAATTAAGGAGGACATTGAATGAGAGAATTAAGAAAAATCATTAGAGTGATTTAGAAGACACATGTCATATATTTATTAACTTAACTAATTTTCTTAATTTAATGAAATTAATTAGATAAATATCTCATATATTAAGGACTAGATAGAGTATTAAATAGCATGTGGTTGTCATAAAGAAGATGATTTTTAGTACGTAAAGTCAGAAAAACTCGTCCTTCCATTGGAGGGGTAACACTAAAAGAAATTATAAATGTTCCAATGGAGGGCAACTCTAAAACAAATTATAAGTGCACATTTTCTTAAGTGTCCTATAATTAGAAGAAGAAAAAAGGGACTGGATGATATAGAATATCATAGAAATACAATGGGTTCGTTTCACATATTCCCATCGCTTGGGTTTTTTCTTTTGTTGGTTGATGAGAAAACAAAAAAGGAAACAAACAAACGCAATCATTTTTTCTCTTTTAAAAATTGAGAATGCGTACGGACGGGACATGTACATAGACATAGCAGAAAACCGGAACTCTAAACAATTTCCGTAAACCTCAAAAACCATCAACTTTTTACTTTCAGAAATCCCGAATATACAAACAGATCTATATGCAAAGTTCTCATAAAAACCCAGAAAATCAACAGAGATCAACCAGTAATTGTTAATCCTACCTTTCCAAGTGTATAAGCAAGAGCTGAACCAGCAACTCCAGCACCAACAATGATTATATCTGTATCTTCTTCAACCTCTGGAACTTCTGATTTTGCGGCAAACCCGTTTGTTTGAACCTGTATATATGATGAACTATTCATGATCATCTTGCTCTTTTCTGCAAATTTTGATGCAGCAAGAAAAGCAAGCACTAAACCAGATGCTAGAATTCCTCCCAGAATATGCTGATAATCCATATCGATCTCTCTAAGACGATTGGTGAAATTTTCGTCAGAAAATGAAAAAAAGGTAGAGTTTGTGTGAAGGTGGTGGTGAATAATAATAATGAGAAGGATATATGCACGCTAAGTCTGTTAGAGAATAGGTTCGTTTATATAGCCGAGCAAAGCCGTAGAAACGTGTAAAAGGAGTCTAAGTGTATCTGTATATGATAAGCATTGTACCTGCATAGATGAAGACATTTTAATTTTAAAAAATTGTATTTCCATAATGGATTGATCAGCAATCTCTAATCCCATTTATATTTTTAATTACCGGTTATTAATAGAGCTGGGAATTAGAGCCGGTCCTACAGAGCCCAGCATCATAAAAACACCTGTTTTTCAAAGTCCGGCCCAAGAGCACTAGGGCCAAGGCCAGGAAGTTACTATTCCAAATTTTAATTATTTTTCCATTGTTTTTTCCACAGAAATATAATTAGTAAATTACAACAATTAAAGTTCTAATTTATCAAATAAATGTTGTCAACATTAATATCCAAAGAACAGGAACCATTCAACAAATAAACATATTCACTAATTCATAATCAAAAGTGAACTATTATCCACAAATAACTCATATAAAATATAAGAAGCATACCTAGGTTTTAAATTCAAACTATTATACAATATTTCTATGGCAAGATTGACACTATGACTTGTGATGAGAAGGTTGTCAAATAAGGAGTAAGCTAACTTTCATTTTCAATGAATATTAGAATGTGGGGAAATATCTTCCAACTCCTTATTAAATTAAGGAAAAAAAATTAACAAGGCCTAACGAGTTGCCCTACAAGACCAATTTCATTTAATTCTTCTATTTTTCAAGCCCTAGCCCTTGGGCGGCTCGACGGGCTTGGCCCGATTTCTCAACTCTAGTTATTAACGATTTGCGAGAGAGTAATCCTATTTATATTTGAAAATAAAGTTGACTGTTTGCAAATAATCAATAATGTATAATTAATGGCATTAAAAGTATTTTGAAAATTCAATTTGTAAAACATCTTTATCTCATGTTTTTGAAGCACATGCCATTGTTGTCAAACTTGTGAGTAAACTCTCAGAGTTTACCATTTTTACGTTTCTAGTTTATCAAATTGAGTCAAATCACTAGTAAACTCGTGATTGTTGTAAACTCGGTTAAACTTATGAGTTTATACACCGAGTTTACCGTTTTTATGTTCCAAACTTATAAAGCGTGTTAACTCACCCTTAAACTTATGTTAGCCTCTTTCTTTTTTTTCATGCTCAGCGGCTTTAATTTATATGTGAGTTTATAGAAATTTCTTTGTTAAATATGCTAAATTTTGAATATTGATGGATTTGATTTTAATTATTTGGATTTAAATCAAATTATTGTCACTTTTTATATTTTAATTATTTATTAAATACACGACTTGGCTCTCGAACGTGGTCATGGTCTTAAAACCAACCGGTAAATGGAGGGTGTGCGACTACACCAATCCCCGAATAAAGCATGTCCTAAAGACTCCTATCCTATGCCGGCATTGATCAACTAGTGGATAACTCGGCCGAGTACCGGTTGCTTTCCTTTATGGATGCCTACTCCGGCTACAATTGCCATGCACCCCGAGGATCAAGAGAAAACCGCCTTCATGACGGACAAGGCAAACTATTGCTACAACGTCATGCCATTCGAATTGAAGAATGTCGGAGCTACATACCAACGAACGATGAATCGTGTCTTTGAGGATCAAATCGGACGTAATGTGGAGGTTTATATAGACGACATGATCGTGAAGTCAAAACAACCACGGGAGCATATCCTAGGGACCTAGAAGCGGGGATGTTTGACAAATTAAGACGATCTAATCGGGTTGAACCGGACCAAATGTGCATTCGGGGTGCCCGCTAGGAAATTCTTGGGTTTTATGGACAACCGAGGGATTGAGGCCAACGGACAAATGCAAGGCCGTGCTAGATATGCAAGTCCCCAACTCCAAGAAGGAAGTGCAGCAATTAACAAATTGGCGGCCCGACAAGACTTCTTACCATCCGCCGAGAAAGCTTTACCTTTCTTTAAATTATTGAAGAAAGAAACCTGGGAGGATGGAATACAGTTGCATGAGACGGCCTTTGAAGAAATTAAGAGATGCTTGGCAACCCCTTCGGTACTAACGAAGCCGGAGCAGGGGGAGACCTTGTTCTTGTACATCTCGGTGGGAGATGAAGCGGTAAGCACCACCTTGGTAAGAGAAAGAGGCCTTACAGACACCTATCTACTTTTGTGAGCAAGCGTTACAAAACGCGGAGCTCGGATATCGTTGGAGAAAATGGCACTCGCATTACTAACAACGGCAAGGCGGCTTCGCCCATACTTCCAGGGACATTGGATTGTAGTCCGGACCGTCGGCCAATCCGGATGATTTGCACAAACCCGATTTAGCGGGCGAATGACAAGCTGGGCGATTAGAATTGTCCAAATTTGACATCACTTTGAGGCCGACGAAAGCGATCAAATCACGGCATTGGCGGACTTCATCGAATTGATTCCGGTTATGGCTAAGGAATTTTGGAGGGTATTTGTTGACGGATCTTCCAATCCAAAGGCGGTGAGCAGAGTCATTGTTGAAAGCCCAGGAGTCGCTGCGAGCATTCCCTCCACTGAAATTCCCGACCTCCAACAATCAAGCCGAGCAGGCCCTCTTAGCGGATTGTCTCAAGCTAAAGAAAGTGGAGACGAGGCGGGGTTAAGGTGTTCACCGAGTTTATCCTTGTTGGCCAAGTACAAACAGCAAAGAGGTAATTTACCGAGAAGAGAATGCCCGGCCGACATCCTCTCCAAACTCGTAAGTACCAAGGTCCGGGAGTCATAGAACGGTCATCCAACGGTAATTTGGCCGAACCCACATGCATCATGACTATCTCGTCGCCTCGCCTTGACCGGAGAAACCAATTGAAGATTACCGGAAAGAGGATCATACCAACGGGCTCCACGGAAGCTAATGCCTCGGTGAGTCCGGTATGTACTTGATTTAACCGGGGTAACTTTGTAAACATAGGTAATAAGAATTCTGGAAAAGTTATCGTTTAAATCGATCTTTGGGGCATATGTTCTCGAAACCTTGGAACGGAAGCCGGTTAGAAGGACATGGAATTGATAAGCTAAAGATCTATGAGGCCAAGGCTTTTCGGTCATTTCTTACTTTCTCTCATGTTTTTTCCAATTACTTTCCAAAAGATTTGAATAATTTATGACAAATTTAATGAAGGAATCACTTTCAAGGAAAGGCGTCAATGTGCACAATTATTTTCTTAAGCATGAAGTCCCCGAGGCCACTAAGCCCTTCGACTCGAGGGACTTATACCGTCCACGAACATAAAAACATCTAGATATATGACACAGTAGTTGTACTCCGACGTGCATTGGTAAGAGCTTTCCATACGTGGCCTTCCTGAAATTCAACGCCGCCTGAAATATTCCGACCTTGATCAAGTCAAATGTCGATTTAATAGACACCTCGGTCGATGTGATGGCCTCGCCTTAATGTCGGTTCCTATCACATTTTCCGGTAGTCAGCCGAATGAGGCAACGGCGGTTAACACCCCCCCAGAGGTTAAGACGTACAACCCGACTTCCCATCCACACCTCGGTAAAAACGACTCGTATCCGATATGCATCAAGAAATTTCAAATATGGAATTTAAGAAAAATGGCGGAAGGGCGAATAAATAAATTCATCCATAAGTCATACAAACGTCACGGCACAAAAAAGCTGGAAAATCTACAAAGTAAGGGCAGACGCCCACCAAAAACCGAAGTTAAACTCAACTAGAGGACCGGCCTCACGAGAACCCTTGGCCTTTCACTCTCCGCATCCGACTCTCCTCCTCCCGATCGGGACACGTTGGCGGAAGGGGATTGATATGGAACAAACACTTCATCTTCGACAAAGGCGAAAGTCGTAGCCGTCCAAGTTGAGCTCCATCTTCGGATTAAAAAGCCTGAATCTGCCAGGGCATTCTCGAAGCAATCGGGCACTCTACTTTAAAGCTCGTTGGACTCCATGTGAGCAAGGGCCTCCTTTTAACCTTAGCAAACAACGTATCACGCTGTTTCTAAAGGGTTCTCACCGCTTTCATGCTCTAAGCCCAACGCCTTACTCGGATATGCTTGTTACATCTTCACAAACGCCGCATTTCCCGTTCAAGCCGGGCGACGTCCCTCCTCCTCCATAAGATGTAGCTTGGCCTCGGCATCGGCCAGTGCCTTTTGTGGACACCGCCTCCCTCGAGCCTTTCAATCTCCCGAGATGCTTTCGATTCCTATTCTCTGCATTGGCAGCTGTACTTCTCCCTCAAATCACGTACCATAAATTCCCCGGGGAGGAATCGCATTCCAGCTCATCGTCACCCCCATGTCCTGGAAAAGGGAGCAAGGAAGAAGGACGTAAGGGCCCCAAGGAGGAGGGAGGAGGAGGTTGGCGAAGGCACCGGTAGAACCGATCTGAAGGAGCTAGTCGCAACCTCCGTAGGTTTTCACCGTTTTCCCTTTAGAGGTATCGAAACAACCGCTTGGGGTGATCCGGAGAGTACGGATGGAGCCGACTTTTAGCCTTCTTCGTCACATTAGCCTCGGGCACGATAGTTTATTAGGGACGGCCCGTTTAGACCGACCACTCGAAGATGCCGCGGCCGGATTCACTTTCTTCAAGTAACCGGGAAGGGCCTTCATGTCTTGAGTTGAAAAAGTCGAGAATAAACACAAAGTATGCCAACAATTTACAAAACATGACCAAAAGAATAAGGAACATGGCAAATAAGGGACTCCTACAAGTAGAGGGATTGGCCTAGATCCCTCCGGATTGAAAAAGGCTGCACTGGATGCCATACTTCTCCACGTAGGTGTCCAACCTTGGGACGTGAGGAGCCATCTCGGGTAGGAGATCATCTTGCGAGATCTGGAAGGACGAGGGGGTGGCTTACTCCCATCCAATATAAAGGGAAACGCCACACTACGTCGGCGGCCTCGACCCCCTTCAAAAACCAAGTCGGCTGTTGAAAACACGTTCTTAAACCGCTTAAATGAATCGGAGAAGGGCTTCATGAGCTTCAGTCGGGATTAACGCGGAGAGACACTTTGTCACCTTCCTTAGGAGCAGCCCGAGGGTAAAGGGCCGAAGTAGTAGAAGAAAGATTGGTCAAGCGGGGAATTGGAACCGGGTAGGGCGACACGCCGTTGTTCGAACGCTACAAGATAAGCCCACCGTTCGGATGAAGTTGAGACGGGGGCGAGTCTCGGTGCATCGGGGCAAGCATTTGGAAATGGGTGAAAGGGGAAGCATCGAGTAAGATAATCCTGGTAAAAATGAAAGAAATTGGGACCCCTTGCCATTCAGCACAAACGGAGCCGTCGGCCTCGTTGGCGGGTAGATCCAACCGGGCAATGTCCGTATCCGATAATGGATGGGTCTTCAAGACCTCGTGGGACACCTATACCTGCGACACGGGCCTCGGGTGGACTAGAAGAGGTCCGATGCCTCGGCCTCGGCCTTTTTCTTTGAAGCGAGAGATTTCGGAATTAACCTATGCAACATAAAATGAAATTAGCGAGTTGGAAATACTTGGTAAAACAATGTTATAAGACAAAAACAGATGCCGGACTTGGGCACGCCGATTTTAATCTTCGCCGCGCAATGTGGAATGAACCCTGGCCACTCCGGCGGGGGCCGAGATAATCAATAAGGGTCCAAGCTCGCGGAGGGTGGACCCTCACAAATCCAACAAGGGGAGACCAAGCGGTAAAAGAGCCAACCCTTGATAAGGAAGGAACGTTGTATGCGGAACTGGACCGAGAGGAAGGCGGCATGAACTCTATGGGTTAGGGCCCGTTTGTCCGAAGAACCATTCCCACCTCGAAGTAAAGGCGCGACCTTTACGCCTAGGAAGCTCGGTTCAAGAACCCAATAAGAAGCTCTCGGGTAAACGAGTTGAAGAAACTCCTCTTCCTCGGGGGTGAGCATTGATCCTGGGTCTAAGGAAATGCCTATTTCTATCCATCGGAAAGGAACTAGAACCTAGAACTACGTGCTTTACGGTAAAAAAGAGAAGCGTATGGGTCAAAGGCAACAAAAGCCGAAACCGATCAACAAAGGATACTCGAAAACCCGAGAGGAAGGGGAAAAGTAGATAAGAGACCCGGAGGATATCTAAACGCGGTACGAAATATGCCGTAAAAAGAGTAAAGAGAAGGACGGAAAAATTAGTAGAAAAGGTGACTTGAACAAACAAAATGGAGAACAATGGAGTTTTTACGGAATAAACTCGGAGCAAGTTCACAACAAAATGGTAGGCGGGAAATAATGAAAACGCAAACACGGAGCAAATACTTCATATAAGAAGAAGTGAGAGAACGCCGGGCAGCAGTTCAATCAAATTATTGTCATTTTTTATATTTTAATTATTTATTATATACTATTAATGCCTATTTAATAGTGAAAGTAAACTCTTAAGAGTTTACGTCATTGTCACGAGTTTACTTAAACTTGCAAATTTGACAACCTTGCACAAGAACCGGCTTTCGTCCAATACTTTTTCCATCCGCTCGTCAAAGGCGTCGTTTTGGCACAAAAAGCTAAACCTATGCCCTTTAAAAAAATAATAATAGGGTAATGACTAGTATTAAAAAGATACTTTAAGATACTTGAACAGATCTGAAAAACATTTCATAATCTTGAAAAATTGTTTTAGAATCTTGAAAAAATATTTAAAGGTAGTTACTAGTACTAAAGAAATACTTTAAAATACTGACGGTACTTAAAAAAATACTTTAAGATCTTAAAAAATTATTTTAGAATCTTGAAAAACTATTTTAAGGTACTACTGGCACTGGCAGGATACTGAAAAAATACTTTACGATCTTGAAAAATTATTTTATAATCTTAAAAAAATATTTTAGGGTATTGAATGGTACTAACTAGTACTAAAAATATACTCTAGGATATTGTTTTCAAGATCCTAAAATAATTTTTCAAGATCATGAAGTATTTTTTTTAGTACCGTTGGGTATCCTAAAGTATCATTTTAGTACCAGTCGACACCCTAATTTTTTTTTTTTTTTGAAAAAAAAAAAGAGAGCACAAGTTCAGCTTTTTGTGACGAAAGCCGGTTCCGAAGCCCCGGGCATGCTTTTTTCTCATCCGACCTATCCCCTTTTTTTATGATTTCCACTTTTAAAGATAACTAATACATTGATAAATATTTGTAGCATATACCTAATTAATGGTTAGTAAAAATTGTATTTTCAAAATACTTTTTGTACCATTAATGGCACGTTATTAATGATTTACAATCTCTAATCTCATGTATATTTTTAATTAGAGATTGTGCTTAATGATTGATGGATAGATGACGACATTTTAAAAATTGTATTTTCATAGGGATTGATCTACAATCTCTAATCCCATTTATATTTTTAATTACCGGTTATTAATGATTTGAAAATAGTAATCCAATTTATATTTGAAAATAAAATTGACTGATTGCAAATAATTAACAATGTATATTTAATTACAATAAAAATATTTTGAAAATACAATTTCTAAAACATCTTCACACATTGTTTTCGAAAGAGACACCTTCGTTTTGAAAGTTCCCAACCAGAACTCACAACAGTTAGCCTCTCACGGGCAGTAGTTAATTTTCTACGAATTTCTTGTTGTCTCTTCAATCTCGTGTGAGTCAGCTGCAATACATTTTTTGTGATCAATTTCATTGTGGCAATAATGCTTTGGAAAATTTCATCTTTAGCGATATTATCCGAAGTCCTAATAATTCCTCTTATTTTTCAGTAGAAATTGTTCCTGACATCTATTTTAAATTCACAATTTGATCTATTATTATTGAATTATATTGCGTTGAAATTCTATTATTTTTTAAATCCAAATAGAAATTTGTTGTATTACTATTTGAAAGCTTTAGCAAAGTCTTTCTGAAGAATATTTTTTCAAAACAAGAATTAACATCTCATGGAAATATATGGTCTGAGACAAACTTAGATTTCGGGTTGAAAAACCATTCCTCAACTCAGTAACTTCAGTAATTTAGCCTAGACCCTAAATACAGATAAAAAATATTTTTGGGGTATATGCTTTAATTTTTTTATTGGCATGCCAGTGTCATATTTCATGCTTTTTTGTATTATTTTCAGTTGATGAAATTATGTATATTGTTACACAATTCCCTATGTTTATTACTTACATGAGGAGAAGGGTCACTTGATATGTGCAATATAAGATCTCTTAATGTTGGGTTTCAATTTGACCTCACATGAAGTATATGGTAACTATTTCTCCTCCTTTCAAGGATCTGACCATGTTTTAAATTTATAGTGTATTATGGTTTTGAAATTTTTTTGTTACTTATTTTCCCCTTTTTTAATGGTGAAACTGTGGGATTTCTATTTTTTTAAAAAAAAAAAAAAACTCTTATTATAATATTATCTATCCATGTCTTTGTTTCTTTTCTTTTTCTTTTTTGCTAGACATAAAAGTTTAGATGAGTTTGGCCCTGGAGGCTCACCACCGGGATCAAGGCATACCTCCATTTCTTTATTTCAAGCATATGCAGATAGAGAAATCTCACTAAAATTTTCAGCAACACATCCCTCAAAGGTAACTTCTTCCAATATTTCAAACATTAAATTATATACATATTGCGCAATGCACGGAGAGTAAATTCTTGTTCATAAATAAAGCCACTGAGTATGATCAAATTTAAAAAGTTAGTATGAGTTTAAGAATGACTTAACACACTTTTATAAGTTAAAAATGTAAAAAATGGTAGACTCAGCAACTAGCATGCACGGGTTTAAGAGTAAATCAATACAATTTTGTAAGTTTGAAAAAAAAAGTAAATTCGGAGAGCCAACTCACGAATTTAATAATAATGATCTTTATCATAAGTTCACATGTAGAAGAAATTTTTTGTTATAAATATGAGTCCACTTAGAAGTTATTATCCTTATTAATTCTCTGGTCAAGTTTATCTATATATAAGCATTGTACCACTCGGGTTAAGGTTATCAAATTCATCAGTTTAAACAAACTCAAGATAAGGATGTAAACTCCTAAAAATTTATTTTTATCAATAAATAGGTATTAATAGTGCATAATTGAATAATTAAAATATAAAAATGAATAAATATTCAAATATTTTTTAATCCAAATAATTGAAGTTAAATCCATCAATATTCATCATTTATTATACTCAATAAAAGAATATTCTATAAAATTCATATATAGAACCACTAAGCATGATCATATTGAAAAAGTCGTATGAATTTAATAATGAGTTAACACCATTTTATAAGTTAAAAATATAAAAAACGGTAGACTTGGCAACTAGCATATGCACAAGTTTAAGAGTGAATCAATACCATTTTGTAAGTTAGAAACATAAAAGTGGTAAATTTATAGAGTCAACTTACAAATTTAACAACCATGACTCTAATCTTTATCATAAGTCCACTTGTAGAAGAAAATGTTTGTTATAAATATAAGTCTACTTAGAAGTTATTAATAACTATTTTCCAAATTCAGCCTTATTAATTCTGGTTGGAAAGAGAGAAAACAGAGATAGAGATAATGATGATTTGTAAATATATAGAGAGAATAAGCGTAAACTTGAAAAATTATTAATTTAAGACATATTTAATGATTTAACTATCATTCCTTAGTACTTCCTCTAGTCCTTATTATAAGGCACAAACTAATAAGGATTCTTGGTCTTTTTTATAAGGCACCAGCAAGTTTCCAAGAAGCATTAAATTTATTTTTCCTTGTATGCCCATATTTAATAAGGGTAGTGAGAGAGAGTAATAATTAATGTGATATTTGATTTTAGTGTAGTTAGCAAAGACAATATTGAAAATTACTTAAATTTTAGGACAACTTTAATGCTTTTAACTGTTTTTATTGGTTTGTAAGAATTTGAAATTGGATTGATTAAAATGAACTTATAATAATGACCTGAGTGATACTCCTCTGCTCGTATTCATAGGGTAGTGAGAAAAGCTTTTTTCCCCCTTATTCATAAAGTACCTCATTAAAGTTTTGAGATGAATATAGAATTTAACTCTTCACTTATTATTGTGTTAACTTTGTTTTCATTTGATATTATTATTATATACCACTCTGGTCCTATTTATAAGTCCCTTTTGACTAAAAAATTTGGTCCTATTTATAAGTCCCTTTTGACCAAATAAATGAGATTGTGACAATTTTGCCCATATATTGTACCAATGAAAATAGAGAGAGAATAAAGAGTTGAAAGGTACACATTCATAAAAAAGGGTAAACTTGAAAATTTACCTATAATCATTGAGCTATCTACCTCTTTGGTATGTGTGATTTGATCAAAAGAGATTTATAAATGGACCGAGTAGTATATTAAGTATGAGTACAGTTGGAAAGATGTTGAATTTCATAGCAGAAAATGAGATTTAAGTTTTCCTTTCCTATGTGAAAAATTTTGGAAGTGCCCCACATCAGTCCATTAATGAGTAAGAATTCATTCAGGCTCAACCACTCCATCAGTTTCTTTTTCTCTCCTCTAATCCTTGTAATGTCCTAACATTGTTTATGTTCCAAATTTGACGTGTTGGTTTTCAAACAATAAATATCATTATTTTCCTTTTTATAGCCAGACCATGAGGAGGTACTGTCATAATCACTTTCGCATATTTTAATATAAAATACATATAAGAATCGATGAAATATGGGAATTCCATTCAACACTCCCAAAATAACTTAATTTCTATGAAGTCTTTGGAAGTTACTATTATGTAATTTTTTTTTTTTTTTTTTTTTTTTTTTTTTTTTGGTATGAAATAACCTAATTGCCCTCAATAAAATTAGGTATAACTACTTTTGCTATACTATTGCTATTCAATAAGTTAAAGTTATTACTTGTTAAACCATTACTGTATTTAGCAGGAAGTTTATTGAAATCAGTTGTAACTTTCTTAGTTGTTGTCATTTGATACGTTAAAGTTGTTACTTGATTATTGAATTGTTATTACATCTTTTTCTTAGTAATATTGCTTAAAAATTTATTTTCAAACTAGCTCCTCGGGTTTTACGGTGATAATTAGGTATTTTGGGGTCTAAATCAAGATTTGCATATTTAAAAGGATTGTTTGTGTACTTCTCCCTATTTAGATTTCATTCAACTTGCTTCTTCCTTTTTTGTTTTAAAATACTCAAGGTTAAGTGGGTCAAGCTCAGAATTAAGTAGTTCGTGCATGATAGTCTGAAAAATACTTGTTATAAATGTTATATTTTATATTGATATTAAAATTGATTTTTTACTTAATTATAATATCTTTTTTATTATTAGTTATAATATATATTGTGTGTATGTGTGAATATTTAATTATCTATATTATATTAGGAGAGTTTGAAGTTGAATTTTATTAGTTTATTTTGTTTTTATATCCTAAGCTTGAAATACATATAATAATTTTAAAACAGGACTACATTATACGTAAGTTCAAGTGAAATTTCAATTCATATTGTGAAACCTTTGGCATATATATATATGTACAATCATCATAGATATCTTTAATTATCCAATGGTTGAGTTCTTTTGAAACTTAATTAGAGGATAAAAGATTTCCACATCTCTCAACAGGAGTGTGCCAACTTATATTCTCTTCCTTATGAAATAACATTGATTATCACATCAACCAACAGTTTGTTGCTATAAGCATAACTTTTTGAACACCTTGAGATTTCTTTTTCCACTAATTAATTTTAACCTCCCTATACTTATCGTCAAGAAAAGTAATATTTTTTTAGAAAAATAAAATTTTCTAACCCTGAAAAATAAATCTTTTTCGAAAGCCTATCATGAATAATACCGATTATATGTAGATTAGAGATATAAAATGTTTGAAACTTTTATAGCCTCCATATTGTTCATAAAAAATATTAACCAGCCTCCAAATTAATTATTGACCACTATTATCAATAATTGAAATGTTATGGAGAAGTTGAAATAATCAATTGTTACCTATGGATATTTTGTGGCTATCATTTTAAAACGTGATTATACTATGGGAAAAACAAGTGTTTTCTCATGTCACACACACATAAAATGGTAGGACTCACACACACACACACACACACACACACATATATATATATATATATATATAATTAGCATTATATGTATATGTGGGTCCCACTATTTCATGTGTGTGTAGGAATTCTTTTCATGCAACATGAGAAGTTTAAACCCCTTATACTATATAGCATTAAATCACTAATTAAGTTTACAACAAATAACAAATACCCACTTTTCAACACAAGTATTAATATATATTAAATTTTTCAGTGTGTTAAATTAAATGATATTGAGAGTGGGTATTTGTTAGTTGTTATATAATTAATTTGTGAAAGCCCATTTTGAGGATCAAGTGAAGCCAAGTCGATTGGTAGATATGAATTGAATGAAAGCTTCCCCATCCACCACATTTAATTCATCAGAGAAGTAGAGATTTTTGTCCATTCAATGCTCAACTGTTTTAATTAGTGCCTCTGCCTTCTTTTCTTTGGCCATAGAACCTGTTGATTTATTTATACGAAATCTGGCATACATCAAATCCGATGGCAGAGAAGTAAATGGGATATTGTTCATTTTCTGAAGGGTAAATTATAGTACAAAAATACCCTCAATTTGGATTAGTTGCATAGTTACCCCTAATCTTATATTTCAAAGTTTAAATTTAACTCTCCTAATCTTTTTTTTCTTTTTTTCTTTTTTACTATGAACCTCTTACTGTTAATTGGCCATTATCTTTTTAACAAAATTTGTCACATCATATTGCATATAAGACACATATTATCCTATATGGCATCTTAATTGGCATTCTATATAATATAATAATTTTGTAGTAATTATGTACTTTTTACGTGAGGGTTACATTGTCGTTTTATCATTTAAAAATCCTTTATAATAAAATTATATCATTAGAAACAAAATTGGTAGAGGGCATAGCGAAAGGGAGAAGAGCATCATTAGCAATGACTCAAAGGAGGGGAGTTGAGAAATGGAGTTTGCAAGGAGAATGAGGGGTTTCTTAAATGATAAAATGACAATTTAACCTTGTGTAAAATACATAACTAAAATAAAATTATTAGATTGCATAGATTGCCACTTGTAATGTTACAGTGGTTGTCATGCGTCATATATCAATCTAACATAAGAAATTTTGTAAACAAAGATAACGGTTAAACTTTGAAATGTCATAAAAATTCTATTTAGCTTACCCAAAGTTTAGGAAGGTTTTTCGAGGGAAAAAAAAAGTTTAGGAAGGTTTTGTACCGTTTAACTTCTTTTTTAAATAAAAGGTTCATCAAGTATTTTTCTTTTTTAATAATCAGTTCATCAAGGATCTTTGTAGAGGGAGTAAAAGAATAAATAGAAAAGAGAGAACCGATACCCTTGAAATATTTTTTAAAGTAAAAGAGAAAACGACAGATCTCACATATGTTTTCACTTTTCCTTTTGAGGTGCTTATTCTGTTATCTTCGAATTCAATGCATTATAAAAGTGAGTGAAACAGAAAGAAATGTTCGTAGTCATACGGGCATACTTCCTCTCATCCAAAATACGAGTATATGTTTTTTTTTTTAATTAAACAAAATTGGTCTATATAATATAAGTCATAGAATTGTTATTATTATTATTTTTTTAGATTTACTCTTATTTATTAATGGTACACATTAAAATATTGAATAACAAGTTCAAATTTTCAAAAAAGTGCATTTGTGGCTAGAGCTTTAACCTTAACGCTCAAAGCTCAATAGAGATTAGCCTCAAATCCAAAATAATTAGGAATACTCTGGATTCACACCCAAAAAAAAAAATCAATAACAATAAAAAAAGGAGAAAGGTGAGATAAATTTTAGTTTGGGCAAATTTGATTTTTTTTTTTTGAAAAAAAAAATTAGATAGGTTTAATGAGTTAACAGATTTTCCTTAATTCCAACAAAGTAATTAAAAGTGACTTATATTTTAGAGTGGTGTAGATACATTTATTGTGTATTCCTTACATTCAAAATACAACATTATGTAATATCCCAAATTCACTTTGGCAAAATTCCTTATACATTATGTGAATAAACTGGAATTAGCTTGTAAATTTTGACTAAGTGCTCGATTTACCTGAAATACCCGATTTTTCTGAACCCAAAAATTTTGAGGCATAGGTTGGTACAAAATGAAACCTATGGGATTAACACATCTTCTTTCCATTCCAACCCAATATTTCGGCCAAAAGGGATGGGAAAGACGGCCACATGAATTTTATTGGATGATCATGAGAATAGTCAAAGAATAATTAAAAATTGTTTCTTGCACAAACTTGTGCCACAAATCCCATATTTATTCTAAAAACTAATGAATACATGTGCATGTGCCAAGAGTCAAATAGAGTAATAAAAAAGCCTACTAAAACAAGCCCATATTTCGGTCAAGAGAGAAAAGGGATAAAATTGAAATTTTATTAGAACATTACAAGTGTGATTTGTGAACTAGTCTAATTAATACCAAGAAGTCAACATACACCTTTCTTTGCTTCTTATTGCGCCATATGTCATGCTTGGCCAATAAGATGGAGTCAAATGATCATTTGCTGATGCATCCAATTCTATACTTATTAAATCTCCTAATCTCACCCATGATTAGGCCAAGCGTGCACCAAAAGGGAGAAGAAGTGTAATATATCCTGAATTTTGAGCCTAGAGATTTGGGAATTAGCTTGTGACAGGAAGATAACCAGGCCTAGTTCGGGGGATGTGGTAAATGTGAAAAAGGGAAGATTAAGAAATGTCATAACCCCATTTTCATGTAAATTATTATATATAATGAATTAGTAGTACATTATTGGAATATATGGAATTTTCAACGACAAGTAATATTTTTTTTAATGTGATTGGCTAAATTAAAGATTTATTAGAAGAAAATAGATTTTATCATATGATGATAAGAAGACATCTAGAACAAGGCCACATGTCTTCATATAAATTAAAGATTAATTAGAGGGGACACATGTATACCCTTATCTGATAAGGATTAACGGATAAGATGACTCTTTCAAGAGAGTCAAAAATTGTGGCTAGGTGTAGACAAGAAGGAGAAAATGCCAAAGACACATGGAAAGGTAAGGAATTAAAGGAAGAGACACCTAAGCTACCATTAGTTAACATGATACTTAAAGAAGATTAGATAAGAACACTTGAACATATAATTAACATCTAATCACCTTCTCCCTTAAGCAAGGGATTTGAACAAAAAATTAGGCATATAATTGAAAGATATTTTATGCCTTAAGAAGGACACGTGGTGTGACAAGGAGGAGGAGGAGGAGAAGATAAGATTTTGTTAGAAGATGGAAGAAGAACCTAGCAAAAATTACTATGGATAATCGCAAGGGCAAAATGGTAAAATTGCAAAGAGATACTTTATTCCCAAGCCCTCTATATAAAGAGAACTTCACTCGTGCCACACACATACATAGAAGAGAAAGAAGAGAGTGGGGAGAATCACAAGCAAGAAGAAGAAGTAGTACAAGGAAGATTGAATCTAGGTAAGGAAGTTATGAAATTTATTCTACTTCCTTCAAATCCATGTAGTTATATTCTTGAAGCCCTAGTCATCCTTATAAAGAAGTTCAAGAAGAGGAAGGAGAAAGAAGTAATGAATTTGGATAAGTAAGAGTCATCTTCCTAATCTCTTATGATTTTGAAGGAGATTTTGGTTAGTAGTTGGAACATGATATTATGATTCTGTTTTGGTAACTTTGATGGTTTTAAAGTGTTCAAAATGAAATTTTGTATAAGGAAGAGTGTAGAGCGTGCTTTTGGAAGTATTAGGGTTAAGATATAAAGGAACATAACTTGAGAAGCTAAAAAACCTCATAGGGTATTTTCATAAACTAAAAGTGATTTGGGTATTAAGTAATATTTTGAGAAATAGAGAAGTATTACATTACCTGCCACCCAAAAGGGGCAAGGCCGATAGGGGTGTAACAATAAGCATCATGTTATGATTCAAGCACATAATCACATGAAAAAAAGAGAGAGAGAGAGAGAGTAGAGAGAGAGAGTAGAGAGAGAGACACCCAAAATTGGATAAGAACATGCGGAGCCTATATAATTGACCTTCAAGTTAATTCTAGAACATTTTAATCTCTTTTCACACTCATATTTAAAGGCAAGAGACTAAGGGGACATAAGGAAAGAGAAACCAAAAACATAGAAAAGGAGGATTGGATTGTAACTATTTGGCAAGCTTGTAAATAAGTAAAAATTAGTCTCCAATGATGTTTCCCACCCTCCCAACCGACTTGAACCCCTTACATTCATTAGATCTCCTCTTCATTCATCTCATAAGTTGGTTTATACATCCAAGAGAGACAAAGCAGAGAAACCGAAGAAACTTAGAGAGAAGAGGAAGGAAAATCTAAAGATCAAGATGAGTATGTATATATTGGACTTCATCTTTCATAGTTCTTCACCTTATCACCTTCTAACCTCTTAAAGCCTTAGGTAAGGGTGTTTACTAGGTGCCTTACTAGTGTTGCCTCCGAAATTCTGGAACAATGAGCCAAAGAGGAAGAAAAATTTTAGAGGAACAACCACCAAAGCATACAAAAGCATTTTTCTGATCATATGTGTTTTTGGGACCTGTTGTAGACGCAAGGATTTCTTCTTTGCTTTCTTGAAAACTTGGAATGAAACCTAAGGGGTAGAGGTGTTGTCCAATCGACTAAAGCGTGATAAAGTGTTTATGGCTCAATAAGTTATAGGGTGATTAGAGACCAAATCATAATATGCTCGAAGTATGGTTAAGCAAAACAATTTAGTTTCTAACCTCAATTTTTCAAACAGAACAAGGTACATTTAGAAGCAATGGTAATTTTTTTTTATTTTTTTTATTTTGATGTTTCAATGCATTTAATAAAATGAAAAATTGTGTAGGGTAAAGGTTAGAAAGTATTTTGGAAGCATTGGAAACAAATTGTGGGTTTAGAAACCTCAATCGCCATTAATCATATAGCTTAGATTAAGTGCGAAACGAACGGACTTTGCAAGAATGTACACAATGGCTATGAAATTTCTAATTAAATATACATAATGAGCTCTGTTCTGATAAACAGCACATGCTCATTTGGATTTAAAATACCTGGAGAGCATAAATTTTTGAAACGACCTATGCATTCCTAACACAACCGGATAATGACATCGCTTTATTGAATATGGAATTTTATGCGTGTGTATGGTTATTGAAAGTATTTTTTTAAAAAAAAATATAGACTCAATGATGATTACTTATCCTTTGGAACCATCCCATTTGGACACTTGTACAATAAGTTATGATTTTTCAAAGTTTGCATAAAATCTAGGTAGGTGATCAAAAGGGTGAAATGAGAAGAACAATAAGGGTCAACGTAATACCCTAATTTTCATGATTCTCAAAACTTGTATTTTAGTGAATAATTAGCAAAATACAAAGGCTACGCGTGTCTCAAAAGATTATAATCTATTGATTATATTCTTATTGTTTTGGAATTAATTAACCAATCTGGTAATTATAAGACTATTTTTAGTATTATTAAATGTGATATTAATAAGACATAGAATAATAGCTAATTTATAACTAAAAAGAGATAATAAAAGTTTATGGAGACACTTAATTAAATTAGAACAAATTAGCAAATGCTAATTAGCGATTAAGCTTCCACTAAATAAATATTAATAGCATGTGTCTTCAACTTGATAAAAGACAATGGAAATAAGAAAAGATTAAAGTGCATAAAGCTTAATTAATAAAGCACTAATGGTCATGATTAATTAACAAACCAATATAGCATGGACATGTGACATCAAGGGACACCTAAAGCCTTGATTATGTCATCAAGATGACATCACAAGAGCCCCAAAGTCCTCTAAAGATTGGTGGAGGTAGGATTAAAACTTCTTGATTAAGTTTAATTAGATCCAAGGGTTGAGAGGAAAGAAAGAGACATATGGTGGGGCCCACATTTGGATTGAACTTTTCCTATAAATAAAGGCTCTCCTCTTCATTTTCTTCACACCAAAACTTAATTCAAATTGATTGAGATAGAGAGCAAGGCAAAAATAGGAGCAAGGAGAAGGAGTCTAAATTTTTTAGTTCTCTAGTCTTTAGCTTTTTAGTTCTTAGTAAAATAGTAGTTTAATCTAGGAAATGATTAGAAAATTCCATTTCATGTTTGGAAGTATCCATTGCTTTTAAAATGCAAAATGGAGTGGAAAACATGTTAGGGAATAGGTTTTGAAATCAATGGATCAAGATTGTGAAAATTGTGGAATTTCCAGTTTTAAGCTTTCATACTGGCAGCAAAATTGATGCTATTATTTTATGTAGCCAATGAAGTCAATAAATCATGAAATTTTACAAGAATAAATTAGAAATGTAGGGCTTTCTTAATATATAAAATATGAAAAATTTTGATCTCTGGACAAGGATATATGAATTTTGAAGATAAGCCTTGTTTACTGGATTTAAATCTGAACAATGTTTGAAAACGAAAAACCTGAGAATGATTCTTGATGTTCTAGCTTCTAGGAATATTTTTTCTTGAAAATATACATGTCAAGGGTCGAGGAATTTTTTGAAGCACTCAAAAATGATTTTTGTAAATTAATTATGATTTTTCAAAGTTTATGAAAAATCTGCCCGAAAATCCAGCAATTGTGTTTTTAAGAAAATGTGAGACAAAATTGTAATAACAAATCCACCAAGGGTAGAAATGTCAAAATAGCGGAAAATATCCTTTTTTATATTATTCTAGGAAATATGATGTTGATTGTAACATCATGGAAAAGTAAAATAATTTGATAGTAACATTGTAGGATATCCTAAGTCCGGAGTTGGATTCAAAAAGGTCGGGTGTTTTGGAAATTATACGCGGAAAGGTATGGACGCGATTGAACTTTAACTCTAATGTGTCTTGTATGCATATATATGATTGAATGATTCATGTAGTTTTACAAGATTAGGTACTGGCCATGACCGCTGGTAAGTTTATGGGGCAGGTCACCTGTTTATATACATTCAGCTTTATACGCATTATAGTCTTGATGCTTCAGTAGGGTTGTTTTCCTAGTCTTGATGACACGATCAGTCTGTCAGACTCGGGTTAGTGTAAACATTGCAAACATTACATTTGTTGTGTGCTATGTATTGTCGCATTAACATTACATCTGTTGTGCTATGTATGGTTGATGCTGAAACGAATGAATATCATCATATATGCATTGTTATTACTTGAGTATGATGTTAAGCATCGTTACCGAGATTCAATGAGATTAATCTCAGCCCCTTGACTACTAAAAAGTTCAGAAATGAATCGGATCTAGCAAAGGCAACGTGACGGAGATGAGAAAAGGCAAATCTTAGCATGGACAAATCCGTGAAGAGGACCGGATGAGACAAAGAGTCTATCTAAAGAAGTCTGATAGGACTAATTTAAAGCATGAACCGATAAAGTTGTTTTAAACCATTTGGTGCTTAAACTAAGAAAGTTTTGATCTACTTATTTGACCATAAGTCACAAATGAAAAGACGGGGAAACTTCTACTAGACTTTACCCGCAGCCCAACGGGTTTGATTAACTATATTGTTCTAAGTCACAAGTTCATTAAGACTTGGTTTAAAAATGTATAGTTACTATTTATTTAAGAGTTGTAATTATACAAGTTTTGTATTATCAGATCACATGAATATTCCTTCAGGAAATTTTTAAGTTTTTGAAATTTTCTTTAGGCATTTTATATCGCTTACTCATTGTCTAAACATTAGTGCATGCTCTCCATTCCGCTTTACCTCGACATTAGCACCATATTCGTAAATAATGCGTGTCACTTTGTGCACAATAAGTAGTATGGGGGATTTTACAGTTATTAAGAAATGTTGAAATTTGTTAAGAGTTTGTATAATCTTGGGGGAACTCATGTATTTTAATCAAGAGCTTTACATTAGTATATATTGTATTATTTATGTTTTACCCATTCAACTGTGCGCTATAATATGATAATAGTTAGTATATACCAAGGGCTATTACACATCACACATATGAGTAATCAAAACACTATTAATAAATAACTTCATATCACTCTTCAAGTGCTTTCTAAACAATAATATTTCAAGTTCTTCTTTTATTGCCAACAATAACTTTCCAAATTCTTGGTCAATCACCAATCAAATATAAAATTTATAAGTAGTTTCTCTATTTATAAATAACAAACAATACAATATTCTTCTTGAACTCTGTATAACTGTTTCACTCTTTTGGTTCTTCTTCACAAATTTTATAACAATCCAACTCTCTTGTTTTATTCCTTCTATTTTTTCTATACATTTCAGCAAGATTTAAATATTTGACTTAAGAGTAAGATACACTTTGCTCCCATCTATTTAAAATAAATTACAGATACATCTATTTGATTATGAAAATCTATATTTCCCTTCTTCAAAATCAAAATGTAGGTTACACAAGCCATTTTGATCACAAGGTTGACCTTTTTTTTCCGCACTAAATTGCCCCTCCTTAATATAAATATTACTTAATAATCCTTTAATCATGTATCTTTTTTTAAAAAAAAATATAGATATTTTCATGTTTTTAAATTATTGAATTGATAATTTTTTATCATATTATATAGTTAATTAATTTTATAGTGCTCATTTTTTAATTTTTCAAAAAATTTAATTATTTAATTTTTTGACCAAATTTTTTATTTAAACCTAATTATGATAGAATATTTCAAATATATATCTTGGCTTAAAAGGGTTTAATTAAATTATATAATTATAAAGTAATAAATTTTTTGATAATATTATATTAACATGTCAATTAAATAATTCGAAATTTTTAAATATGTTTACATAAACATTCATTTCGTAAGAAATTACTCAAGTTTTTGTATCAAATTATTAATATTTAGGTAAAACTTACCTAAATCTTGTCTAAATTTAGTAAAAATGTTAAACAAAAATAATAGTATATAGTACATATACTGTTAAAAGCTAAATTAAATATTTAGAATGATGAAGTATAAATTAGTAAATAAGATTAATTCTAATTTAATTTTTAATTTAAAATTTACTTTTAGAGTTTTATATAATATTGTTTAACAGTGTTAATAATTTGGATTAAATTGTGTGCTTTTTTAATAAAGAAAATGTATGCCTTTAAAATAGAGATAATTCTTATGTATTTTTTTTTATAAAAAAGCAGGAGTTTGGTTAAATTATTTTTCTATAAATTAAAAAATAAGTCTAATCTTTTAAAACAATTGAAATTATTATTTATCTCATGCAATATACTAAAATCGGTCAATCTATCCAACTTTTATAGGGCCGTAAGGAGACAATGGTCTTCATGAACAATGGACTGCTTCAGAAAATATTAGGTGCGTCCGCCCAAAAAGAAGATAGTGATATTACAAAAACACCCCTACAATGCCGTTTCTCTTACCAGCCTGTCCGAATTCTTCAACGGCTACTTACACAAGCAACGGATTTAAAATTGTCTCTCGTCGCATGATTCAACTTCCTTCAACTCGGCACATACCACGCTCCTCTGCTCTCTCTCTCTCTCTCTCTCTCTCGTGTACTCTCTCTCTACTCTGTAAATTCTTCTGGGTAGGATATGGCGGCAGAAGCTCCTTCATTGCCGGTGATTGAAGAAGAGGAAATAGACGACGAATTCTATGAGAAGATCGAAGCGCCCAAGTTCGTGGACTTCACCGCACCAGAGATTCGCCGTTCTCATGAAGATCGCTACTGGTTCTGCTTGCGCCTTGGTAATTTATTGTCCTAGCTGCGTCGCATGAGTTCATTGCAAATTTTGATTTCACTCTTTTTCTTGTGATTTTAACTGGAAATTAGACCTCTGGATTAGTCTGAAAGAACTCTGAAATCTCCAAATATATCAAGTCCGAGTGGGCATGGACTTCGAGGATAGCTTAGAAAACAAATGAAACTCGATCTGAAAACTGGGTCTTAGAAGCATAAGTTTTTAGATTTGTGTCAAGTAACGTTGATCATTTTTAAGAAGGATCTGTATGGTATTGGAGTTTCTTTCTTTCTCGAACAAGATTTCGATGCTGTACGAAGTTTATAGTCTGATATACAATTTTCTCTGAAATCCGATATTTTTGATGTAATTCTGTGTCAGAATTATATCATTTACTGTGTTCTTTTCAGATTCCTGCGATGATTTGATTGGTGATATTGTATTTCGTTTATTGACTTTTCTACAATTTCACATTAAACCCATCTTATCGCGCTAATTGACTGTGCAAACATGCATAAAACTTGAAGTCTTCTACTATACTTGTGACCAGGATGTGACCGAAATCATGAAGAAGAGTTGGACTCTGAAGCAATCTACAAGAATTTTGTTCTTCGGGTTCGTTCTGGATTCGCCCTTCTTGAACTTCACTGATATTCGATAAAATTCCCAGTATGGACACAGTGATCACTTTGGGCTTTTTACAGGTTATGGCAGCTAGAAGTCCCAATGTTCGCCTCAGAAAAGCAATGAATCGAAGAGAAGCAAGGTAAAAAAAAAAAAAAAAAACAGAACTACTAATTATTCCCTTTTATAATCGATCATTTTAAGTAAAATTTTTGCTAATAAGGTTTATCTCTCTTTTGTTCTTAGTCAAAATCTGAAATGTCCACTTACAGCTCCTGCAAAATCTTCCAAGCCAAGGGTTTCAAGATTGGCTTTGATTTCGTCACTTTCAAAAAAGATTGTTGATGACAAAGCAAGAACTAGGCCTCCTTCTAAGGTTAATGCAACCCCAAAAAGTACTAAGGTAAAGCAATCATCTGCTACGGCTAAGGCTTTTACTACTCCCAGAAATCAGAAGAAAAGTTCGAATCTAGATCAGTTCAAAACTGTTCAAAGCAAAGCTTTGAATGTGGCTGTGCCTAAGAACAGGGGTATAGCTAAAACTCTTGTATTTCACTCACCGAAAAAAGTGGTGAAGATCAAGAGCTCTGTAGAACTGAAGAAGACACCCATGAAATCTCTGTGTTCGGCAATGAAGAAGCTTGAGATTGATAGTGTGAAGAAGAAGAACGAAGAAGCTTCTAGAAGGAAGGTCAAGGGACGTGAGGTTAAGAGCCGTGTGTTTGATTCTTTATATCCTAACAGATGTTTGAAAGAGGAAAAGAAATTAAAGGGTCATTCTCAGATTCATGAAGGAGGAGGAGCCACCGACTATAATGGTGATTCTAGTGACATGGAGATTGATGAGAAATCAAGGGATGGATCTCTTGAAAGATGTCATGAATCATCAAGTTCAGAAGAAGCAGAAAAGAAGAGTTGTGAAGAATGTTGCGAAGAAAATGAAGAGAAAAAAATCCCAGAAGCTACAAAGAGAAACGACAGTAAAGAGAATTCTATTGCACCTGATGATGATAAAGAAAATAAGAGTGAACTCAATCAAAATGATAATAAGGAAAATGTTTCAGCCCCTGATGTGAACAGGTATATATTAATCTGCATTCAAATTAATTATATTAAGAGTATCTCTTGCTTTTTCATCTTCATAATCCAATCATTTTCTTCCACAGAACGCTGGTTATCAATCATGACAACATTGAAAAAACCAAGAATGAGGAGACGAGGAAGACACAGAAGGTAAGTTCCATTTCAGATTCATGCTAGTTATTATGAACTACGGATGCCTTCTAACAGGAGTAATGTCACATTAGTACCCAATATTTGAATTAGACCCACTCTTGAAACTATATATTTAAATTTCAAATTGTATGCTTACTTTTTTCTTGGATCATCCATATACATTTGACTGAAAATTTGATGATTATGACTTCAAACCAGAAACCTGCGTCTAATGCAACAACTGGGTCTCAAGTTGTGAAATACAGAAAATTAAGGCCAACAAATCCCAAGCCTTTTAAGCTAAGAACAGATGTAAGTAAGGATGTTCTCTTCCTACTGGTTTCAAAAAGATGGAATCTTAAAGGAAGTTTGAGTAATTAACTCTTTAGTTCATTATGTTCTTTTGGGTTTTCTCAGGAAAGGGAATTCTCAAAGAAGCAAACCTGGAGAAGAAGCCTCTCGAGACACCCTTGAAAGAAATCATTGCTAAAGGAGGCAAGACAATGAGGAAATATCACCATCTAAACCAGGTAAAATTCAACTTGAATATTTACTATGTTAAGATGTCAAGTGTTGAGCATACTTGACGTAGAAAATCCCACGTCATAAGTTGATATGTTGTGATATATATATAGAAGTGCAGGTATGGATCCTATTGGAATTTGTCTAGAAAGCTATGGGATAAACAATAGGTAAGAGTAAAACACTTGAAAAACGCCAAAAACACATAGAACCGTTTCTAGATCCTGAGCCAAGGCTCTAAAATAAGTTGATCAAACTCTTGCAACCTATAAGTTTTTTTATCAATAAAACAAAGTGACAAGTAAACACTTGACAAAAGAAAATTTCATGTATAACTTATGAAAAACTGAATACACCTTGGTTCTTAAATAGATTAGAAGTCTCACATTAAGTATAGTATGGGATGCTAAATGAGGTTTATAAGTTGGTTGGTTCTCCCACTCAATAGCTAGCTTTTATAGTAGGATTTCCTATCTCAGTTATATTTAATAGGATATTTGAGTGAGTTGGTTCTTCCACCTCATCAAATAGCTTTTGGGATAGGTTTCCTCAACCTGCTATATTAGCAAGTTGAAAGTTTCCTTCTTGATTAAGGAAACTTTTAGGGAATTTGAGAGTAGGTTTTCTTTTGCAAGTAACTTTAGGTAGTTGGGAGCAGGCTTAGGTTTACTTATGTAATTAGTTTTACTTCTGTAAGTAGGCTTACTTCTTTGTTAAGAAAACATATTCTATAAATGGCCTAATAGCTTTCATTTGTAAGGAGTTTTGGATGAATGAATATTTTGAAACCTTCTAGTCTGTATTCCTCTTTGTTGGTTGCTCTCTCATTTCCCCTCAAATTTTCAGCTATGTTTTCTTGGCCCTCCTATGTTCTTACATTTCTATCTCCTAAACCTCATTTTTCTGTATTAGAACTAAGTTGTGTTGCATCAAAGCTAGATTGTGCACGCTCTTAGGTTGCTTCCATCGCTGAAGAAATGCGAAACCCTCATCAGAAAATTCATGCACCTTATTTTCGCCATTGTCCTTCCATAACACCTAGCATCCTAGGAGCACCTCAGATACAAAATGATGCAAGACAACTAGTTATAATGCAAATAAAGGGAGTTTAGGAGAAGGAGATGTAGAAACATGGGGAGGGAAAAGAAACTAAACAAAAATTTGAGGGGCAAATGAGAGAACGAAGGAGGAAGAGAGATTACATGGCTTCAAAACATTCACTCCTCCAAAAATGTACAATTCTCCTTATAAGTGGAAGCAGGCTCTCTATATAGAAGATGATTTTTTAACCAAGAAGAAAGTCAGCCTACTTGCAGAAGTAAAACTTACTTTCAAAAGTAAACCTATACCTACTTCCAACTACTCTAAAGGTTACTTGCAAAAGTAAACATACTCCAACTTAAAGGTTTCTTTAATCGAGAAAGAAATTTTTTAGCTTGATAATATAATATAATTAAAGCTATAAAAAAAAAAAAAAAAAAATTCATTTCTTTCTAGAATAAAATGATCCATAGGTTTCCTAAAAATATATTAATTATTATATTTCATCGAGAAGGTTCCTCAATTAGTTGATCAGACTCTGGCAATCTAGATTCTATTAAGAACACAAAGTATAAATAGTCACTAAAAGAAAATTCTCATTATAACTTCTAAAAAACTTGATACAACTTGGTCTTTAAATAGACAAAATTTATAACCCTAAATGACTCTAAAGATAAAAAATATTCTAAAATATCTTAAAGATACGAAAGATAAGATGCCATTTACCTAGATTAAATCAACCATATTGCGATAGGATAACAAGATATTTAATAATATCCTTGAGATCTTATGTGGCAACTTATATATCTAAGGGTTAAGTAGCACATTTGCTCTGAAAGTACATGTGCTTGAGCAATTTTGTCCTCGGAAGTTTTTTTTTGGCTTAATGTAGCCTTGGAAGTATAAAAACATAGCAATCTTGCCCTTTTCCGTTAAAAAGTTAACGGTCAATGTCACTTTTTTAATGATTAATGTTAGTTTTTTAACGGAAAAAAGGGCAAGATTGCTACATTTTATACTTCCAGGGCTACATTGAGCCAAAAAAAATTCCATTGCAAAATTGCTCCTGGGTGTACTGGGAAAATTTGCGGATAATGACATTTAATGGATAGTCCAAAGGATTTCTTTGAAAATCCTCCAAATCTAAAAAAACCTAAATAAAAATTAAAACCCTAAATAAATGAACAAATGGACTAAATTGGCTGAGTGGATTGGTCTTCAAGTAATGTTTCTTGTTGAAACTCCAAGCAAATCACTTCTAAGACCATCAAGACTTTTCACGTTCATGAGTGTCTATTGTGCATTACAACACGGATTTGGGCTGTAAATGCATAAGATCATAACCCAATTTGCCTCCTCCAAGTGTATATTTATTGTTGACTTATGCTTCAAATATACATAGTAACAGTGCTGACTACTTGTAAATAGAATGGCTGTTGTAAATTGCATAGACTATAAGGATATGTGATCATGTCTAGCGCGCATAGTATCATTACATTAGACAGAAGGTTCACTTTTTCAAATTGCATACTTCAAATTTTACTTGTAAATTGCATACTTCAAATTGCATACTTCAAATTTTACTTGTACTTGAAGACCTAAAATTATGCATTCGTTTCTTGCATCAGAAGAATGAACAAAACTTTGATAATAACAGCTGCGAAGACAGTACCGATCATGCAACAGAAGAAAATAAATCTGTAAGTTTATGTGCTGAGGATGAAATTTTGAATATTATTGCTACGTCAAATTTTGAGAAGAAAGATGGCTGAAACATCTGAAATGGTAAATGTAGGTGAGCACTCAATGTTCTGTCCTTGGAAACTCCAATATGACAGTGAACAGATTATATGCCACACCTCAAAGACGTAAACTTCAGAGACCAGTTGATATGGCTGAACGGCCAAAACGACAAGATAAAGCAACTCAAAAATTGGATGACAAGTTTAAAAGAAAATCCCATATGACGCAGCCCACATTAGTTGTAAGGCCTAGAAGGTAAGTTTTCTCCAAGAAAGTAATTATAATTTGTTTTACTTGTTTTTAATCTATTTATGCTAATATAAGACAATTCTAACTAATTCAATGAAAAAGTTTGTTTTACACTTAACCTTAAAAAAAATAATAATAATAATTTGTTTCTAGTTATACCTTTTGTAAAAAATTATAGATCAAGAGACCGAAGGTGTCAAATCTTGAAACTGACCAATCATATTATGAGTACTAATGCATCCTTATAACGGGTAAAATGGAAGGAAAACTTGTTAAGAGTACATATTGCACTACATTTTAGGGGAAAAAAAAAAAAGAGTATTTATCAGAACAATTTAGCCTCAAGATTCCTTTAAATAAATTATAACTGGGTTGTATTGCAGTGCTTTAGCAAGGAAGAAAGAGATTGATCTTGTAGAAACACCTTGTAAGCAGCAGCTCAGTGTAATTGATCAAAAGTCATCCAATTTACAGCCCAAGGAAGCAGAAAAGGCTTGTAATAATGGTGATTCATCTAGAAGAAAAGCTTACAGTGCCAATTCCAGTTCTCGCTCAAGACCAACAAAAATGGCTATAACTGTTCCAAAGGAACCAAATTTTCATAGTCTCCATGTGCCAAAGAACTGCACAAAAAAATTGACTTGAGTGTATTTCTTTTTCTGGCTGTTCATTGGTTGAGTGTGTGTTTAATGTTCAATAATATCATTGAATTCGTTAGAGTGGCTTCCTGAATATTGTTGTGGGGCCATCTAATACTGTGGCGGAGGCAAATTTGATGATTCAGAAGAGCCCATGTTTGTTGTAACATAGTTGATTCATTTGTAATTGTTTGTTCATGTTCATTTATGACGTTACTTGAGTAAGATTTGATACGGTTCTGACTTTTTTTTCCCTGCATTGTGTATTTGTAAAACAAGAATACAAGTGTTGGCAAAAAAAAAAAAAAAAAAAAAGAAAGAAAGAAAGAAAGAAACAAGAATGTAAGTAAATTTTGAGCATTCTAAGTTGATATTGAGGCTATTTAGTTTACTAAGAAAAACATACCAACACCTTAATGAAATATAATATTTTATTTTATTTTAAGGAAACATATAATAAGAAAGATTTTATTCTAAAAAGAAATGAATTTTTACTTTTGTTATTATATTATTTTCAACAAGTTGTAAGTTTTTATATTAATTATAATAATTTATTTTATTTTAAGGAAACATATAACAAGAAAGATTTTATTCTAAAAAAGAAATGAATTTTTACTTTTGTTATTATATTATTTTCAACAAGTTGTAAGTTTTCTTCTAGATTTAGGAAACTTTTAAAACAGTTGGGAGTAGGTTTTGCAAGTACGTTTACTTGTGCAAGTAGAATTACTTCTTAATATAATCGCTTCACTTATAAAAAGACACTTGTGTTTTTGTAGGAATGAATATAGCCTTGTAATTTCTCGGGTTCTCTCTCATTTCCCCCTCAAATTTCTCTCACACTTGTATGAACATGAAAGAAGATAACTTACATTTCACCTTTTTTTTTTGTTGTTGATATTCCACTCGGTTCACGAACTTTGATTAATGATCCGGATTTCTTCACTTTGAGCTCAATACTGAAAAGAACTTCCAACACCATTTTCTTTCATTTACATGCCTCAACCGAGGACTTGATTAAATGAGAGCAAAGTCTTTTCCACTTGATGCCAATGATTGTTGGTACATTTTTGCATTATATATTCATACTTTGGAAATAGGTTTTTATGCACTTTGAGGGATTTTGGACATGAATTGGGAATAAATTCTCATATTAGTAAATTGTGCTAAATTTGGAGGAAATACGTGTTTTATGTCATGTTTATGTGCCGGAGGCATTCATGGGACTAAGTTGGCATTTGGCAAATTCAGATTGAGGATTTAATGTCAGCAAATGGGTGCTCATTAGTGGAGCCATGCAGTTTTTAGGGAAGCCACTTGTATTCATTTCGATTTGGTTCTGGCTTCCACTGTGTCCACATTCATCCACCACACAGATCTTATTCACATACTTCCTTACATGCACAACACCTCACAATTATTCACTCTTCTCTCACTTTCCTCTAGCCAATTTTCATATTCTCTCTCACATTCTCTATCTCATGCACGAAATTCTCCCCCCATTCTCATCTCATCCATCTTCTCTTAGATTCTTTCATTCCAAATCTGGATCCACATCTGGAAATTCATTCCCCACTTGCATTTGATCAATGATGGTGCACAACTTCCAGTTTTTGATGGCTGATTGGTGGATTCATGAATAGCCAAGCATCTTCTTCTCTTTGAGAAGAAAGAGAACTTGAGCTTGAAAATTCGTGGTGTATCTTATATCTTTCTCTTGATTTGATTCTGTTGAACTTAGATCTAGTTTTTCACATTATAATCTTAGACCTTCATTGCTGGACAAGAGGTTTAACCAAATGGATTGATTGATCATATTTGATTAATTCTCTAGAGCTAGATATTATCACTGTTTTCAAATTCTATAATTGTTACTCTTCTTAGCTTATCTCCATGAATTGAAGCTATGATGGTGAGGTAGAAGTTTCAAGGGAAGGCTTCACTGATTCATACACACTTCATTCATCTCTTCTTCTCTACTCCTTTCTTCTTTCCAAAAACGAAATTCTATAAAAACAAAGATTGCAGAAAGATTTTGATTCTCTTTGTTTCACTAATTTGTTGGACATTAACCAATACGACTAAAGGTTAAATCACTGACATAACATCTGAGCAAACACACGCCACCAAAAACTGTGATCATAATCATATTAATGTAGGACATAGCATTTCCATTACAAAACCAAATCTAACACAACCAAGTTTCATCAGACACTGAGAACAACCCCTCCACACCTTTTTTTAATAAATCATGGGACCAGATGGCTCTTTATTTGTGTTTTAAAACTAAAGGCATTTTCCTGCAATCTAAGTACAATAAACCAGCATTTCCACACAGATTCAGGAAAGCACCATCCTGTGACTCTCAACAAATAACCATTTATGTGACCAAGGAATTTCTGTATGTGTTTTTTTTTTTAGTCATTTCAGGCCTTATTGCTCATAAGGTATTTCAGTTTCTCATTTGCAGCCACGAGTTCAGCAGATATGCCTGGTTCATTTGCTGAATGACCGGCATCTGCAACAACCTGTTTCATCATAAGTATGATTTAGTACAAAACCTCAGAAGTAATCAAACTTCCAAAGAAATATCTTCTTGGGAAAAGCCATAGATAAATAAAATCCTCTTATAAAAGAAAAATAAAATGCTCACCGATGCAAATTCTTGATACTACAACAGAACAATCTATGAGCAATTTATTGTTGGACAAGACTTGGGTAAAATTCCTAGTCTACCAGGGTCATTTTTAGTCATATTCTTATTCTTTTTCCCTTCCTAGCCTATTGAAGATTATCAAACATACTAGTTTGTTGCTTATCAAGTTTTATAATAAAATCATTACATGTTGGCATTTTCTTAATAATTCATCATCACATTATTGACTACAGAATGTGACTTTACTTATGGAGCTTTAAAAAAAATAATATTAGCACTCTTACCCTAAAATCTGCCTCAGGCCAAGTTTTATGAAGATCCCAGGCTGACATCATTGGGCAGCAAATATCATATCTTCCCTGCAAAGTTATGAAGGACAAGTTACGACCATTTGATCAACAAAATGGAGAGAAATGGAATGGAAAATATAATTAATAAAGTTATTAAGAGAATGAAATATGAATCTCATATCCCTAATGCAAAGAACAACAAGCCTTATCCCAAGTGGGTTGACTATATGAATTGCATGGCGCCATTGTGCCCTAATGTAGTAAAAATGGTTTGTTTGTTTGGGCTTTTTTTTTTTTTTTTTTTTAAAAAAAAAAAAAAAAACACACACACACAAACACAAACAAAATGGAGATATGAACCTCTCAAATAATAATTGCAAGAACATAATTACAAATAAATCTATTCCATCTAACAAAACAAACGCCAACATTTTGATTGGAAAACATGATAGAGAATATGAACGGTAGAGTTTATGGGGTCATATTTTCTCAGCATTTTCTAAAATAGGTTGAAAATTAAGAAAATCCAAAAAGATGTTTCCCACATTTCCACTAAACCAATGGCATTTTGGTAATCTCACAAGAGTCTAAAAATAGTTAGTGAAAGACCAAGAAAAACACAGAGAGTGGGTCCTGTGTATCTGCACAAAGCCTTCGATGAATTGTACTGCTCATGAGCCATAAACAGTGCAATTCCCTACACTTTTGACATTATATGCTGATTATTGGCAGTCAAAATCAAAATAGCATATCTTGTTTATAAAATTTGATTCTTTTTAACAGGGGAAAGGATGCACAATTTTTAGAGTCAGAAATTCAAAGGTGCAATGATGAATTTGCATATACCTGTACAATTACAGTGTTGATATGCCTTATCTTGTCAACATTATCCAACAGGAATGAATCTGATGGAAAGAAACCCTTGTTTACAAAATAATGGTTTTCAATCCTTGCAAATGCCTACAAAGACATACAACAATGTCATCAGAACAATTTACACTCTCAATTATGAAACACCAGCACACACATTCATATATCAATCTTAAATAGAGAAGGGTGAAGACGTAAAAGCCTCACAATAGATTGGTTTTTTGGCCATAGAATAAAAAATATGCATGAACGATTTCAAAATCAAGAATACAAACAAAAAACAGGCCTCTTAATATTAAGCATCAATATATGAAAGCACCAAGCAGGGTAGAAAAATAATTTAACTTCTCCACTTCTTTGACACATTCTGCAGTTGCTGCTACTGAAATGGAACTAACGAAATTAATTTTATACAGTAGACAGCTAATGTATTTCATAACTGTAGAAAAATTGCTATTACCATATGTGATTCAGTCTATGCATTTCATAATACAAATAAAATGCAGGCAACATAATAATTAAGCATCAATATACAGAAGCGCCTAGTGAGGTGTTCAGAGGCCAAAACAATTAAGCTTCTCCATGTCTTTTCCATCAGATTATCAGAACAGAACATTCTACAGTTGCCACAACAGAACTGGCATTAACCTTTAAGAAATTTCAAAATCTTGTTTATAGAGGCCACAAGGTTCTGAAAGCGAATAATGGAGTTCATAACCACAAAAATTATAATACGACCTCTTTCATATGCACCAACATTGCATAGATGAGTCTTTGCACTTCAAATTTTAGAACATGCAATGTGACAATGTGTACAAAAAATGAGTTGGAAGATGTATTGGAAGATTACATCAATTCTGTCACGGTGGAATAAAAGGTTCTAGTAAAGATGAAATCCAAAATAAAAAAGAAGCTGATTATGGAATATAAGCCAGGCATTCTTCATAAAAAATGGTCAAACAGCAAAATTCTTATATTCCTCATTTGTTAAACCTACCAGCGAAAAGTAATCATTATCCCCCTTTTGATGTTCTCATCATTTGGAATAAGATGCGCAGTCATCATTTCCCATTTAGTCCATGCTCTAGCAGCTGCATACTATGAGATGAAGATGGAAGAGAGTAAGGGCATCAATCTCTTGTGACATGATAAGGGCCAAAAACAAAATCTTTCAGCAGGACCCCAAAAAAAAGAAAGAAAGAAAGAAAACATTATATTAGACTTGGAACAATAAACAGAGTGATTGCTCCCTGAACCCATGTCCACTAATAATAGTCCTGAAGAAGTTGCGACTTCTTATCTGAGGTTCAATTTTAATTTGCAGTATTCTCAATTCCATGAATTGGGCTGGTTACATCAATTTCATTCCAAAATATAGGTCCCTTTCCTTTTCTTCCAAGAGATAGAAAAACACAGGCTTTACTTTGTGATGGTATGTCTGATGGCCAAATCAATAGAATCAGCCGTGGAGTAGTGAATATATAACATGATTACATCTAACGCAAAGTAAAAGGTTTGGATCTCTGGAACATTAAATTGACACAAACACAATAAAGATCCACATATTGAGGTACATAGGAAACTAAAAAAACAAAGTAAAAGGTTTGGATCTCTGGAACATTAAATTGACACAAACACAATAAAGATCCACATATTGAGGTACATAGGAAACTAAAAAAACACACGATGCCTTTCTTTCTGAATAAACCTCAAGATAGCAATATACAAAAGAAAATACTCTATTAATCTCAGTCAGAAGCCATAGGATGACTTGTTAATATAGAATTCTAAATAGTTCAAATCTCTTTAACTCTTCATAAACTAGACAGTTTATAATTCAGGCCAAAAGATGAAACATAGCTTAGACATTCAAATACCAACAAGAGAAAATGGAGGGGAAGAGAAGTCATGCAGAGGAGACCAGACAGACACTCACTTGCGTTTCCTTATCATCAGAATTCAATCTCTTCCTGTAAGCTTCAAAAAAGCATCCTCTCTCATTTTCTGGAATTAAATCTCTAAATGGTTCCCAAGCTGGAATCACATGCACAAGTTATCAGCCACTTTAACTTCTAAGGAATTTCATAAGCCAAAAAAGCAAGACATTACATACAACCATACATGTAATTTATGCAAATCAAAAAACAAGAATACCAAATTAACAAGAGATCTGGAATTAAAACAGTGATATTATCATAAATATCAACTCGCATTCCTTTGCATGGCCTTAGCTGAAAAATTTTCGTCCTAGCAAGCTTGCTTATAACAGAACAATAAACCTCTTCAATCATTAAAAAGAAATTATATGGTGCATGACATATATTCACAACACCAGGAATTTGCCAAGAAAAGAAACCAAATGAACAGAATTGGGTACATACCATCAGGGAATATTGCAGCAGCACCACCCTCATAAAACCAATCAATCTCTTTCTTTCGCAAAAGAAAAATTCCCTAAGGATTATGCCAGTAACCTTAAAAAAAAAAAAAAAAAAATAAAAAAAAAAAAATTGAAATATACTTATATATCATAAGAAGTGAGCAACAACAGCAGGGAAATAAACTATTCATCTCTGAGTAAAAGATTACATAATTTTCAAAAGGAAAATAATTTTGGAAAAAATTAGAAAATAAGACATCAGTTGAGGGATCATAAAATAATATAGACCAAAATAGAAGCAAAGATACAGACCTTTTCTGGATGTGACTGGCTATATGCAAGGGCGAGTGTGCTTCCCACGACCCACCAAATACCTGAATAATTTAAGGAAGATAGTATCATAGCCTGTCATATAGGAATCACAAATATATTCTGAAACCAGAAATGAACTAATACCTGCCATTCTGGAATCGCCAAGTGTTCCCTTAGCTTTTCAATGTCATCAATGAGATCCCATGTGGTGTTCTGTTCTAAGCAAGCATGAGGCGTGCTTTCCTGCACCTCGCTGAACAAGAAAGTATTTATCATCAAGCAAAAGAATCATATATTATTATAGCATACAATCTGAAACAAACCTGATCAAATAGAACAATTCTATAAAATTCAGGGTCAAACAACCTCCGATTACTCGGTGCAGTACCACCTCCAGGGCCCCCATGAAGGAAGACAACAGGCTGCAAGAACAATGCTTCGTTGTGATTAGCCAAATTTATTTCATGATTCTTTTCTTTTGGTAAGTCAAATGATTGGAATATTAGCAATGAATGAATCAGAAGAAACAGTCAATCCAACTATGAATGGAAAACAAAAGTAAAAGATTAACCTTAAACTAAAATAAAAATAAAATGCTATATCCATTCACTCGTGAGTGTGTTTGAATAGGTTTTAACAGCCAACAACCCTCCGTTTCATTTCAACCCGAAAGATAAGAATTTCAATCGCAATTAGAATCAGGCATGGTAACTTATAATAAGCGAATCAGAATGTTAGCCAAAAGTTAGTAAAAGTCTTTCCCAAACCCTAACTAGTATCAGGATTAAAGAAATAACAAAAAGTCCATAAATTCCCAGTTATCCACCCAAGATACTGTCAGCAAGCACAAAAAGTGAGCACAATGTTGTCAAATTAAATAAGCATACGAGCTCAAAATACTGTTTCAAAAGTTAAACTCCAAACAATAAACAATTTTGCATATTCAAGCGGCCAATAAAACAGTTACTACTCACATGCCCATTCGGATTTCCTGATTGCTCCCAATAGATTGTGTGAAGATCCGAAACCTTCAAAAACCCTGTACTATACGGCTCTATATGTGGGTAAAGATTTCTGTTGAACTCCGGAGATTCCTGCTCTGAAGCCATCAAATAACTGTTGGATATCGGTTCACTTGTCTGGTGAATATTTCGCACACGCAAAATTGAGTTCTTTCTCCCTACACAACATCATAAAAAAAGAACACAACTTTCAGCAAACCCCGCCCCGGAAAAAAAAAAAAAAAAAAAAAAAAAATCATGAAACAGATTGAAAAAACCCCCCAGTATCATGTGAATAAAGTATTTGAACGGCGATCACCATGAATAATCAACTATCAGTGTCAGATTTTAAAAACAAAAAACTAGAATCTAGTTGACCAAAACCAAGCATCTAACAGAAGTTTAACAGAGACCCATCAAACAGCCTTATAAATATTTTTAAGGAAAAATCAAAAGAAGGAGAAGGAACTCGGGTAGAGATATATGGATACATGAACACACTGAATCTGAGAAGTGATTTTGGAAGATAAGGATTGAGCAGAGAAGGGATGTGAGAGTGGAAAAGTGAAAAGTAGGAGTGAGAAGGAGGAATTTGAAAAGCTTTTGGAGTAAACCCCAACTTCATTGTTGGGATTCACGGGAGCGATTTTCTATGATATCATATCCCAGGTAGGTAACAAACTAACAATAATGACATTCGACCGGCTCGTGAATTCGGGCCCCTTAACGGCTAATTATTAATTAATGAATTTAATTTCATTATCCCCTTACCATAATTTAATGGGAAAATTAAATAAATACGAGTTAAATTTATAAAATCTTGAAGTCTATTGAATTTGTAAAAA